>OU015769.1:15890112-15971663 GCA_907173295.1 Fagus sylvatica
TTTTTTTGAGATTTAATTAATCCTTCTATTCTTCTTCTTGTTCTCTCTTTGGATAAATTATATTTTAAACCCTATAGTTTAGAGGTATTAACAAATTAAACCCTATAGTTTCCAAAGTAACTAATTAAATTCTTAAGTTTCAAAAAGTCATAAATTAAACTTTTAGATTTCAAAAGGTAGCAATTTAAAGATTAACTAATGCAGGAAGAATAAAATTTTAATTTGTTACTTTTTGAAAACCTCATGGTTTTCAATAAAAAAAGAAAAGAAAAAGAAACCTCAATGTTTAGTTGTTACTTTTGAAACTTTGATTTGTTACTTTTTAAAACTTCAAGGATTAACTTTTCCTTTTTGATATCGATTGATATTTTCTAGTATACATTTATAATTAAAAAATATTTACAAATAAAAGCAACACTATTTACTATATAAAATTGAAGGAAGTTACACATTCTACTCACATAACATTCTGTATTTATTTTGATATTAAAATACACCATCATGAAACACATGTACTTCAAGTCACCAAAGAACATACTCCTCTGTTTGTATTTGGATTCTTTCTTGCATAAATAGGTGGAAGTGTGAAAATTGTTACAGCATTTGGGTTACCTAAGAAACTGAAGTGAGAATGGCTTACACTTTAACCACTATACTTCTAGCGGTTCTTCTTTGTGTATCAGCAGTAAAGCCATACTCAGACAATAGTCATGATGGTATATGCAAATACATGGTGGAGACACAAGGCTATGTTTGTGAAGAACATCAAGTACCTGCTATACCAAGATTGCCTCGTTTTTAATTTATAAAGCCTTTTCACTTTGTGACCTGTACTAATGTCTAATTTGATCAAACTTTCATGGTTCAGGTAACAACAAAAGATGGCTATATTCTCGGTATGCAGAGAATTCCGGTGGGGAGGTCTAATAAGACAGCAGATAGGCCACCAGTTTTGTTACAACACGGGATTTTGACGGTTAGCACTTATCACCTCAGCACCATATATTTGAACTCTGTCTCTTTTTCGTATGTGTGCTCTTGAGGTATTTCTATAGCTAGCAGAATAGACTGATAACTTCAACGAACTAAGACTAGTTGTTGTTGGTGACAGGATGCTACAACATGGCTGCTCAATTCTCCAGATGAATCTTTGGCATTTATCTTGGCAGATAATGGGTTTGATTTGTGGCTTGCCAACACTAGAGGGACAATAGCTAGCCGTGGACATACTTCACTTAGTACTAATGATCCGGTTCTCTTTGTTTTACCAAAATGTCAACTGCATTATATGAACCACATAGAAATCTAATTTTATCCTTGTCACTCTGTAGGCTTACTGGGATTGGACGTGGGTTCAACTATTCACTTATGATCTTTCTGCTATGTATGAGTATGTGCATAATCAGACAGGGCAGAAACAGTGCTATGTTGGGCATTCCTTCGTAAATATCGGCAGTTGTTGCTTCCATTCTATTTAGGGACATTATTTATTATGGGTTTTGTTAGGCATATGATAGGTGAAACTAAGACCAATTTTTCTAAATTGTAGGGAACTTTGGAAGCTTTTGTTTCCTTTTCCGAAGAGAAGCTGCTGAACATGACAAAATCAGCTGCTTTGCTTGCCCCAATTGCTTATATTGGTCAGATGTCCTCGCTGTTTGCAAGCGCTATGGTCACTACATCTCTATCTGAAGTAAGACAATTATGAAAATCTCATGTTCAACTGTGAAATCCATAATTTTTTTAAAACATCAAATTCAATGTCATAATTTTTCTTTTCTTAATTTTAACAGTGCATGTACCAGTTGGGTCTCTATGAATTCATTGCAGGAGGGTGAGGAAGCAATTAGCCATCTTAATTCAGTAACATTTTGCACATGCTTGGAATCAATAATTAAGTTTTTGTTTTTTTACTTCAAGTATTATCTTAATTTTCCATCACTTCCTAAGAAATTTATATAATCTTCAGAAATTTATCAACCAAAGAATGAGACAGGTTATTGCTGTCAATGATATTTCTACATTAATCAATAGGTACAACTTGTCTCACTTGATGAGAAACATTCCAAGTGAAGAAGTTATCCAAAATGTGAATCAAATGTCTTAGTTTCATCTATTAGTCTCTCAAAATTCTTATGAACCCCAATTATAAAAAATTACAGCATTTACAATTTTCTACAAACTTTTCCTAACAAACAGGCAGGATGTAGGCAAACTTCTGGAAAGTATCTGCCACTTACCACTCATTGACTGCAACAGCTTGCTAACCGTTATCGGAGGTTGTTTTAATGTTCTATGCTTGCTTAACAGGATAATACTCTCTCTCTCTTTTTTCCTTCCAATACTGATTTACATGTGTCATCTCTAATTATAGGCCCCAATTGCTGCTAAATCCTTCCACGATTGCTGTTTTCTTTGATCATTTTCCTCAGTCAACTTCAACAAAGAACTTTGTCCATTTGGCTCTGAGTAAGTCTCTGAAGTCTAGGTACACTCTGCAAGTTCATTTTAAAAAGAGAATGAAAATAACTTTGATTTTCTGTTTGTTGACTCTTGGGATTATTTACATACCTTTGGCCAGTGGTCAGAAAGGGAAACATAGCAATGTATGACTACATTAATGAAAGTGAGAACGTGGAGCACTACAGGCAGCCCACTCCTCTGTACAACATGACACGCATTCCAAATGGCATTCCTCTTTTCGTTAGTTATGGAGGGAAGGACATGCTTTCTGATGTAAACGAGGTGCAGCTTTTGCTTGACAACCTTAAAGATCACCAGAAGGACAAGCTTGTGGTACAGTACACAGAAGACTATGCGCATTTTGATTTCTGTCTGGCTGAGAATGCTAACAGAGTAGCATATGATCCTCTCATGGCTTTCTTCGGGGCCACTTGATTGTCACAGCTATTTTAGAAATCCACAATTCTTAATTTTTCTTTTGGTCCGGCTAAAAATTTCTCTCATTTTAGCTGTAGTGCATTTTAGATTTGATTTCAGCTCTATGTTTAAACATTGTTTTTTGTGGCCCAATAAGGTTGTAAAGTGTGGTTGAAAAGATAGATGAGTCCTATGTCATACAATTAAATGAATTTCAATGAATTCAGTGCTCTGGATTGAAAAAGCCTGCTTCCCTTTCTCATTGTTAACTTTAGAGAGGGAAGCATAAAGAGACAAAGAGAATAAACTGTGTATTCAGTATTCTGATTAAACATGTACAGCTAAGAGAATATATATAGGCCTAAACTAGGGACAGTATGGTAAATACATAGGAAACCCTAGACTAGTATAATAACAATGGTATATACATATGCTAACATCCCCCCTCAAACTCAAGGTGGTTTGACAGAAGCCATCTTGAGTTTGGAAACAAGATCACGAAAAGAACCAGGAGGAAAAGTCTTCGTAAAGATCTCAGCAGTCTGATCAGAAGAGCTAACTAAAAGAAGATGCAGGATGCCAGCAGACAGATGATGACGCACAAGATGACAATCAATCTCAATATGCTTGGTGCGCTCATGGAAAACATCATTATATGCAATCTGAATAGCACTATGGTTGTCACAATGTATGACAGTCGGTGAAGAATGAATAAGACCTATATCTTCCAATAGCCAGCGAAGAGCAAAAAGTTTAGAAGTAATATCAGCCAGAGCATGGTACTCTGCCTCAGTGCTAGAGCGAGACACAATATGTTGTTTCTTACTGCGCTAAGAAATAAGAGAGTCTCCCAAAAAGAAACAAAATCCAGTAGTAGAGCAGCGATCAGTAGGATCCCTGACCCAATCAGCATCGGAATAAGCACAGAGGTCAAGGGTGGAGTGAGCAGAGAAGTGAAGTCCATGAAACATAGTACCCTTGATATAGCGGAGAATGTGAATCACTGCAGCATAGTGTGTAGAGTGGGGAGCAGACAAGAATTGACTCACCAAATGAACAGCATGAGCAATATCAGGGCAGGTTAGAGTGAGATAGAATAAGCTGCCAACAAGCTGACAATAGAGAGTGACATCATTGAGAGGTGTGCCATCTAAGGGAGTAAGGCGAACATTCATCTCAAGGGGTGTAGAAACAACTTTAGTGTCAGTCAGGTCAGCACGAGATAACAAGTCAGAGGCATACTTAGCTTGAGAGAGATAATAACCAGTGGAATCAGAAGAGACCTCAAGGCCTAGGAAGTAGCTCAGATGACCAAGATCCTTCATTTCAAATTGTTGGTGGAGAAATAGCTTGAAATCAGAAATGCCAGAGTGATCATCCCTAGTAATGATCATGTCATCAACATATAGTAGAAGAAGAATCATACCCTTATCAGATCGGTAGAGAAATAATGCTGTATCATGGGAACTGGATGAGAAGCCAAATTGATGTACAATACTGCTAAACTTGGCAAACTAGGCTTGAGGAGCTTGCTTAAGACCATAAAGAGCACGACGAAGAAGACAAACTTTGTCAGGATAGTCTGAATAACCTGAAGGTGCCTGCATATAGACTTCTTCAGTGAGATCACCATTTAAAATAACATTCTTAACATCCATCTGAAAAAGAGGCCACTGATGAACTACAGCAATAGCAAGAAGATTGCGAACAGAGGTAATACGAGCAACAGGGCAAAAGTCTCCTCATAGTCAATCCCATATTCCTGAGCATATCCCTTGGTAATAACACGAGCCTTATACCGTTCAATAGAGCCATTAGATTTGGTCTTGATCTTGTAGACCCATTTGCAACCAATGGTAGATTTATCATGAGGCAAATCAACCAAGTCCCAAGTATGAGTCTTCTCCAAAGCCTGAAGTTCCTCTGTCATTGCTTACTGTCAAAGAGGATTAGTACAGGCCTCACGATAGGTGTGAGGCTCATGAAGGGAAAGTACAGCTAAAAAACAAGAATAATCATGCAAATGAGCAGGAGGTTCTCTTTCTCGGTCAGAGCGACGAAGGGGGAAGAGAGGAGTCTGATCAGTGACAGGATCCATAGGCAGTGCAGGTTCTTGGGGTGAAGCCGGAGAGTCAGCAGGAGGAGCAGCAAGAGGGAGGTCAGAAGTCTGATCAAGGATAGGATCCATAGCTAGTGGAGGTGCTAGAGGAGAAACCGAAGAATCAGCAGGAGATATAGGAAGAATTGCAGAAGGGTCTGGAGATGTAGTGTGAGGAAACAAAGGCAGTGATGGATTAGTAAAAAAGGAAGGGGTGGAACAAGTTTTAAACTTGGAAAGGGAATTAAACGTGGTATGTTCCTAAAAAACAACATGTCGAGAAATGTGAAGACGTTGAGAGATAGGGTCCCAACAATGATAACCTTTGTGTTCAATCCCATACCCAAGAAAACAACATAGACGAGATCGAGGTTCTAATTTGGAATGTTCGTGTGGCTGAAGTAAAATAAAGCATGCACAACCAAAGACGCAAAGAGAAGAATATGAAGCTGGAGTACCATAGAGACGTTCAAAGGAAGTCACATTTTGGAGAGTTGAGGAGGGAAGACGGTTGATGGTGTAGAAAGCAGTGAGGGCGGCTTCCCCCCAAAAACGTTCAGGACATGAAGCAGAAATGAGGAAAGCCCTAACAGAGTCAAGTATGTGGCGGTGTTTGCGTTCAGCACTACCATTTTGCTGAGATGTTTCCGCACAGGAACTCTGAATAATGGTGCCTTGTGTGTGAATGAAATCAAGGAATTGAGAGTCTCTATATTCCATGGAATTATTAGTGCGGAAGATTTTAATGTGTGGAGATCATTTGGGCAAAGCTGTGATAGATTTGAGCTAATTCAGAGCGATTGTGTATAAGGTAGATCCATGTATATCGAGAGAAATCATTAACAAATATGACAAAATATTTAGATCCACCTATAGTAGCAGTGGGGCTAGGTCCCCAAATATCAGAGTGAATCAAGTCAAAAGAGGCATGACAAAAAGAGTCACTATTATTAAACGATAAAGCTGGTTGTTTGGCCAACTGATAAGATACACAGTCAACTGAATCATGTTTAACCTGACCCAAGAAACCACTAGAAATTAAAGAGTGAAGTTTTTGAACTGACACATGACCTAAACGTAAATGCCAAAGACTCAAAGGAAAAACAAAAGTAGTATGAGCAACATGAGACGAAGGGGGTGTCGGTGTGGAAGGTAGGTGAAGTGAAGTGAGCTCGAACATCTGTCCCACTCTACGGCCTATCCCAAGAACCTGATTCGTCTGAGGATCTTACACACGACAACCAGAAGAACCAATCCGCAAGTTAAAACCAAGTTCACATAATTGACCAACAGAGATAAGATTAAGAGTGAGGTTGGGAATAAGATATGTGTCAAATAGAAACAGTGTAGGGGTGGAAACAGAACCAATATGACTGGCAGTAATGTGCGAGCTATTAGCAGTTTGAATAAGAGGAGTATGAGTAATAGGAATAACAGAAGAAAATAGCTGAGAATCTGGAGACATATGATTACAACAGGCAGAATCAAAATGCCAAGTGTTACCTGAGACAGCAGAGGAAACCTTATCAGAGGAGGACATAAATTGTTTGACTATGGTATAGACCAATGGTCCTAACTCACTAACCGGGACAGATAAGAGAGAGGGATCATAGGGTGAGTCTTCAGCAGCAGCAGCAACAGAGTGATTAACAGGCCTTGGAAGAATGCCTGATTGACCTGGCTTGGGAGGCTTGGTAGGGCAGTTGTAGACAATGTGACCAATCTTGTGACAATACCGACATTGGATGGTCGGGCATTTAGACAAAAGATGTCCCTGCTTACGATAGTTCTTGCAGTATTTTGGACCATTCCTAGATGAGGAAGAGCTTAAAGGACGTGCAACAATAGCAAGGACTGCATCAGGGTGATGGGGTTGAAGAGTGCGAAGACGAGTCTCATGAGAGAGAAGCTGACTCATAGCAAATTCCAAAGTAGAGAGAGGGACCTGCTGAAGCAAAGCAGCATGGACGGGTTCAAACTCAGATGTCATGGCCATCAGGAACTAGATAAGATGAAATTGATCTTGTTTAGTAGTTAAGATTGTTGCATCTGTAGGATCTTTGACAATATGGGTAGACTACTATAACTGATCCCAAATAGACTGCATACCAGAAAGGAACTCATTGATCGGTTGTCGAGGCGTTTGCTTCACATTGACAAGAAGACCCCAAAGTTGATACTCATGAGAGAGGCCAGCAGTGGTATAATGATGACTCAACATCCTTAGCATTTTCATAGCGACCAAATTACTGATGTATGGAAGATACAATAGAGTGGCGAAACCAAGTGATGATTTGGTGATTCTTGCAATCCCAGTCTTCAAGACGATCTGCGAACTTCGTGTCGTCTTCATCCTTAGAACGAATAGGAGCTTGGATTTCACCTGTGACATAGCGCCATAAATGATGGCCTTTGAGGAAGCTGCACATGTCTTGGGACCACAGAAGGTAGTTGTGCCCATTGAGAATGGTGGTAACAGTCTTGGGAAGTTCACTTTTATCCATCGGAAAATACCTGAAAAAGACAAATTAGAGAAAACAAATGATGGGTAAGTTTTTCTTTCTTTTACTTTTTTTTTTTTTAGCTAGGGCTGACGTCAGTAGGTAGCTTTAGAGGATCACGGATCGGGTCGCGGTATGGGTTGCGGGTCGGGACTCGGAGCGGGTTGGGTCTTGATGAGAAGGCACGTGGATCTTGAAGCAGATCGTCGCCAGAAACGTCACCGGCGCGTGAGGGCGTGTGTGATGCTTTCTGGCGGCGATATTTTTACTGGAGATTCGTCTCTTCTAGACGAATCGATTGATGGGTGGAGCAAGGAAAACGGAGCAGCCAAACGGCGGCGATGGAGAGCAGAATGTGCGGCTTTGTCAGAGACAAACAGAGCACGTGGCAGCGCGTAGGTATGATTCTGACTGTGAAATTTCTAGGGTTGGCAATATGAGCTATGACAATTAGAGCAATAGGTGGCACAAAATGATCGTAGGTCTCTGGTGGAAACAATGGAAGAAGAGAGGCATGGCTTAGAGAAAACAAGAAATTGTTTGGAGAAAATAGCTACGGGTGGTTTGAGAATTACTATGCCAAAAATTAATTTGGCTCTGATACCATGTTAACTTTAGAGAGGCAAGCGCATAAAGACAGAGAGAATAAACTGTGTATTCAGTATTCTGATTAAACATGTACAGCTAAGAGAATATATATAGGCCTAAACTAGGGACAGTATAGTAAATACATAGGAAATCCTAGACTAGTACAATAACAATGGTATATACATATACTAACACTCATAAATCATGCAAACAATGAGAACTTGTTTCTTTTGCATTTTTTTTTATTTATTTTTTATTTTCCAAAAACAAAAAGAATCGTATTTGACCATCATTGTTAGACATGCCATTTTTTGGTTGCTCAATATCTAGCTTACATTGTTGCAGTCCACCAAGTTAAATTATGAGACATCCTAAACAGCATTTGTTGTGTCAAAATTTGTACACGTTAATTCATGTAATGAATCACATTCTGCCTTTACGTTTTTGCTTGCTGATGTAACGATTAAGACTCAATACTGGGGTTTCAAGGATTTTTATTGCTCAGTTCATTAAGGGTACATGATAAACTCCCACTATGTCAACCACTATAGAAAAAAGAAGAAGCCCATTACTATTTCTTTAATTAACTTTGTATAAGCATAATGAGGGTGAAAAAAAGGGGATTTTGTTAACAAGTGCCCTTAGGGCAATGGTTAAGGAGCATTAAATGCTTACTCTTTACGGGAAATAACAAAATTTTAATATTAAAATAATAAATAGAAAAACTAAAATACCATTTAAAGCTGTTTTTGTCTTATTTTAATATTAAAATTTCGCTACTTCCTATAAAGTGGAAACATTAAATGCTTCCTTAACCATTACTCTAAGAGCACTCGTTAACAGGACCCAAAAAAAGGAGAGTGACTGATCCTATACTTTTTGGCACGCAACACTATAGGTAGGTTGAACATGCTTCAGATGCCACTATTAAATTTATGGGTTTATAAGGGAGGTTAGGAAAAGATAAACAATAAAACACTCAGATTTTATCATAACATTTTGCAAAACATATAATTGCAGATGATTTTCCTTTTGCCAAACTTCACAGTGAAAATGATGAGTTCTTCTAGCTTTGGGTTTTCATATATTGAGAAGAACAACCAGGAAACAAGAAGTCAATAATAATGATCATAATGGGTTTTTATAAATTTCCTTTCTTCAATTAGCCAACAACGAGTTTTGCTAACTCTGCTTTTCTACATCCTATATACCTTATAGAATTAACAAAGTATAGCCTGTTAAAGTACCACACAAAATCTTCTATACCAAACATTCTACAACCTACATGGACTCAAAGGAGACGGGATATATATTAAAATAGCAAGCAGAAATGCGAAGACAATAGGGGAATATGAAACCCTAGCAGAGAATGATTTAGAGAACAAGAAGAAGAAATTAGAATGCTTGCTTAGATTCATTATTTGAAGATTACAAAGTATATATACAGAAAGTAGAGTAGCTTCTGCTACACGATGAAGCTAACAGACTAAACAACTAAAATAGACTCCACTACCAACACAACCAATAACACATGTATCATTAGTTCTAACTAACTTTCATTAACTAAGCAACAAGTAGCTTTACAACAGCTAATACACTATACAGAGAAATAGCAAGTCGTTTATGCAATAGTTGACTTCATAGATAGCAGCAGACATCATCAACTTCAATACTCCCCCTCAAGATGGAGCATAGATATTATGAACTCCCATCTTGCTCAATAAAGAATGGAACTGTACAGAACCTAAAGCCTTAGTCATAATATCAACTAACTGATTTTGAGATGTTACATGAAGTGTTTTGCTTGAATCTTTTCTTTGATCAGATGACAGTCCAACTCTATATGCTTGGTTCTCTCGTGATAAACAAGGTTGGCAGCTATATGAATGGCTGCTTGACTATCACAGAAGAGAAGAGCTTCCTTGGAATGATGAGCATGAAGTTCATTGAGTAATGGCAGTAACCACATCAATTCACACACCATTGAGGCCATTGCTCGATATTCTGCTTCTGCTGAGGATCTAGAAACAATGTGTTGTTTCTTTGATTTTCAAGGAATTAATGAATCTCCAAGGTATACACAATATCCTGTAATGGATCTTCTTGTACCAAGGCAGCCTGCCCAATTAGAGTCTGAGAAAGCCTTGAGTTGTAGACTTGAGTGACTAGGGAAGAAAAGTCCTTAAGCTGAAGTCCCTTTGATGTATCTCAAGACCCTATTAGCTGTTGTGAGGTGTGCACTTGTTGGCTTAGACATGAATTGATTGAGTCTTTGTACACTATAACTAATGTTTGGTCTAGTGACTGTTAAGTATAACAGTCTTCCAACAAGTCTTCTATATGTGGAAGGATCATCAAGAAGATCACCAGTAGACTGACTTATCTTTAAATTCTGTTCCATAGGTGTAGCCACTGGTTTTAAGGCTAGCATACCACTGTTTGAAAGAATATCTAGAGCATATTTCCTTTGGCACAGTGAAATGCCTTTGGTAGATCTGGAAACTTCCAAACCAAGGAAATATTTAAGATTGCCTAGGTCTTTCAACTTGAACTCAGCATGAAGAGAGTCTTTAAGAGCATGGATAGATGGCATGTCATTACTAGCTATGAGTATGACATCTACATACAATAGTAGAGCAATGAAGACAGTCCCTTGAACTCTGGTAAATAATTAATAACTAGACTTGGATTGAACAAAACCTTGTTTGAGAATTGTAGAGGAAAATTTAGCAAACCACTGTCTTGATGCTTGTTTCAATCCATAGAGTGACTTATTGAGCTTACAAACCAGATTATTCTCCCTATTGCTTGGAAAACCAGGGGGGTAAGGCCATGTACACCTCCTCAACAAGATCTCCATTAAGAAATGCATTATTTACATCTAGCTGGATCAGGGACCAGTTCTTGATAGATGCAATGGCAAAGAGTGTTCTAACAGTGGAGAATTTAGTCACTGGTGAGAAGGTTTCTGAATAGTCAAGGCCTTCTTGTTGAGTGTAGCCTTTAGTAACAAGTCTTGCTTTATTTCTTTCCAAGGAACCATCTGCCTTTAACTTGACCTTATATACCCATTTACAGCCAATTGGATGCTTGCCAGGAGGTAAAGGAGTAAGGGTCCAAGTATTATTTGCTTCTAGAGCTACCAACTCAGTAAGCATAGCCTTTTGCCAGTAAGGACTTTGATTGGCTTGAAGGAAAGAGGATGGTTCTGATATAGCAATAACAGATAGAGCAAAACTTCTATGGGCAGGGGATAAGTGATCATAAGAGAGGGAAGTAGATAAAGGATAAGATGTACCTGGAGATGCAGATGAAGGAGAATTTGTAGAGCCAACACAATGAACTAACTAACAATGATAGTCTTTTAAGTAAGTGGGAGCTTTGTGGACTTGAGTAGACCTTCTTAAGGGAGAAGAAGGAGATGGACAAGGTGTTTCTGTTTCAACATGATCAATGGATGGAAAAGAAGATGGTGAACCATTATCAAGATTAGATGAAATATTCAAAGAAGAAATATGAGAAGCAGAAGGTATAGACACTGGTGTAGAGGAAGAAATAGGAGAAATAGGTATATCTGTGGTATTGCACAAAGGAATAGGAATAGGTATATAAGATATGGGAGGAGAAGAGGTATGTAAAAATGTGGAGAAATTAGGTAAAGGAGTTGTGTTTTGGAAAGGGAAAATGATCTCGTGAAATATAACATCTCTGGAAATAAGAATCTTGTGAGTAGCTAAATCAAGTAATTTGTAACCTTTTACACCAAAGGGATATCCTAGGAAAGCACAAGCCTTAGCTCTAGGGTCAAACTTGGTTCTATGGCCAGAGAGTGTGGAAGCAAAACACAAACAGCTAAAGACCTTGAGATGAGAATAAGAAGGAGCTTTAAAGGAGTAAGGCCTTAAGGAGTCAAGGCCTATGGAGATTGGTTTGACAAAATGGGGCATGGAAGTCTATTAATCAAGTAGACATCAATTTGAATGCAATGACCCCAGTAGGTAATAGGAAGGTGAGATTAGAAGCAAATAGCTTTAGCAACATTGAGAATATGTTAATGTTTTCTTTCCACAACTGAGTTTTGTTGTGGAGTTTCAACACAAGAATGTTGGTGTATAATGCCTTTGGAAGCATAGAATTCTGGCATATGAAATTCTTGACCATTATCACTCCTAATTTGTTTAAGCATTGTGTGAAATTGGGTCTGAATCATGGTGACGAAGGAAATTAAGAGAGATCTAGTATCTGATTTGGCTTTCATGAGATATCTGCATGTAGTTCTAGTGCAGTCATCTACCAAAGTAAGAAAATATTTATAACCTTCAACTGTTGGAACATAATAAGGACCCCAAATATCAACATGAAGTAAATCAAAAGATTTGGAAGACAAATGATTATTATTAGAGAAAGGTAACCTTTTCTATTTTGCCAAAGGACAAACAGTACAATTATGAACATTAGTACAAGAATGAGACACATTTGGCATAATGCTAGACATAAAGTTCATTATAGAAAAAGAGGGATGGCCGAGCCTACAGTGCCAAACATGACGATTATTATTCAAATCCTTGATAGAAATAAGACTATACAAGTACTTATGATGATTGGAAGTAGTAGAAGTGGTTGCTATAGTATGCTTTGAATCAGAAGAGAGATCCAGCAATTATAGCTCATTTTGTTGTTTACCCATACCAATCCTCCAATGCATGAGGTCCTGTATAAAATAGTAAGTAGACCAGAAAAATATACAACAGTGGAGAGATGAGGTGAGTTTGGATACTGATATAAGATTGAAATCAAAAGTTGGAACACACAACACATTTGTAAGAAGTAAAGTGGTTGTAATTTGTATGGAACCAATATGTGTAACCATGACAGACTGTCCATTGGGTAGATTGACACTAATGTTATCTACATGATGCATATTAGTATAAAACTTAGTAGTAATAACCATATGATATGTAGTACCAGTGTCAATAACCCATTGATTTGAAGAAAAATTGGGTTTCATAGTAATTTATCAGAAAAGACAAAATGGTCCAAATTGGGTTTGCTAAAAGTTGAAAGACAAGTTGGTATACCTGCCATATTGGAATGAGGTTGTGTGAGAGAAATTGAAGTGGCAACTTGATGGTTGTGTGAATCTGATACAAAATTGACTTGTTGTGTCTGAACAGTCAGCATATTGAGCAATTGTTGGGCATTGGACAGACATGGTAGCCAGATTAGGGATGCTTTGGGCATTATCAGTAGAATCTGAACTTGGTATGGCACTGCTTGACACTTGATTAGCAACTGCAATATATTTCCCTTTACTACGAAAACCTGGTGGATGTCCATGCAGTTTGTAGCATTTATCTACTATATGCCCCTTGAAACCATAATGAGAACAGATGTAGGGAGGTTTATCTTTCTTAGGGTATTGATAGTATTGCTTGTTGTTATTAGTTTGAGTAAAGAAAGCATTGGGTGCAGTGTTTGGATAAGAGAAAGCATTGGGTGTAGTGTTTGGGTAAGAGAAAGTAGTATTAGGTCCATTGTCCAACCTAGAAAGTAGAGTAGTGCTGTCTACGGTGGGAAATCCAATGGGTAAAGGCAACAGCCCTGCACCTCTTTGTTTTTCATCATTTTGAATCAAAGAAAAGACCTTGTTGATGTTTGGCAATGGCTCCATTAGAAGGATTTGACCTCTTACTGGGGCAAAAGAATCAATTAACCCCATAAGGAAACTGTGCACATAATCATAGTGCTGGTAATCCATCAAAGTTCTACTCAAACCACATATACATTTAGCACCACATGTGCATCCAAGAATGGGTCTGTAATTAAGAAATTCATCCCATAACCCCTTAAGTTGAGTGAAATAATCACTTACAGGCATGTTATCTTGCTTGAGAGAAGCAATTGCCTACTTGAGATGGTGAACCCTAGTGCCATTGCTTTGACTATACCTTTGTTGTAAATCATCCCAAACCTCCTTGGCAGTGTAAAAATACAGCACAGTAGCATGAATTTGCCTTGACAAGCAATTTGTTATCCAAGAAAGGACCAGATCATTGCATCTTTTCCAATCAAAGAAGAGAGGGTCAGATTAATCATTAGGTCAAAGTATTGTTCCATTAACAAACCCTAGTTTCTTCTTGGCTGAAAGTGCAATGGTCATTGATCTCCTCCATGCTTGATAGTTGTCTCTGGTGAGAGGATCAGGTACAATACGAATTCCAGGGTTGTCACCATTGTTGAGGTAATAGGGGCTTTGAGAATTCTCAATAGGAACAAGAATTGTATTTGAGGTTGTTTGATTTGTGGTAGTAGAATAAGAAGGAATAGGTTCAATTGAAACCATTTTGAGATTCTAGAGGGATTAGAGTGCAAGAGTAAATGAAGAAGAAAGCAAATTTCAGAGAGATAAAGAATTCATCAATGGAGTATTTGCTCTGATACCATATTAAAATAGCAAGCAGAAATGCGAAGAAGACAGGAGAATATGAAACCTTAGCAGAGAATGATTTAGAGAACAAGAAGAAGAAATTAGAATACTTGCTTAGATTCATTAATTGAAGATTACAGAGTATATAAGTAGAGTAGCTTCTGCTACACGATGAAGCTAACAAATTAAACAACTAAAACAGACTCCATTACCAACACAACCAATAATAACCAGACACGTGTATCATTAGTTCTAACTAACTTTCATTAACTAAGCTATAAGTAGCTTTACAACAGCTAATACACTATACAGAGAAACTGCAAGTCGTTTATGCAGTAGTTGACTTCATAAACAACAATAGATATCATCAACTTCAATAAGATACAACAGCAAGATCAGCGGCTCGGTTGCTCCCTGTGTCTATCAAATAAAATGTTTGGCCTAAGATTGAAGTGATTCTGGGCTGCAATATGAGCAAGGATGAAGGGATCTAGGTTGTTCTCAATCGTGCAATGGCCCTTTTTTCCCTTTTGGTTGCAAGAAGAGCTCCTCGTAGTGAACGACACAAGGTGGTGAAGCTGTATTTTCTTGTTTAGAGCTCCTACTAGAAGATCTTAGCTATTTCTTCAACTTTTTAACAGATTTGATGAGCTTCTCCATTCTCATAGATAGAATTCTCTACTTTTTTTCCCTAAGACTTTTATCTTTTTTGATGAGCTTTCTCCATTTGATCGAGATCGAGTAGCTATAGCAGATTCGTTTAGAGATCAGAACCCCATTCCCGGTACACCCATTTTAGTAGCAACTGACCCTAAGCCGGTAGGTCTCATTCAAAAGCCACTTATAAAGCCTTGAATGGGTTTCTAAGGAGGCACAAACACTAATCATTTAATGAATTAAGTAATGCTATGGACATGTGGTTCTAGCAGGGGTGCATCGAGAAATTCAATCTAAGGTGGGCACCTTTTAATCCTAAGGTTTTAATGGACAAAATACAAAAAATGCAAAAATCGATATACATTATTTATATAACCAAAAAGTAACAAACAAGAAGCTCGTTATAGCTTTTCACAATTGATTTTGACGTGTGTTTCATATTTTGAAACCGTTACATTATAACTTTATTATTAATACTACAAGAAATGTCTTTCCCTATGTATACAATCAAGTTGTCATCCATCCATTAATCACTTATTCGACTACGCAATCGATTATTCACAATCTTCATAGCTGAAAATTTTCTTTTCACAGTGGCAGTTGCAACTGGTAAGTTTGATAGTAAGTTTTTTTTATATATATATACCTAGAAAAAAAAATTAACAAAAAAAGTAGGGTCATTCTACAATACTCATTCTTTTTGTGAGTTTGGTACCCACTCAATTGTTATCATCAAATATGATGTAATTGCCATCATATGTGATGATAGTGCTATCCAATGTGATGTTGGTACTCTCCAATTTTATATATATTAAATTTAAATAAATAAATAAAAATTTAGGGTATCAAGTAATATGATTATAGGTACCAACTTATGTGGGGTAATTACCATCATGTGTGACATTAATACCATCAATGTGACATTTTATCTATTAAAAGTACTACACGCACCAAAAAAAATGTTGGTATTGTAGAATTATCCAAAAAATTGAGGGTGGGCATTTTATAAAATCCAATTATTTTTTATATTTTATACCTAATAAATTAAAAAAAATAAAAATTTGAGGGTGGGCAATGGGCTCTAGTACTTGCATGCGCGTGTGTGGCATGTGGCGTACTTGGCATGTGCGCATGTGATTATGATATCTTATTTTATTAAACTGTTTTGAAATAGTGTTAATTTTGACTCTTCATTGTCTATAACTTCTAAGTCATAGCTTCACCTAATTGCTTTTTTTTTTTTCTTCAAAATTAATTTGAAAATTAGAAAGATAGAAAACCTTTCATATTTTATCACTCTCTCTACTACATGTTATTCGTTATTGTCATTGCATTTCACATTCTCTATGGAGGGGAAATAATTTGGGGATAGCCAAATTAGAGCTCAAAGCTAGGAGTTTAGTTGAATCATATGAATTTATAGTTCGGACGCTGCCGAGCTGCTCCATTGTGTTCGGCCTGTGCCGAACCATGTACCTGTTCGGTTTAATTAACTAAAATATAGTTCGGCCAGCATTGGAATAAGCCGGGATTATTTTGGAACCCAGCATTCAATGCATGAAATATCTGGGGCCAGGAGCATTAAATATGTCTCCTAGTTTAAATTGAATAAACGGCTATGAACTAATGTCTGCTTTACCATCCATAAATGCATAGAATATCTAGACAAAGGAGTGTTGAATATGTCTCATATATTAAACCCAGAATTGACCGTGGTAAGTGATGATTAAAATCTTTCGTTATGGTTGACAGAACATGGGTTCTAGGAAGAAATAAGCAAGAACAAGTTACCTAAAATATCTCTGAATACTGGCAGAGCTAAGGTATTGGGAAGAGGGATGGCAAAATATCTTAAAATATCCATGTTGGAAGCAGGTATAAATAGGAAAAGAGGCAACAATTTAGAGGGACGTGCATTTTTACTAAACAAATTTTTCCTTTAGCTCTGTTTCCAAATTCTTCATCATCATTTGATCCATAAACTGACTCAGGCATCGGAGAGCTAAAGGCCAACCCCCACTGGGTTGACCAAGGTTCTAATGATCCCTTGTGTGTTTAGTTTGTTTCTCATTGCAGGATCGAGGGATTCTGTTCGGACAAACCTTATAAGGACAGTCTTGTTATCTTCGAGTCAGCTTTTCTATTTGTTACAATTTATGTTCCTCCAATTGGCGCCGTCTGTGGGAAAAACTTTCTTTAAGATAGAAGCCTGAAGACTTGCGGGATTTGTCAGGATGTCTGGAGTACCGTCGTCCTCACGACATCTCTGCTCTGTGTTACAGCGGGAATCAAAAAGTTCAACTCAGAAAACCTCCTCTGAGACATCATACAAGCCTTCTTGCCGCTTTGAGACATTATACAAGCCTTCTTGACACACCGAGACATCATATAAACCTTCTGAAGGAGCCACTGCAGGAAGAGCTTCAGTAGTAGCCTTATCACAGCATACCAACCCTAACGAGAGATCGTTTGGGAGAACTGATCAATGGGCAACATCAAAAGAGCTTGGCTCACTCAATTCTGGTAGGGGAAATGCTCGGTGCAGCTTAAACTACTCATCCACCGCATCACAGGCTGAAGACAGTGAGAGGATTATTTCTGAGTTACGCAGAGAAATCCATGATCTGAGGCAAGAAGTGAGAGGCCGATCCCCAGCAAAAAAAAGGCCGAGGAACAAGGTGAATGCTTAGAAACGAAAAAACCCCGAACATTCCACCTTGTCCCACAACTCGCGCAATGAAAACTTTTCTGAAACCTTCTGCTCCCAGTCAGAGTCAAGGTCGTTGACACCCCGATCAATTCCCAGACAACCCCTGGAGTCAGGAAGGAATTCATGGTCTCGCCCGCCTCTCCACAGTGGGAAGGGTCCTCGAACAAAGGAGCATACCTAAAAAAAATTTGCTTGTCCAGGAGGACAGAATGTAGTCTGGAGAGCTCTCAATTTGGTGTCGTCCTCTCCTTTTTCCAGAGAAATAGAGATGGCTGAACTACCCAAACGATATACAGCTCCGCGTTTCGAAGCATACAATGACCGAACAGACCCTGTGGCCCATATAGGTCATTACCAGCAGAGTATGGCTTTGTCTCGCTATAACGACCCCCTCATGTGTCGAATCTTCCCATCAAGCCTTGAAGAAGTCACACTGAGATGGTTCAACCAACTCGGTAGACGAACGATCAACTCATGGACCCAGATGGCTGAAGCGTTTGTGGCACGCTTTATTACAAACAGTTAGAAAAGCAGGGAAATGGATGCCCTCCTCACCATGAAGCTTCAGGATAACGAGACTCTAAAAGACTACTCAACCAAGTTCTAGGAGACGTACAAAAACATTGATGGGTGTGGTGAAGAAGTGGCAGTCAGAACTTTCAAACTGGGTCTGCCCCTTGGCACGGGCTTGCACCATTCTCTTACCAAGCGTCCCGCCCCGACCTTGGGAAAACTGATGCACAGGATAGATCAATTCATTCGAGTTGAGGAAGATGGTGGTGGAACCATGTCGGTCCAGACAGTTGCACAGCCCAAGGATATCACACCAAGACCTTCGGCTCGACCCAGGAATGCCGCAAAAAACCTGTCTAGCCCATCAGATTTTTTAGCTCCTTCTTTTCGGACTTTCCAGATTGTCTTTAAAGAACCAATCTATAAACTCATGGAAAAAATCAAGAGGAAACCTTTCTTTGTTTGGCCTCAAAAACTGCTCGGAAATCCGGCCCTTAGAGATGAGAAACTCTATTGTACCTTTCATAAGGACACAGGTCATATAACCGAGAATTGTCACATGCTGAAAACTCATTTGGAACAGTTGGCATCAGCAGGACATCTCGATCAGTACATTGATACCAACCTGACCAGCAAGAAAGAACCGAGTCAGACAGTTTGGCAACCTAATTCCTTGGGCGTGGCATCCACTGGGTGATCCATGTTATCCACAATCCGCTATGCTCCACAATTTCGCCTGGGTCTTACAGGTTCGAGATACAGAAGGTGGCCCACCTGAGGAAATCCTTCTCTATAATTGATTCTGTTCATCTTGCCCCGATATGTTCGGTAAATGGAGAAGCCAGGGAGCAGATAATCTCATTTTCGGACAGTGACTTGAAGGACGTCCAGCTGCCTCACAATGATCCACTAGTTATCACTTTAAGGATAGGAAACTATGATGTCCAAAGGGTACTCATAGACCAGGGAAGCTTTGCAGAGGTGATGTATCAGGATCTATACACGAAGCTCGGCTTGGGGGAGGCTAATCTGGCCAGCTTTACATCCCTTATATTCGGCTTTCTAGGAGAGCCCACCCTACTGCTAGGGAAGACTGTTCTACCTGTCCTAGTAGGTCTGATCAACCTTCAGACCGAGTTTATAGTAGTCTAAGCTTCATCACCTTATAATGCCATAATGGGGTGTGATTGGCTGCACAAAATGAGGACATTCCCTCCACCCTTCATCAAAAGCTGAGATTCCCAACGAAAGATGGGATCATGGAGCTAAACGGGGATCAGGTCACGGCAAAACGATGCGTTTTGGCCGCGGTAAAACAGAAAGGTGTGGCCGAAGTCGAAAAACCAAGGGACTTATGACAATCATAGTTCCAGGAACCAGAAGACGGAGAGGTTGTGATGACTGAACAGCCCGAAAAGGTACTCTTCGATCCTTCCAATCCTGAACTATTCTTTTTGGTTGGTTCAAAATTATCTACTATAGACAAGGAACAATTGCTCAAACTCCTGATGAACAACCGAGACGTTTTTGCTTGGTCAGTCTATGACGTTTCGGGGGTGTCTCCCGACTTGGCATGTCATGCTTTGAATATTGGGCTAGAACACAAGCCTATAGCTCAGAAGTGTCGAAAGTTAGCTCTAGAGAGAGCTACTATAGTCCTTGAGGAGGTGGAACATCTTCTGGCGTCCGGGACGATCCAAGAAGTACAGTATCCGGTATGGCTCTCTAACACGGTGGTGGTGAAAAAGAAGAATGGAAAATGGAGAGTCTGTATAGATTTCACTGATCTGAACAAAGCTTGCCCCAAAGATCCTTTTTCGCTTCCCCGAATAGATCAGCTGGTTGACTCGGCCTCGGGACATGCTCGTTTGAGTTTCCTGGACGCCTTTCAAGGCTATCATCAAATCCTAATGAGTGCGGACGATTAAGAGAAGATGTCTTTTATCACACCAAAAGGGCGTATTGTTATAAGGTGATGCCATTTGGTCTGAAGAATGCAGGAACAACCTACCAGAAAATGGTTAGCAAGATGTTCGAACACTTGATAGGGAAGACAGTTGAGGTCTATATAGATGATATGCTTATCAAAAGCCTCCGAGAGGAAGACCATGTTGCCAACCTACTGCAAGTGTTTGACATCTTACGGGGAAGTCGCCTACGCCTCAATGCATCCAAATGCACCTTTGGCGTGAGTTCTGGCAAGTTTCTGGACCATGTGGTCAGTAGAAGAGGAATCGAGGCCAATCCAGACTAGATTGACGCCTTTGTAGACTTGGCAGAACCAAGGAACATTAAATAGATACAACGCCTAACTGGGATGGTAGCCACTTTCGGACGTTTCATTTCAAGATCGGCTGATAAATGCAAGCCTTTCTTTCGACTTTTAGGGAAGAAAAGTAAATTTGTGTGGGATGAAGAGTGTTCGGCCGCCTTTCAGGGGATCAAGGCTTACCTATTAACTCCTCTATGCCTATCAATTCCCAATCTAGGGGAGCCACTATTTTAATATCTGGCGGTATCTGATCATGCGGTGAGTGCCGTATTGGTTTGGGAATTAGGGAAAGAATAGAAACCAGTCTTCTTCATCAGTAAAGTAATGGACGAGACCTAGCTAAGGTACCTGTCCCTTGAGAAAGTAGCTCTGGCACTGCTTTAGGCAGCTAAAAAACTGCCTCATTATTTCCAGTTTAGCATGGTCACAGTATTGAGTGATCTTCTGCTCAAAATGCTTCTGCAAAGGTCGGATTTCTCAAGAAGGATCACTAAATGAGGGGGTACATCTAGGATCACTTGGCGTAGAATATAAGCATTGAACAACAATCAAGGGGCAGATTTTGGCAGAATTTTTGGCCGAATTTTAGTATGACCCGAGCAATCCATCTTTGCTTATGCCTGTCAAAACTCAACTCAGTTTGATTACCGGATGATGGGAATTATTTGTTGATGAAGCATCAAACTCTAAAGGCTCGGGAGCAGGAATAGTGTTGGTTTCTCCCGAAGGTTTGGTTCTCGAGCAAACAGTTCGGTTAAAGTTCTCAGCATCAAACAATGAAGCCGAATATGAGGCACTAATGATTGATCTCAAAACAGCAAGAAAGCTCAGTGCTAGTCATCTCCAGGTATTCTGTGATTCCCAACTTGTGACTAATCAAATTTCAGGGGAATATCAGGCTAAGGACGAAAGAATGTCGGCCTATCTCACGATTGCTCGGTCTCTATTGGCCGAATTTGATTCAATTCATGTTGCGCAAATCGGAAGAGAACACAACTCCTATGCAGATATTTTGGCTAAATTGGCCACGGCGTTAGAATCAGACATACAAAGGACAGTTTGTATAGAAACATTGGACCGACCAAGCTTTCAGAATTAAGAGGTATTTGTTTGCTCCATCAGTAATCAGTCGAGCTAGATGGACCCTATCTTAAGCTATCTTAAAGACAACCAGCTGCCCGAAGACAAAAAAGAGGCCAAGATGATCAAACGTAAAGCTTCGAGATATTGGGTCTCCAAAGAAGGGTCGTTATATAGGCGGTCATTCACTGGACCATATCTGTTGTGTGTACATCAGGAGATGGTAAAAAAATTCCTCTTTGAAATACATGAAGGAATTTGCGGAAGTCATACGGGAGGAAGGTCGCTGGCGCATAGAGCGATATCTCAGGGATATTGGTGGCTATATATGCAAGCCGACGCCTTGAAATATGTTCGGGAATGTGATAAATGCCAACGTTTTGCTCCCATGATCCATTAGCCGGCTAGGGAGCTGAATCCCCTATCTAACCCCTGGCCTTTTGCCCAGTGGGGATTAGATATAGTGGGGCCTCTTCCTCGGGCTCTCGGAAATAAGAGGTTCTTGATAGTAGCAACAGACTACTTTACCAAATGGGTTGAGGGCGAACCACTCTCCAATATCTGGGGCATTGATGCTAAATGATTTCTCTGGAAAAACGTTATCACACGTTTCGGCATACCTTGGGTTGCAATTTCGGATAACGGCACACAATTTGAGAGCAGACTGTTCAAAGGATTCTGTTCGGAACTGGGCATCAAAAACTTCTTTTCCTTTCCTGGCTACCTAGAATCTAACGGACAGGCCGAGGTCTCCAATAAAGTCATACTGAGTGGGATTAAAAGAAAATTAGAAGCAGCAAAAGGAAAATGGGTGAAAGAGCTCCCGAGCGTATTGTGGACGCACAAGATAACAGTAAGAAAATCTACTGGTGAGATGCCTTTTGCCTTAGCTTTTGGGGTGGAGGCGGTTATTCCACTAGAGGTCGGAATGCCGACCACATGAACAACAGAGTTCGTCGTGGAGACTAACGAAGATAATCTATGGAAAAACCTGGACCTTTTGGAGGAGAGACGAGACCTAGCTGTGGTTCATTTGGCATCATATCAGCAGCGGATAAGGAGGGAGCATGACAAAAATATCAAGCCAAGGGTATTTCGAATTGGGGACTTGGTCTTGAGGAAGGTTATGGCCAACACAAGAAAGCTGAACGAAGGAAAGCTCGGACCGAATTGGGAAGGACCTTTCAAAGTATTATCTCAGGCAGGGTTTGGTGCCTTTAGATTGGAAGATATGGATGGGAAGCCTGTCCTCAGACCATGGAACATCTATAACTTAAGGAAGTATTTCTTTTAAGAAAGAGTATAAACTTAAATGTATGTTCTGATTATGATTATATTCATCTATGCTTTCATGACCGAACAGGTTTACTACCTTTAGGGGGTGAGCAAAGGAAAAAGTTTCAAAACCGAACAAAATTACTACCTCTAGGGGGGTGAGTAAAGGAAAAAGTTTCAAAACCGAACAAAATTACTACCTCTAGGGGGGTGAGTAAAGGAAAGAGTTTCAAAACCAAACAAAATTACTACCTCTAGGGGGGTGAGTAAATGAAAAAGTTTCAAAACCGAACAAAATTACTACCTTTAGAGGGGTGAGTAAAGTTTCAAAACCAAACAAAATTACTACCTCTAGGTAGAGGTGTAATCGGTGATGTGCGGTGCGGTTTTCTCCAGATTTATGCACCTACACCTTATAGTGCGGTTTTTCTATTACATGTACCTGCACCTGCACCTATTAAGATCGGTTTTGGCGCAGTGCGGTGTGGTTTGGTATGGTGCGGTGTAGGTGCGATCTTGTGGTTTGGGCTGGACTCATTTAGGTCAGACTGGGCCAGTCCAAATGTCAATTTGAATCTAAAAAATCCACCTTTACAACAACTCAAAAATTTGGCTAACTATAGCATACAAATATAAATTATAGTTTCCAATCTCAACCTGAATATTTAAGAAAAAAAAAAATTATAACATATATATCTCATAGAATAAATCATAATTTTAAATTTCAACCTGCACATTTATATCATCCTTATACAAATATAACTCAATCTCAACCTTCACATACCATTAGCATACAAATACAACGTAACATCACCTGCATATAGCATTAGCATACAAGTATAACATACTAGGGGTGTAATCGGAGAGGCGTGGTGCGATTTTCTCCGGAGTTCAGTTTTCCTATTACACACACCTGCACCTATACCTTATAGTGCGGTTTTCCTATTACACGCACCTGCACCTACACCTATTAAGATCAGTTGCGGTTTGGTGAGGTGCGGTTCGGTGTGGTTTGGTCGGTTGTGTCGGTGAAGCTTACACCTCTACCTCTAGGGGGGTGAGTAAAGGAAAAAATACCAAAACCGACAAAAACTACTACCTCTAGGGGGGTGAGTAGAGGGAAAAATATCAGAACCGAACAAAACTACTACCGCTACCCCAAGGGGACCAGAGTGGAATTCATCCGAACAAAGCTGCTATTTGACGGAGGAAAGAATGCATGAGGTTAGTATTGAACTAATTATTGTTTCTGGTGGTTATTAGAATTATTGACTGAACAAACCTTATAATCTTTCATTACATGTATCTATTGCATGATTGATTTGTAGTTTGAATGATTTTTCCAAGGAAAATAAAATAGGTCTGGTTTATTGCCGTGCTAAAAAATAAACAATCATATGAGAGAATAAGTCAAGAGTGAATAAATAGGTTTACAAAGAAAAAATAATAATATTCATAGAAGAAAAGGAGTTAAGAGTTACAACATAAAGTTAAAAATTATACAAATATGAGTTTAGGCGTATAGCCTTGACAAAAATACGGAAACAAAAAAACATATAAAAGCTAATTCTCGGACTGATGGGCCGAACCGACCGGAGCTAGAGCAGAAGGATCAGGAACGTCTTCAGGAGCGAGAGCAGAAGGATTCGAAACGTCCTCAGGAACAGGAATAGAAGGATTTGGAGCATTGTCTTGTTTGCCACCAACCTCCTCGATCTCATCCTCATCGTCCTCATCATCCTCATCATCATCTTCTGCGTTCGAATTCATAAGGCCAGCCTCAGGGAAGGGCAGAGAAGTTTTGTCCCTTGAAAACCATTTCGAGGAGAGTCGGACTTTAGCTTTCTTCAATGCCGACTTCCATCCATCTCGGAAGCCTCGGTTGAAGACTCCTTGAAGTTCGGCTTTGACTTCAGCTAAAACTTCCAATTTGCCTTCCTTTTTTCCTTCTTCCCAAGCTTTGCCGATGGATTGGATACATTCGGCTTCAAGCTTCTGGACTCTTTCTTGAAGCTGCTCGAGCTCGGCTTCCTTTTCCGTTTTTTGTTCGGCCTCGGCCCTTGCCTTCTCCTCTGCATCCTTCATTTTGTTAATTGTTATGAGGTGCTCCTGCTCCAGCTTTCCATAATTCGTAGTGGCGCTTTCAACAACCTCGGCCATTGCTGGCGTGTTCGTCCTCCTTTCCTTTGAGGATTTTCTCTAAATCAAATACCCGGGACTCCATTGTGAAGATTCCCTGGGCGGCCTAAAGAAAAGGATACACAAGGTTAGTTTTTCCTGGAACTAAGGACTGGAAACACTCAAGAAATTGTGGATAAAAACATATAAAAATTATTATTTACTACTACCAAACTTACCATGAAAAGTCCACGGGCGATATGGCGAAACGCCTTGCCCGAGGGCATCTCGTCCCAGGTCCGAATGTCCCCAGGAAGGCACACAGCCGCACCTAAACCGTGGGCTACCCGAACGGAGTGCTCGACATTAGATGTGCCGAGCACGGAGTTCTGTGTTGTAATTGGTCTCTTTCCTGCTCTTAGCTCGGGGGCCCATATCTCTTCCGCTGATGACGGACTCGGAAGTTCGGACGCCTCGACCTCGGTCCTGGCCCTTTTAACCCTGGGAGGTTGTTCGGTGACTACTCTAGGTTCGTCGAGCTCCACTACTTGTGGAGGCTGTGTGGGCTCTTCCCGAGTAGACGAATCAGAATCGGCTTTTTGAGTGGATTGCTTGGGTGCAATCACCTCGAATACGGCCCTCCGAGGCTTTTTTGCTTGACCACTCTGTGCGGCCTTCTTCTTCCCCTTGGCCTTCTTGCCCATCAGTTCGTACGGGTCAATAGGGGCCATCTCCAAGACTTGATCGGTGGGAATGAGGTTCGGGTGCTTGGATGGGATGTTGGTAGTGGCCGGTTGAGCTTCGAACAAAATTGATGGCACAACTCGCACTTCTTGCGACCGAGGAACAGTCGGGTCCTCGAGGAAGTCCCCGATTAAGGGCGTGTAGCCTAGCAAAAGAGGAGCCGATCTCGGTTGCCCGATTCAGTCGATGTAGATGTTCGCGTGAAGGACTGTTGTTAGTTCTTCTAAGTTAACTGCGTGATCGGATACCTTGAGCCGAGAAGGAACTGCAAAGAAAAATAGCAGATTCATGAGATACATCGATATGAATCGGGCATATAGATTTTTCTCTCAGAAACATTCTAGTTTGTCATTCAACAAATATATATTCTAAGTTCAAAGCCAAAATGGTTTATAAAAACGGGGTTAGTCTAACCTGGGCGTCCGAAGTCATTTCGGCAGGACGACCCACCGGTGAACCAATTACCGAAGACAACGAGGAAGTCATTGTCGAAACCTTTATTGGATTTAGGAAAACCGTTGACCAATTTTATTTCTACGGTTTTTGCTAGGAGATGGCAAGAGGTTGCTGATTCCAAGCTGGGACATGTATAGGAGTAAACGTATAGAATCTCTTTTGGGGATAAATTAACCCCCAGCAGACGATTTAGGGCAACTACGCCCATGACTATTTGGAAGACATTAATGGACAGTTGGGTAGGGCAGGCATTAACGGTTTGGGGAAAATCAATGAGAAGGGGATTTAGAGGGAATCTAACCCCTCCTTCTACTACGCTCATCACCGAGATGAGAATTTTGTCCTGGTTTAACAAGGGGAGGCCATCGACACTACAATACCTAAGCCTCACATCGTTCGGCACTCGATATCGTTCCCTGAAAGCCCCCATACTCTTGCTAGAATCAACTAAATGGGATAATCTGTTTGCCCTAGCCATTTTGCGAAAGAAAAATAAATCGAAAGGAAGGTTGAGGAGAAAAGAAATTAACAAGGATATGAACACTTACAAGTAAAGTAGGTTTGGTTTGACGCAGTGAGTTCGTGTGTTTTCTGGAAAACTCGGAAGAAACGAAGAGAATTCAGAAGAGATGGAGATGAAGGAGCTCGAAAGGGGCGAAAATGGACAAAAGAGCCTCTCCCAGGGTCTTTAAGAAGTTTTTTTTTTAAAAAAAAAAAACGCGCGTTTTGGGTGAGGAAACGTTTTCCCCCCAAAAAAGCCACCGTAAACTAATCATTTCCCTTTCTTGGAAATGACAAACTCGCCTGCCAAATTAAATGATTTTGTTGGGAACTATGTCGTGCTCTGACTCCTCTGATAGAGCTAAGAAGAGTCAGAACAAGGGGGTAATTGGAGGGGAAATAATTCGGGGATAGCCAAATCAGAGCTCAAAGCCAGGAGTTTAGCTGAATCATATGAATTTATAGTTCGGACGCTGCCGAGCTGCTCCATTGTGTTTGGCCTGTGTCGAACCATGTACCTGTTCGGTTTAATTAACTAAAATATAGTTCGGCTAGCATAGGAATAAGCCGGGATTATTTTGGAACCCAGCATTCAATGCATGAAATATCTGGGGCCAGGAGCATTAAATATGTCTCCTAGTTTAAATTGATTAAACGGCTATGAACTGATGTCTGCTTTACCATCCATAAATGTATAGAATATCTAGACAAAAGAGTGTTGAATACGTCTCATATATTAAACCCAGAATTGACCGTGATAAGTGATGATTAAAATCTTTCGTTATGGCTGACAGAACGTGGGTTCTGGGAAGAAATAAGCAAGAACAAGTTACCTAAAATATCTCTGAATACTGGCAAAGCTAAGGTATTGGGAAGAGGGATGGCAAAATATCTTAAAATATCCATGTTGGAAGCAGGTATAAATAGGAAAAGAGGCAACAATTTAGAGGGACGTGCATTTTTACTAAACAAATTTTTCCTTTAGCTCTGTTTCCAAATTCTTCATCATCCTTTGATCCATAAACTGACTCAGGCATCGGAGAGCTAAAGGCCAACCCCCACTGGGTTGACCAAGGTTCTAATGATCCCTTGTGTGTTTAGTTTGTTTCTCATTACAGGACCGAGGGATTCTGTTCGAACAAACCTCATAAGGACAGTCTTCTTATCTTCGAGTCAGCTTTTCTATTTGTTACAATTTATGTTTCTCCACTCTATAAAAGAATTAGTTATGTTATTCACTTATTCAGGCTTATTGGGATTGGTCATGGGATGAATTGGTAGCTTATGATCTTCCAGCTACATTCTAGTATGTGCATGATCAAGCAGGATAGAAACTGCACTATGTTGGGCATTCACTGGTGAGTTGCATACATTCTACCACTTCATTTTGTTCTGCATTCACTGGTGAGTTGCATACATTCTACCACTTTCATTTTGTTCTGGGATTCCATTTATCTACAGGAAAAAATTTGAAATTATATTTTGCAGGGAACTTTGATGGCTCTGGCTGCGTTTTCGAAAGACTAGTTGTTGAACATGTTGAGATCAGCTGCCTTACTTAGTTCCAATCGCTTATGTGGGTCAGATGACTTCACCACTTGCAAGAAATGCTGCTGACAATTTTATGGCGGAGGTCAATGCTAATGCTACCTTATTTGAATTATCCAATTGAGTTGAACTCCTTGAAAATATAGTTGTTTTTCTATTAACAGGCATTGTACTGGTTGGGTATCAATGAATTTAATCCAAGAGGGTAAGCGAGCAACCCTTGTTTCTGATCTTTTCTTCACCACTGATGCAACTAGCATAGGAATTTTACTTATGTTGCTGTTGTTACATACTTCCCTACATATTGGGAAATTCTTAGGTCCCGTAGCAGGACCGTTTTGTCAAAAGTGTAAAAAATTGTAATATTTGTGTGTGTTTTGATAAACTATTGTGTGTGTTTTAATAAAAAGTTTATCAGTTATTGTAAAATGTGTGTAGTTTTGTAGTAAAGTTAACTTTATCACAAATATCACTAATTCTACTTGAATTCACATATTTTATTTTTACAATAATAAACACATATTATCAATACGGACACAACATTTATCACAAAACACACAAATTTTATTAAAATCAACACCGATCCCGTGGCGGGACCTAAGTATTTCCCGCATATATACTTCAGAAACTTGTTATTATGTTTCAGCATATCATGCATGTTAACATTCAAAAAAAAAAAAAAAAAATCATGCATGTTAACATTCAATTTACTAATCCCCACCTAGAAGATAAAATTTGACTTCTCCAACTTTATTCCCTGTAATGTTTCCCAGAAGGAGACTAGGACTCCAACCCTTCTAAATTTTTTATTTTTCTAAAAGAAAAAAAAAAAAAAAAAAAAAAAAAAAAAAAACTGGTCTGAATCCTTCTAAATTATTCCCATTTGGCATAAAATTCCAACATTCCCAAGGAACCCCATTATAAAATACAATATTTTGCATGTTTCCAACCAATTTTGATGAAAAAGTACTCTACAATTTATTTCTTTCCCTCATTGAACAGGGGGGCAGTTAGGACTCTGCAAAAAATCGATGAACCTGTAAGTGGGATTTTTGTAATCAATAAAGGAAAGACTAATTAATACTGATGAAGCTTACTCCACTGACTGAATCCGAGTCCATAGGCTGAATCCGAACTAATCTGAACAAGAGATGAGGATGTCCGAACAACTCAAACTACTCCAACCCTGTGTAATAAACAATGACAGAAATCCTCAGATGGACTTGGTCAACCTAGTGGGGGCCGACCTATTAATCTCCGATGATTTTGTTAGTAATCCCATAATAAGAATACTCTTAATGAAAGGAAAAATATATCTCAGTGTATTTCTCTCTCTATTGTTATTGTAATTCGAGGAACCCTTTTTACATTGTCCTTTTCTTTATTTATACCCTTTTTATTTTCAAAGATATTTTCCCTTCTTTCTTTTATCCTCCTCTTCCTTCTTTTACTGAGTGCCATTAATGCTTCCTATTTACAGCTCATTTGCCTCGTTTATCCCCCATTTAACTTGTAATGATCCTGACACTAATTTAATATTTTGTTTACATTTATTACTCCTGATCTTAACTTGATATTTTATTAGCATTAATTGCGATACTTTGGGATAATCCTACGTGTCTTGTCATTAATTCGGATTTTCCACGATGGGTAAAAATGAAACCGAACAATCTGTACAATATAAGTCTGTTCGGTTATAAACCGAACGGGTGATGTTAGCTCCTCTCATTATATTTTCCGAATAAAATTCCACCCCTCCAGAACCAAATCGACCGATCGAAACCGACCGATTTTTTTCAAATTTTATTTATTTATTTATTATTTTTTTTCCGGTTTGGTCTCGGTTTTAATTAAATTAAATAATCAGTTTTCGGTTCGGTCTCGGTTTAAAAAAAAATTGCACCGAACCGAACCGATTATATGTTATAATATTGAGCTTACTTTATTGCACAAGCACTGTCATTCCTACTGTGATGTTAATTGATACTCGGTAAGTGGTTTTTCAAAGATTAGAGCACTCTCAAGTTCATTTTTTTTGCCAATTGGGTTTAAAAAACCCATTTTTTCTTGTTTAGCTAGTTTTTATTTTAGTTCCCGGTAGACAAATTCACGTGGGACGGTAGAAGTTGTGTTTTTGTTGTTGTTGTTCTTTTTTTAGACAAGGTTTTTGTTGTTCTTTTTTTAGATTTGTATTGTGTTTTTGTTGTTGTTGTTGTTGTTGGTGTTGTTTCATGCACAGAAAGCAAGAGAGAAAAAATTTTGATTTGCTCCCTCAAAAAACTGTTCATCCCTTGGCAATCCCTTTTGACTGTCGGAATTTTTTGCTGTTTTCCCTCGTTTTATCATTTTGCCCGAAAGAAGAGGCAAGAGTGCTCTTAAAGTTGTTTTTATAAGTTTTTAAAGACAAATTCACGAATAACAAGGACATTGAATAAAAAAAACAAGAAAAATGAAAATTAATAAAAAAATGTGGCAGACATGAGACAATTGATTGGTTTTTAGGTACGGACGAAGCAGAAAGAAGACCCAAAGAGATTCAGCAAAAAACAGAGAGAAGAAGCAAGATTTGTGAAAAAAAGAAAAAAGGAAAGTAATGTACCGGTCAGGAATGAGGAAGGAGCCGCCGAGCTACTGGGTACGGACAAAGCAACGAGTAGTGACAGACGCAGGGAGTCTGGGACACGCCGGGATGTTGTGGAAGCCTAGAAGGAGGAAGCACATTAGGTGATGGTAACGTGGAAAACCGACCGAACCAGACCGAATCTATTTCGATTTACATCTCATTCGGTCAGTTTCGGTTTTAAGAATGAAGAAATCAAATTTTTAAGTTCGGTCCAATAAAAACCCCAAAACCGGACCGAACAGGACCGAAAACACCCCTAATGGGTGTTGATGGGTTTTGGGTGTTTGATGAATGCTGGTGGGTTGTGGGTGGAGCAAGATCTGGTATATGGTTTTGGGTGTTTCTGTTTATCTTTTTGATTGGTGGTATTTGGATTTGGATTTGGGGATTGGTAAGTAAATCTGGGGTCATGAAAGTTTTGGAATTTTTTGTTTTGGACAAAGTTTGGCTGCAACCCGGGTTGCAGCCATGGCTCCAAACTCACCACTCATATAATGACACGTGTCCTTGCATATGACTAACTTAACACCCTTAACCACAGTTAACTCTACCCTTTATTTTCTCTCTCCTCCGTCAGAGACTCTCTCTCTTCCGTTCTCTCTGGAACTTTTCCGGTCTGGTCTCAGACTCTCTCTCTCCTCCATCACGTCCACAACCCCAACTGAACTACCATTATCTCCATTCATCCCAAAAATACAAAACCCCCAAATCCCTTCCTCCCAGCAATATTGCGGTGCCTTCAAAACTTTTATTTTAACTCAACTAAGCTAATGGATTAAGTCGAGGCTTATATGGATCAAGTTTTGGCTTCAAGACAAAGACATCCAAAACCCTGAAGGCTTCACAAACCCAGAAAAAATTCCATGAACCCAGATCTTGGCCACCACCAAAACACCCGCAAGCCACCACTATCCAAACCCCATCTCAGCCACCAAATCACCAAGACTTGTGATGCTTCACAAACCCAGAAAAATTCAGAAAAACATACCAATATTCCTGCATTTTGTTTTTCTTTCCTCCGGCAAGACGTTACTCTCTTTTTGTTTTCCTCGGTATCATCGTCAATGGAGCAAGGTTTAAGCTTTCCCTCTTCTTCTTCAACACTGTTTCACTCTCTTTTTCAGTTTATCTCTCACTTCGTTCTTTTCGCTTCAGATCGATGCGCATGAGCAAGTGCTCTCGGTCTCCATCTCTCTGATCTGAGCATGGGTTTTGATCTGAGATTGTAGGTAGCCTTGGGTCTCGTGTCGCTTGCCCCCGCTCAGATCGTAGGTAGTCTCTTTGTGCTCTGCCTCTACGGTAGGTGTTTGATGGGGTTTGTGTGAAGATTTGATGAGATTTGTGTTGGTTTTGTGTGAAGATTTTGTGGGGGTTTGATATGTATATTGCTGGGAGGAAGGGATTTGGGGGTTTTGTATTTTTGGGATGAATGGAGATAATGGTGGTTCAGTTGGGGTTGTGGACGTGATGGAGGAGAGAGAGAGTCTGAGACCAGATCGGAAAAGTTCCAGAGAGAACGGAAGAGAGAGAGAGTCTCTGACGGAGGAGAGAGAAAATAAAGGGTAGGGTTAACTGTGGTTAAGGGTGTTAAGTTGGTCATGTGCAATAAGGACACGTGTCATTATATGAGTGGTGAGTTTGGAGACATGGCTGCAACCCCGGTTATAGCCAAACTTTGTCCGTTTGTTTTTTCTGTTTAGTTGCTAAGAAAGTGTGCGAAATAGGGAATTTAACATTTGGGTTTAGGGTTTGGTTGTTCATCGTCAGGCTCGTCCTCATTGACTAAGAATCGGATCGGACTAGCACTCCCAAGCACGGTAATAATCAAGAGCCTGTTGCCTTCGGCGTTCTGGTTCTTCTTTGGCTTGTACAACAACATCGTCGCAAACCCAGATAAAAAATAAAAAATCAAAAACAAAAAACAAAAAACAAAATCAGAACCCAAAAGATGATTTTCAAGAATGTCAAACTGGGTGTTGAAAACGGCTATGGTTGTTGGAGAACAAAAAAGAAATCGAAAAAAATGGGAAAAGGGCAAAAAGGGAGTGAGAGGTGAAGAGAGAGAGAGAGAAAAGAGAGAGAGAGAGAAAAAAAAGGTAAAAAAAAAAATAAAAAAAAAAAAAAAATGAGAAATTATAAAATTGATTTTTTTTTTTTTTTTTATTTTATTTTTTTATATTTTAAAGAAATTATTTTAATTTAATTTTAATTTTTAATTTATTTTTTAAATTTACACGTGACATGATTTTATTGGACTAACTAGCACATATGTCAAGCCTAAGTGGCACTTAATATTTAAGGGTTAACGTTTTTTGGACGGAAGAGTCAAAATCCAAATGGAACCAAACTAAGAGGAAGGAGATCAAAATTTTCAAATATCAGGGAACAAAATCAAAACTGGCCAAATTTAGAGGATGTACAGTGCATTTCAGTCAAAAAATTTTATTAGTATACATAAAATAAGTTTTTTTATTAGTATACATATTTTATTATTATTATTATTATTTTTTATGGAAGTGTTGTGTCTTTTAATGAGATATATGTGATGCGTTTCAATGTTTGTGTGAATGAGATCAGTCTCTTACGATGTGATTTATTGATTTGTTTGAAAATTTTGTCCGCACACGGATGTGTTCACTAACTATGTGCTTTTGTTTGTGGGGGTAACGAAGCAAGCCATTGTTTTGTGTTATCGTGTAATGTGTTCTTATGTTTATTTAATGGGTTTTATGAATTTTAATTTATTATTTGTATTACTTTTATTGTGGTTATATATATATATATATATATATATTATTAACACTAGTTAAAAAACTATTAGACATATAATAATATTAAATAGATATTAGTTTGGATTTTTTTGATTGAATTTGCTTCAAAAAATGTAAGGAGAAGTTGTTTTCTTTGAGTCGATCATGCTAATTATAAAGCACCATAAACAATATTACATTTTGTTTTTTTTTTTTTTTTTTATTTTTTTTTTCAATGTAATTCAAGCTAAAAACATAATGTAACCTTTATTTTGCATAAAAAAAAAAAAAAAAAAATTGGACTTTTATATGTTGTTTTTTAAATATTCAATAGTAAGTGAGCAACCAAACTTTGGATGGGTTTGGGCAACCCAAACCTCAGGGCCTGCCCTGATACCATGAGTAGCTAAACCTCTAGTTAGGTCTAGAGGTGAACCATAATATTTTCTTCTATGAGAAACTTGGATTAGAGAATGTATTTTTCTTGAATTAATGATTAGTATTGGGTTTGATTTATTATTTGAAATCATTGTGTGTTAAGAAGTTATTTTGATTTAGTATGATTTTAATATATCAAATGCACGAACCCATGATTTGTTATGATTCGAAATATACTGAATGTTTAATCTCTCATGTAGCATGCTCTTGAATCTATTAGCTAAATCAACCCATACACTATCTACATTACCCTTATCAAGTGTTTTATCGTTAAATCTTCTGATTAAGCCAGTGGTCTCTCTAACCTAATCAAGTAAAAGAATAATCCAAGTTCACATAGAAATATATTAGGTGAATCCTTGAAACCTTAGTGTCTTTCTCCATTAATTTCTATCAATTTTTTTTTATTTACTTTTAATTCTAGTTTTCCTAATCTCTTACTCCATCTTCAGGTGGAAAACAACCAAATCAATTTACTATTTTTCTTTCTTTTTATAGTAATGGAAATAATTACAGTTGTGTCTACCATTCCCTGTGGTTCAACTTCGGACTTATTGAGATTTTATTACTACTTGTGAAATCTTTGTTTGGGTGCACTTTTTTAAATTGCAACAGTTATGATTTGAAAATATATTGAATGCTTTTGTATGTTGACAATGTATTGAGGTTTAATATGATTTTTGGATATATCGTATGAATGCATTCCATGATCGTTATGATTTAATGATAGATTGAATGCTTAATCTCCTCTCTAAACCAATCTATTTTCTATCTATCTTAATTTTAGCTAGTGTTTAATTGTCAAATCTTCCGATGAGACAAATTTTCTCTTTAACCTAATCAAGTTTAAATATAATCCAGATTCTTTTAGTGAAATATTAGATGAATCCTTGAAACCCCAGTGCCTTCCTCCATTAATTTTTTACTAGTTTTATTTAATTGCTTTTAATTTTAGTTTTTATACTCTCTTGTTCCATCTTCAGGTGAAAAACAACCAAATCAATTTACTATTTTGTTTTCTTTTCATAATAATAGGAGTTTTTACATTGTGTTTATTCGAGCTTGGACTTATTAAGTATTATTACTAACAAACATATTAATGTTGGAATAAACTACTTAATTAAAAAACGTAGGATACTTTTTCTATTTGGAAGGAATTGGTTAGTAGTTTATTAAACAACGCAGAATACATTTGTTCATAACCAATTTACAATTCATTCATATTTTTAATTATATTGCCTACATTTACCTCAATAAGAGATTTCTTTTTTAGTTGCTTGACTTATGCCGTTATCGGAAAAAGTATTGGGGTATTGTCTCTACTCATTATTACATGGTGGTTATACAAAATGATTAAGGGTCTGTTTGGTTTAGCTGTTTGAAAAAGTTTGTTTTTTAAAAATAGCGGTTTTAAAATGTGCGTTTTAAAAACACAATTTTAGAAATCACAGTTAAGCGTTTGGTAAAATTTGTAAAAAGTGTTGTTTCAGTCAATTGAGCATTTGTAAATTTTAGTCTAAATCTACTATTTCATGTGTAAATGACTAAAAAGACCTAACTATGTTGGAAGGTTATCATATCATTTCTTTTTAATCTCTTCAATGTCAAAAATTGTAAAAGTAATTTTTAAAATATGATTAAAAAAAACTCACTTTTTGTGAATTAAGTATTTAGTTAATATTGGTTGTTTAGGGTGCAAATTAACAAAATGACTTGATTATAAACCCATTAGGCAATAACCATTGAATGACTTGACTATAAACCCATTAAGCAATAACCACTGTGATGCTAAATATCTCACTTTAAAAAAGAAGAAGCTACACGTGGATAGTGTAGACACCACATCTCCTTGTGAACCAAAAGCTTCACCTGACAAGTTTGAAAAAATAGAAGGAAAAAGTAAGTAAGACTCAGACTCATTACTGAAGATGTTAAGACAGAGAGAAGGAAACTCAAAGAAATTCGGCCATTGTCGAGCTCTGTGAAGCTTGGTGCGCCCAGTCGGTCCTCCCTTCTTCTTCTTCTTTATATATATGGGTTCTTGATGTATTTGGGTTTTTTGTTATTTTTAAGCTTTGGTGGGGATATTTACGGTAAAACACACTTAAAAAAATGCGTTCCGTATTTTGTCAAAACTAGCGTTTTCAAAATTGCTAGTCGTACCTCTAATTTCAAAACGCACATTTTAACGTTTTCTAAAACGCAATTTCAAGTAAAATCGCAATGCTTAAACATATGTTTATTCACGTTTTTGTCTGAAAACGCATATTTGCCTCGCGAACTCACCCTAAGAAAGTAAAACTCATCCTCAAGAAAAAATTCTTCAAGTGGTTTATTATTACAACAATTTTCTTCAAGTAAAAATAATTTTCTAAAGACAAAATAATTCAATTTAAAAAAGTTAGAAAGTGCAACTAATGGTTTTAGCAAAACTAGAATACATGGCAAGGGCAGTCAAGGTACAGTTTACAAAAGAATGTTAATTGCTGGAAGAATTGTGGCAATTAAAGCAAAGTTGTGAATACCGTTTTGGTGCCTGTTTCGGTTTGACAATTAGAATGAAATATTTCGGTACCGGTCAATACCAGCGTTCTGTTTCGGGTTTACCGCTAATATATATATATATATAAAATTTATTAGGAATCTTTAAAATTACAACCCAATAATAATAATAATAATAATAATAATAATAATAATAGAAGTAGTATTTGAATAATAAATAATAAAAATATAAAACCTAAAAAAGATAACAAAACAATAACTATTTAGATAATGATAAAATAAATAAAACCCAAAAAACTCCAAACGATAAAATAATTGGTCAATAATAAAGAGGGAAAGATTGATCAATGAATTTAAATAAGCTACAAATCAAATGATAATGTATAGGGAGTTAGGGACACACATCATCTATCTTCATAAAATTTTATGTTCACATGACTATACAAGTACTTGTATGACTAACTATGTATAGGCATAAGAGAATTAAGTGTTTATAAAATAAATAAATAAAAGTAGAATAATAGTAAATTTTAAAATATAAAGTGACTTACTGACACAATGGGTAGATGGGAATGTAAAACAAAAAAAGAAAAAGGGTGGTTAGCAAAAGACAAAAAGGAGAAGAAAAATAAGTGGCAAAAGAAGAAAGAAGAAATGCAAAGAACTGAAGAAGAAGCAGCAAAGAAGAAGAAGGCAACGTTTGAGGGTAAGAATTAAGAAATCCTAAAAAAACTTATTTATTTGTGTACCGGCCAGATTACTAATTTCAGCCGGAATTGACTGGAACGACCCGGAATTGAACTTGAGGTGGAATAGGGGGTTATTTTGTACCGGTTTGCATACCGGTACGAGATATTCCGTCCGTTCTAGCTGGAACGAAATGGTATCAACAACTATGAATTAAAGTGCAACACAGTGGATTAAGGGAATCTTGAGCAATTCATTAACGAGATTATCATTTTTTTCAAAAATCAACCATAGAAATGTGGTTAAGATACTTGAGTGTTGTTTACAAACTGAAGTTCATTTGTTAGTTGTTATGAATTCATTCCTAATGGAACGATTTTTCAATATCTCCTTGGAGAGAATGAAGAGTTTTCCATTGTTTAACATGAGATATGTGTGTAAGGATTGTCACAGAAGTTACAAAAGCTCTTTCTTACTTACATTCAGCAGCTTCACTACCCATTTACAAACAAGCCATAAAATCTACAAACATACTTCATAATGACAAATATAGAGAAAAAGTAGTAGACTTTGGAACTTCAAGATCAGTGGCCATTGATGAAACTCATGTAATGGCTCTAGTATATGGTATTTTTGGGTACTTTGACCCAGAATACTTCCTAACAAGTCAATTTACAAAAAAAGAGAAAAAAGAAAAAAGAAAAAAAAAAGGTGATGTTTAAAGCTTTAAATAGTCCTTATTGAGATTTAAATTGGAGAAAAAACCAGCTCATTCAATGAGATCACAAGAAGGTAGAAATCTATCTACATATTTCATTCATTAAATAAAAGAGAACAATCTCTTTGATATTCTTGATACTTGAGTAAAGAATGATGGTAATAAAGAAGAGATCATGACAATTGCTAAGCTTGCAAAAAGATGTGTGCATTTAAATGGAAAGAAACGATCTATTATGATAGGGATCATGATGGAGTTGGAGGGAGTTTGAAATTAATTGAATATGTTAGAAATAAAGAAATGGGGCCTTGGAAATGATGTTTCTACTTCAACAAGATCAAGTTAGAAACAACCGCAACATGATCATCACACGTGCTACCAATATTACCTTTTCAAATCACTTTGATTAATAAATTGTTTGTTTTGGCACTCATTAATTTTTATTTTTGTTGCATGTTGTATACTTTTTTTTTTTAGGAAAAGATAAGAAGTTTTATTAATGGGCTAAATCAGCCTGTAAAATAGAAATAACATCATGTGGCATGCTTGACAACCACAAATAACTAGACTCAATAGAAATAGATTTTTTGGCCAATACATGGGCCACAGAATTTGCAGAACGGCCAACATGCTCAAACGTGAAACTTTGCAAAGAAAGAGTCTTGTTTTGAGTCTCGGCAATGAGATGGCCATAAGAGGTATAATTGTTGTCTTGACATTGGAGTGCTGTGATGACTTGTGTTGAGTCCCCTTCAAAAGAAACTCGGTCAAGCTTGAGATCTAAAGCTAGTTGAATTGCTGCTCGGGCAGCCCTCGCTTCAATCACCACTAGCGCATGTGCAATAGGGAATTTCTGGGACAGAGCAGCCAAGGCGTAGCCCCTATGGTCTCGCACCACCACACCCACGCCCGAGGTCAGTGAAGCCTGAAACATGGCCCCATCAAAATTAACTTTCCAGGTCCCAACTTGTGGTGGGATCCAGCGGGTAGGGGATGAGTGAGCTGGACTACAGAGTGAACGAGCATGGTGGGACAAATAATCCTGGATGATAATAGCAGCTCTAGTCACTATGCTGTCAACATTATCCCATATATTTTCAACTCGGCCCTTATTTCGACGAAACCAAAGGAGCCAAGCCTAGACCGCAAAAACCAAGTGAAGTTGCTCATCCATTGTGTTGGAGACCCATGCGAGTAAATAAGTGAAGGAGGTGAAACTACTGCCTTGGAGAGATTGGAAGCTGGTGTTTTTTGCCCATAAATTCACTGCTACTTGGCAGCCCCATAAGGCGTGAAGAACATCTTCCTCTGTTTGGGAGCATTCGGAACAGAGAGGATCGATGGGAATATGCCACCGGTTCAGGTTCTTTATGTTGGGTAGAGATTCAGTACAGGCTCTTCAAAGGAAGTGACGGATTTTTGGTGGTGTGTTAAGCCCCTAAATAAAGCACCATACAGGGGAGTCTGTGGTGGTCCGAGTTTGCTAAGCATTAGAATGATGTTCTAAGCATGTCTGAAGATGGTAAGCACTACGAACGAAGAAAGTACCCGAGGCAGTGTGTGGCCAGTAGAGTTTATCAGGAGTAGCATGAGTGCTCAGAGGTAGACCAAGGATTTTCTGAGCTTCTATTGGAGTGAATAAGTGCTGGATCAGAGGAAGTTTCCAGGTGTTTGAAACTTGGTCAATGAGGTTTGCAACTTTTGCATTTTCTGGGAAATAGTGGCGTTCTGATGTAATATGACCTGAGGCCAAGCCCGGGACCCAGTTATCCCCCTAAATTTTTGCTTGATTTCCAGAACCGATGCGCCACAGAGCCCTTTTTTGGCTTACACTTCTTGCCTGTATGATACTTTTCCATGCATAGGATCCATTCGTTTTGACATCATCATCCAGAATTGATCCATGCATAAAGAATCTTGCTTTGAAGACCTTGCAAAATAAAGACTTGTCATTGTGGATAAGCCTCCAAACCTGTTTTGCCAATAGAGAATCGTTGAATTTTCTCATATTGCGAAATCCCATTCCACCATGTCTCTTAGCGAGACACATTTTGTACCAGTTCACCCAGTGCATTTTCTTTTGGTTTCCTCCATAACCCCACCAAAATTTCTTGATTAGCACCTCAATTTCCTAGCAAAGAGTCACTGGGAGTTTGAAGCAGCTCATAGAGTAGGCCGGTATGGCTTGCATAACCGCCTTAATGAGAACTTCTTGGCCAACTTGAGAGAGTAGCTTCTATTTCCAACCTTGTAAACGCTGCCATACACGTTCCTTTATCTGAGTGAAGCTTTCTCGACGCAATTGGCCTACAAAACAGGGAAGGCCAAGATATTTTTCATATTCCTTCGCTGCTGGGGCACCCAATAACTGGAGCAAATCTGTTTGTACAGGAATGGGAGTGGATTTGCTGAAAAATAATGTTGTTTTGTCCCTATTTATCTATTGCCCCGACATTGCTTCATACTGGGCTAGTATATGAAGAAGGGTTTCACACTCTTCTCTTTTTGCTCTACAGAAAAGTAGACTGTCATCTGCAAAAAATAAATGTGTAAACGGGGTCCACCTTGGCTCAAGGAGATACCACGAATCACTGCATCATTAGCGGCCTGTTTCAATAAACCACGTAAACCCTCAGCACAAAATAAGAAAAAGTAGGGGGATAAGGGATCTCCTTGCTGGAGTCCCCTAGTGGGTTTCAATGTAGGCCTTAAGGGGAACCATTCACCAGAATAGAGTAAGAGACAGAACTAATGCATTCCATCGTTAGGGAAACCCATTGGGTAGAAAAACCCATCTTCAACATAACATTTTTAAAAAATTCCCATTCAACACAATCATAGGCCTTACTCATATCTAGTTTTAGAGCCATAAAACCATCCTTACTCGTGTGTCGAGTTTTCATATGTTGAAGGGTCTCGAAAGCGACAAGAATATTATCAGTGATGAGGCGACCTGGGACAAAAGCACTTTGAGTCTTAGATATAATCTTTGGGAGGATTGTTTTCAGTCTGATTGTGAGGATCTTTGACAGGATTTTGTAAATCACATTGCAGAGGCTTATGGGGCGGAAGTCAGTGACTTTGGTTGGATTTTGTTTTTTTGGGATGAGGGTAATGTATGTGTGGTTAATGGATTTCAGAATACTCCCCGAGTTTAGGTAAGATAAGACAGCAGAGCTAACATCAGTACCTATAGAGTCCCAAAAAGTCTGATAAAAGATAGGAGACATACTATCCGTGCCCGGGGCTTTCAGTGGACCCATTTGTTTAATTGCATTATCAACTTCTTGTCTCATGAAAGGCCTTGTAAGCTATGAGTTCATCTCGGTTGTAATAACTGGCTCGATTCCGTGAAGCACTGCACTGAACTCTGTTGGAGTGGATGTTTGGAACAGGTTGGTGAAATAGTCCACAAACAGGCTACCCACTGCTTCATCGCCAGAGTGAACGGTCCCCTGATCATCTTGTAATTCCCAAATGAAGTTCTGGTGTCAGTGTTGGGATGCTTGCTGGTGGAAGAACCTAGTATTGCAGTCCCCCCCTTAAGCCACCCTGTGCGAGCCCGCTGTCTCCATAATCGTTCCTCCTAAGACAAAAGATTTTGTACTTCTTTTTTTAAAACAATAACCGTGTCATGATTCATACCTCTCATTGACGCCGCCTCTGCTGCTTTAAGTTGTGCTATTTTTGTTTTCAGAGCTTTTGTGATGCTGCCAAAAGTGCTTTTGCTCCATTTTCTTAGTTCCTGTCTGTAATTTCGGATTTTGTCTTGTACTTGAAACATTGGAGTCCCATTTTTCTGTGTAAACCATGTTGCTTCCACTGTATCTCTGCACCTCGAATTGGTCAGCCATACTTCTTCAAATCTAAATGGCTTTTGAAATGGTCGACGCTGGTATGGTTCAGGCTGTAATATTAGGTAGATGGGGGAGTGATCTGAAGAGCAAGTGTGAAGGTGATGTACCCGAGCCTCAGGATATTTATTAATCCACAGAATGTTTGCGAGACCACGATCAAGGCGCTCCCATATTGTACCCAACTCCAGCTTGTTATTGCACCACGTAAAACCGCACTCGTCAATGGCATCTCTAAAGTCTTGCATTTGTCTGCTTGATCGAATAGATCCACCTTGTTTCTCCTCCATAGAAAGCAATTCATTAAAGTCCCCCATACATAGCCATGGGAGGTCAGTTTGCTGGTGCAGATGCTGTAGCAAAGACCAAGAGACATGTCTTCGATGAGTTTCCGAAACTCCATAGAAGCCTGTGAAGTGCCAGCTATCCTCTATACTTTCATTAACTACTGTATCTATATGATGGGTAGAATAACTTTTGATCATAAGGTTTGCTTCTTGTTTCCAAAAGAGAGCCAATCCTCCACCATGCTCTCTTCTAGAAACCACTAACTTACTTGAAAATTTTAACTGACAACGAAGAACTTCAAGTCTAGCTGTGTCCAGTCCTGTTTTGACCACAAACAGAACTAAGAGATCTTGTTCCCACACCAAGCGGAATAGTTCTTGAACTATACATGGGTTCCCAAGCCCACGACAGTTCCAGGCTAAGATACTCATTGGGACTGGCGGTGCTGGAAACCAGCCACCGCCACAAAATCAATGGATGTGAGATCAACATGCATGACTTGCTTTTTATTTGTATATCTTCGCCACTGGAACTACTTTCTTCATCACCACCTCTTTTCTGTGGTAGCCTAGTTTTGGGCCCATCAAAAGCCGAAGTAGGCATTTTGGTTTTTCGTTTCCACCCTTTTAGCGTTGGCCCTTTGTACTTGGCCCAAAATCAGCGTTGGAAATATCTCTAAAAATCTCGCTAGAGTGTGAGGGGCACGTGGGTGGATTAGGTGGGTCAACTGAGTGAGCTGGTTCCTCAGAAATAGGAATATTTTCCTTACGTAAATCATGGGTAACGGGAATATTGGATTTCCTGCATGACCGCACCCCATCACCTTGATTTCCTGATTTCTGGCAATTTGAAGGAAAATGTTCCAGGTCAATAAAAATACTTGCCATATTTAGCACATCTTCCAGATTGACACCATGGGCTACTGACGAGCCACCATCAGCTAGGTCTGACTGTGGTGGTGCTTGAGGGATTGTTGATTTGCTTTCTGAACGATAGTGACTAAATAGAGATCCGTCAACCGAGACGGTTTTCTGTCTGAATGGAGCTCTAGCCTGAGCCCTCATCCATGCACCATACTATTGATTATCTGGATTCAGCGTTTCTTTACTGCGGAGCCAAATGGAGCAGTCTTTATCACTATGAGTGACCAACCCACACCAATAACAAAAGTTCGCTAATCTCTCATATTTGAAAGAGACTAACACCTCCTTTCCACCTTCGAGGTCTATCTTCTTGCCGCGGCATAGGGGTTTGGAGATATTGAGGGCCACGCGTATACGGACAAAGTCACCCCAGCTAACTTCATCTTCAGAATCAACAACCGGGATGAGTCTTCCCAGAGCCTGCCCTATCTGTTTACCAGTGTGTTGACATCCCATTTTGCTACCTATATTCTAACCCTAACACAAACTAGGGTTTTCACAAATTAAAATTCTAAAAACGAAAGTGCACAACTTACCTAAATTAGGGTTTTAAACCAATAATGTCTTTGACCGTCTGATCGACAATTAAAAACAATCAAACAGATCTTTAAGTCGAGACGATTGAAATGATGTGTCATATGTTCAAATCGGACCATGTGTGTGAAAATTATATCCAGTTGAAGTTTTAATGAGCAAAGTGCATAATAATTAAATGGCATTGGGCACATAATAATTAAATGATTGGGCAATAAGATTAATCCAAATTAATTATGATTGGTCCATTAATTGGATTAATTTTAATTAATAAGGTGTAAATATCTTATTGGCTTAAAGTATTAAATTATCATGGACTCTAGCACATTGGATAAACTGAACAAGTTAATTGGATAATTGTTGATTAATTAATTAATTAAAACATTTGAATTTTTGAATTAAATCATTCAGTGTTTTAAGGAGTTAAGAAGATCACCAATTATCTGTTAATATCTGATAATCAATTGGTAATAATTTGAAAATTCAAGATTTAAACAAAGAGATAATATCAAAAAGGCTCTGATTCATTTTATATAAAAAGTGGGGTAGAGTCACAAAAAAAGAAGGAGAGGAGGTAAGATTAAGGGTAAAATGTATCGTTTCTTTGATTTTGATTTTGATGGTTTGCTTTGATTAATTTAACATTATTTTCCTTTGTTTTCTGTTTTCTTTCATGAGCAAGAGCACACAACCATGGTCAACAAAGCCACAACATTTGAAACAAAGGGAGTAATCTGAATTACCATCCTTGTTTACTTTGAATTTTCATTTAACCATGTCTAACATTATTCTCAATTGCTTGGTTCTTTTAGGAGAATACACAGCCATATACAAATATTGGGAATGAATTAAAAGAACAGACACGGTAACAAGGGCAATACAAAATGGTAATCTGTTCATAAATCTCATCCACATGCATACAAAAGCACCTATCCACCACCTTGATCACAAGCCCACACACGGCTTGCCTCACACATGAATTAAATTCCACAAAAAATCACACATGATCACAAGCCCACACATGGCTTGCCTCACACTTGACAAACCAAACATTCACACTGCCAAAACAAGTTCACACAAAACCCACAATCCATACACAAATCGACAAACCCAAGACTTCATTGGTCTTGACTTCACACAAGGCACCTAGCCACCACCACAACCATCACAACCCATCACCCATGGGCCATGGATAAAGATAACAACCCATCACCAAAACCCAATCCGAAACCTAAAAATAGGTTCACACAAAATCCATGACCTATACCCACACGGGTTCACCCAAAAATCCTACCCATACCACCATGGATCACACCATTCCAAACTCACCATTCAAAGCTGAGTGAGAGAAAGAAATAGAGAAGTGAAAAACCAAGAGGAAGAGAGAAGAGAGCAGCCGAGAGGAAGAGAGAAGAGAGCAGCCAAGAGAGAGAGAGAGAGCCACTGCCGAGGTTGGTGGCGGCGCCGGCGGTGCATGGTTCTGATGAAAGAACAAGGATCTTGGCCATGGCGGCCATGGTCCGATCTAGGTGAGAAAGCAGTGAGAGAGAGTGAGATTAGAGAGAGAGAAAAAAGAAAAAAGATGAGAGAAGGGTTAGCGGCTGAAAAAAGAGAGAAAATAAGAGATGGTGTTGACACCCCATTTTGCTACCTATATTCTAACCTCACACAAACTAGGGTTTTTACAAATTAAAATTCTAAAAACGGAAAGTGCACAACTTGCCTAAATTAGGGTTTTAAACCAACAGTGTTTTTGACCGTCTGATCGACAACTAAAAGTAATCAAACAGATCTTTAAGTTGAGACGATTGAAATGACGTGTCATATGTTTTAATCGGACCACGTGTGTGAAAATTATATCCGGTTGAAGTTTTAATGAACAGAATGCATAATAATTAAATGGCATTGAGCACATAAGATTAATCCAAATTGAATTATGATTGGTCCATTAATTGGATTAATTTTAATTAACAAGGTGTAAATATCTTATTGGCTCAAAGTATTAAATTATCATGGACTCTAGCACATTGGATAAACTGAACAAGTTAATTGGATAATTGTTGATTAATTAATTAATTAAAACATTTGAATTAAATCATTCAGTGTTTTAAGGAGTTAAGAAGATCACCAATTATCTGTGAATATCTGAAATCAACTGACAATAATTTAAAATTCAAGTTTTAAACAAACAGATAATACTGATTCATTCTATATAAAAAGGGGAAGAGAGTCACAAGAGGGGAGCAGCACAGGTAAGGGTATGGGTAACTAAGTATCGTGACTTTGATTATCATTCAGATTGTTTTCTTTAATTCATCGTACTAACATTATTCTGATTGGTTTCTTTTTGTCTTTCTGCATGAGTACACAACCATGATGAACAAGGAGGCAAGAAACAAACAGAAAGGCAACAACTATACCAACAGTATCACCCCTTTCATCATCAAGCTCGGAGCACAACAACAATAAAGCCACAACAATAGAAAACAAAACAGGGAATAATTTAAAGTATTTGTTTCTTTTTTGTATTTCTGTATTTTTGTTTGTTGTTTCCATACAAATTATTCTGACATTATTCTCCTTTGTCTCTGGTCATGAGCAAACAACCATGATGAAGAAGGAGCACACAACGACATACAAAATGGTAATCTAAATACTTAGATTCACTGAATACACAGCCACATACGAAATGGTAATGTAACTCCTATCTATTCATAAAATCTCCACCACCTACATTCAAATCACAACACACTATGTATACATTCACAAACACAAACCCCATACATTATGTTCAGCACGACAGCACCACACAAACAGCAGTCAAACCCACACTATCATCACCACCTACACATGGGTTCACAATTACCCACACACGGCACAACCCACGGCTAAATCCCACCAAACCCGTGAGCCTCTTGGCTCTTACTCCACAAACCTAAGACCTCCATGGTCTTGATTCTCACACAACACCAAACCCACACATGGGTTCACCCTAAACCTCACCCACACACACGGGTTCGCACAAAATCCGTGACCCATACATGGGTTCACCAAAATCTAGAGTGAGAGTGAGAGTGAGCCGTGAATACGAGAGAGAGAGAGAGCTGTGTGCCCAAGAGAGGAAAAAGCCGAGAGGTAGAGAGAGGCAAGGCTCGGCCTTGCTGAACCAAAAACCGCCATTAATGGTGGCGGTGATGAGCGGCGCCGGTGAGAGCTTGGAGTGGCCATGGTGGCCTTTAGGGTTTCAATGATAAAGAGAGATTAGAGAAGGAGCCGTGAGAAAGAAAGAAAACTGAGAGAGAAAGAGAGGAGGCGGCGGCTGGAAAAAAAAGAGAGAAAGAAGAGAGGGGTCGGGTCGGGTCAAACCGACCCGGTCTTTTAGTGAAACCCTACCCGGTTTTGTTAGAGAGTTATTGGACCGGGTCAGCCCGACCTGTGTCCATTTAATCAGCCCAATCCCATTTAAGCAGCCCAATCCCAATCTAAACCAACTAATCCAATTCTTCACAGCCCAATCCGAAACCCATTTGACCCAAACCCAACTCCTTCACATCAAACCCTACATTCACATTCAATCCAAGCCCAAAATCAAAACCTAATATTCAAACAAGCCCAAAACCAAAACCCAACTAGTCCACACTTCACATAAATTGCAAAAACACCCATAAACTTCCAAAATTACATTTTAACCCCAAAATTCCACAAAATTACATTTTGACTCCAAACTTTCCCAAAATCACATTGCAACCCCAAATTCTCCCGAAATTACATTTTGGCCCCAAATTTCCCAAAAATTACATTTTGACCCCAAACTTTCCCAAAATCACATTTCAACCCGAAAATTCCATAAAATTACATTTTGACCCCAAACTTTCTCAAAATCACATTTCAACCCCAAATTTCCCAAAAAAACACATTTTGACCCCTAAGCCATACAAGCATTCCTCTCAAGCTATACAAGCAATTCTTCTCAAGCTATACAAGCAATCTTGAGGTATTCTTTCCAAGCCATACAAGCATACAAGTATAAATTCTAAACTGAAATTTATTTACTTGTATTCAATTCTTTTGTTTCATTTCTTGAATAACATGCTTATATGACTATAACATGATATTTCACATGAAATAAATTAAACAAACAACTTGAACATTAAAATTGGATTTTGATGCGAACATGAGTTTATGTACTTTGACATGATATGAATATTGGCCAAGTTTAATTTAGAAGACCGACGTATGTCGGGTAAAATGGGGTGCAAACACCTTCCCATTTTATAACCAAGCCTCCGAATCTTGAATTTAGGGTTCGTATTACAAAGTTTCTTGTAAACAAACAGTTTTCTCTTTTACTAGACTGTAACTAGGAAACTCATTTACATGTAATTATTTCTTTTTACAAATTCATTGGCAATTGTACAAATTCAAAGATGAATAAAGAGGAATTATTGTTATTGTGGAATTTCTTATTTTGTCCAAATAATTAAAATAAGTGGCGACTCCATTTACATGTACAATCAACCTTCAAATCTAGAGGGTTGGTCCATTGTCAGTTGGGTCACATTTTGAGGCCCATTTGACCCTCGGGTCGTGGTTCTCACAGTGGCGACTCCACTGGGGATTGATTGTGGGCTTAGCTTCAAAAATAGAATGGGCTTGGCCAAGCCATATCATGTCTTTGTATTTGTTTTTTTAAAAGCTTTCAATAACATGTTCATGCATCATTTTGCTTGAGTTCTAAAGTGTGTGAAGCCCGGAAGCCACGGTAGTTCTATCCATGGATCACAGTCTTCCTAGACTTGGGTACCCATGGTGAAGCTACCAGCCCAAAGCGCAGTATTGACTATGATCCTTCTTAGTCAATGCGTTAAAGGATAAACTGTATCGTTTGGACCAACGCGGCATTCCTATGTCACAAGTTGGGAGATACGACATCCTAGCTCTTGGGTTCCCTACAAGCCTACCTTCTACCCATATAGAAGCCCATTAGAACTATCCTTAGGTACGGTCCATTAAGTACATACATGCTTGTTTGAACCCACCGTCTGTTTTGATTGCCGTTGCTTGCACTTGGATGAACCTTGTTTGCTACGAATGAGCCCAAATCCAACGTTTGGGCCCATTACAATCATTTACTTGAACCATGTTTTCCATTGAGGAGCCCAAGCCCAACACTTGGGTCCATCATAAATCATCTAAGGCCCTACAAGTACGTAGAGTTGAGGATCATCAAAAGACAAGGTACAAGCCCACAAGCTTCAAAGGATCAAGCCCACAAGCCCACAAGCCCACAAGCTTTTAAGGTACAATTTCACAAACTTCAAAGACAAGTTCATAAGCTTCAAAGGATAAAGTTCACAAGTTTCAAAGGATCAAGCCCACAAGCTTTAAAGGTACAATTTCACAAACTTCAAAGACAAGTTCACAAGCTTCAAAGGATAAAGTTCACAAGTTTCAAAGGATCAAGCCCACAAGCTTTAAAGGTACAATTTCACAAACTTCAAAGACAAGTTCACAAGTTTCAAAGGTACAATTTCACAAACTTCAAAGACAAGTTCACAAGTTTCAAAGGATAAAGCCCACAAGCTTCAAAGGATCAAACCTACAAGCCCACAAGCTTCAAAGGATAAAGCCTACAACACTCAAACTTGAAGGCTTCAAAGCTTAAGTTCAAAGCTCACCAAGCAATGGCCCACAACAACAAACTTCAAGGATTCAAAGCTCAAGTTCAAAGCCCACCAAGCAGTGGCCCACAACAACAAGTTTCAAGAATTTAAAGCCAAAGTTCAAGTCCACCAAAAGGTCCCACAAGCCCAATTTCTCAAACAATTGCCAACTCCACAAAAATCGTAGGTCTTACAAGCCCAATTTCTTAAAACAGTCATTCACTTACCAAAAAAAAACCACAAAGACTTCACCATCCCTTATACTCTACAAAAGGCCACGCAAAGCCCAAAACCCTAAATGGTCAGTCATCAAGCTTCAAGATACAAGTTCCAGGCCGGACAAGACAACCATTCTACAAAGGTCACAAGTCTACAAGATTCGAGATTCGAAATCAAGGTCATGAAGGCCACACAAGCCTCTTCGTCCAACAAGATTGATCCATAGACTTCCCTTACGTCAACAGCCCATAAGGACATCAGAATTGTTTCATCAAGTCATCATTTGGTTTTACATTTCTGAATTTTGGTTGTGTGATTTTCATTTGAATTTCTTTGTTTGTCTTATTGGTGTGTAGCATAGAATTTTGGATCAAGAACAACATCTTTTAAAGATCAGGAATTTCTCCAACTTTGCACTAAAGATCACAAATCAAAAATTGAAATGACAAAAACTAATCAACAATTCACCAAAAAAAAAAAACCCTCAATGAGCCAAACATTGAATCACACCTTAAATGGTTAAAATTCACCAAACTTTGGATCACATCTCAAATGGTTGAATTCCACCCAAATTGAATCACACCATTAAATGGTTAAAATTCACCAAACTTTGGATCACACCTTAAACGGTTAAAATTCACACAAAATTAAATCACACCTTAAATGGTTAAAAATTCACACAATTACACCACACTTTAAGTGGTTAAAGTTCACATTTTTTGAGTCACACCTCACAAGGTTAAAATTCTCTCACACATTTCACACAATTCAAATCCACTAAATTGAATCACACCTTAAATGGTTAAAAATTCATCCAATTTCAATCACACCTTAAACAGGTTAAAATTCACCCAATTGAATTACACCTTAAACAGGTTAAAATTAACCCAAATGAATTACATCTTACATGGTTAAAATTCACCCACATCTCACGTGGTTAAAATTCACTCACACCTTAAATGGTTAAAAATTCACACTAGTACACCACACTTTTAATGATTAAAATTCACGTTTTTTTTAATCACACCTCACACGGTTAAAATTCTCTCACACATTTCACACAATTAAAATTCACCCATTACACCTCACATGATTAAAATTCACTCATACCTCAATGGTTAAAATTCTCATTCCTAAATCATACCTCAATGGTTAAAATGCACAAAATGAATCACATCTCAAAGGTTAAAATTCACGAAATGAATCACACCTTAATGACCAAAATTCACATTTTTGAATCACACCTTAATGGTTAAAATTCACATTTTTGAATCACACCTTAATGGTTAAAATTCACATCTCAAATTAAAATAACCCCATGACCTTGATCACATCATCAAAAAGAAACTTTAAGCAACAATCTTCAAGTCTCCCATGTTTTCACATCTTTTTGGAGAAGGAAAATTTTCAAAATTGTTTTTGCAAAAGTACTTATGGAAAATCAAGATTTTGAAATATTCTTTCTTGGGCAGCAAATGACAAATCATATGGTCACATCACTTGACTAATCAATTTGCACCGATAAGGGGATCATTTTCATTCAATTCATATAAAAATTGTCGCCAAATACTTGGAACAACAAAAGAATGGATCCTAGAAAGACAATCAAGGAAATAAGGTCATTGAGAGATCTCGAGTCAGTCCTTCCGAAATTCCTTCTAAATCCGGTCATGATTTGTCACATTCTTGCACATTCATTCAGAAAAGTATCCTAATAGTTGGGCTTACAATGGACCATCCATGCAAAAAGAGAAATGAAAGCCTGTTAGGTCGAAAACCCGAAAGGGCGGCCTAAGCAAAAATTAGGGTTCCACAAAGAAAAAAGAGAGAATTATTTCCAAGAAAGAAGTCATCAAAAGAGCTCAAACGCTACATGCCAAAAGCAAGCCCTACCAAGGACAGGAGGCCATTTTTCATTAAACCCAAATATTCTTACCAACACCCTACAAATGCAATCACTTGCTAGCCAAATTGGGCCTTTAAAAAAAATGAGCATTTTTCTTTCTTGAAACCCATAAACCAAACCTGGGGTGGGAATTTTAGATGTGAACAAAAAGGAGATCATGGATTTCTTTCTCAAGATCAAAGTGTCAAAGAAGGAAGAACAAAAGAATAAGGACATGCTCGACAGAGGCGTCAATCTTCAATAAGAATGAAGCAAATTGAGAACACTTGACATAAATGTCAACATACAAAAAGAAAGGGCGTCTCTGACAAAGGATGCCAACACAAAGATAAGAAAAGTCAAATGCGTCAACACAAATACAAAGAAGACGTGAAGGAAAAAAGCAAAGGAAAGAAGTCACGAAGCAAATCCAATCCTTGGAGTTCACACTTGGGGGTACATTGGGGAATTTGAGCCTTTATAACTTTCTTTTCACAGCCCAAACCCGGCCTACATTATAACCGATAAACAAAGCCCTCCTTGAGGTTCTGCTTGCTCAAGACATGATGTTAAGCTCTTTCGTTATTCTCCATTGGAAGTATGAAAAGTGCTCGCTAGGTTGAAAACCTGAAAAGGCAGCCTAGGCAAAAGTTAGAGTAAAAGAAAAAAAAAGAAAAAATGATGGATGGTCCAAACACCAATCAAATCTCCCATGAAAAGGTGAATCATCACAAATGGTTCAAACTCAGAGTTCACTTTATTTCTCATTACAAACAATCAAGTCTCTCTCGAAGACTTCAATTTCAAGTCAAAACTTGGGGCATCCCCCTTTGTTTTCCAAGTGCTCCATCTACATCTCCAAACTAGGGGCATTCTCCCTAGTTTGTCAATTCCTTCATCAACATGATCAACACAAGATCACACATCTCCAAACTAGGGGCATTCTCCCTAGTTTGTCGACTAAACTGTCTTCCCTCAACATGATCCACACAAGATCACACATCTCCAAACTAGGGGCATTCTCCCTAATTTGTCAACTAAACAGTCTTTCCTCAACATGATCCTCACAAGATCACACATTTTCAAACTAGGGGCATTCTCCCTAGTTTGTCAATGGGTCAGAATTTCAAGTCAAGAGCATGTCTCTATCATTGCTCCAAACAATATTGACTTGCAAAGTCATCCAAACTTTTCAAAAATATCATTGCTTTTTCATCATTTTGTTGATTCGGAAAAACTCTCAATCACTTCATTTCTTTAATTGCCTTCGAAGGATTCAGCCTTACAAGCTCTAAGAAAAATGCAAATATGTTTATAAGGGTTTAATGACTTTAATCCCCTCAAAGTAAAAGAGAACAGTTTTGTTTTGCAACCTTAGGGTTTGTCAACATGTCTTCCCAAGAAAACAAAAGTTTCTCAAGATTTTTATTCACATAACGGATTGCATCCATTTAAAAAATGAGTTTTCAAAATGATTTACAAAATCCATTTTTTTCATTTTTGAAAGAATTTCCACAAAAAGATACATAACCAAAATATAAAAGAGGTATACAACTGAGATCACAAGTCAAGTTACACAGTTAAGACACAAGACATTCAAAAACAACAAAAAATTTGGATTATTTGTGAGAACATAAAATCTTTCCAATACACATTTGTTGGGTTGTTGCAAACACTTAAAATCATCCCCAATGAAAAACATTTTTCACTTCCACACAAGAAGTCTACAGATATTTTGAACTATTACACAAAAGGTTCATAACCATACAATTTTGCACCTCCTAACAAGAAGTTTACACATACACATACATACAACTTTTCCCTTCCACACAAGAGGTCCACACAGACACTGTGAACTTCCAAACAAGAATTTACACACCCTACATTTCGAACTACGTTCAGACCTGATCCTCTGTGATGGAGGTACATAGGCAGCCTTCCTTAAGGCTCGGTCCCACACCTACAATCATTTACCCACACTTTCCATATTTCGAACTACGTTTGGACTTGATCCTCTATGATGGAGGTATGTAGGCAATCTTTCACTAAGATTCGGTCCCAAACTCACATTCATTTATCTACACTCATAGTCCAATATCCATATCCACTTACACACTTATCCTCATCTACACACACTCATATTCCTAGGTCCGCATCCACATTCATACATACCATGATTTTGAGTTGCAAACAATCAGCTTGTTCACATGACATCATTTTACATGTAAACGTTCTAAAACTAGAACATTGACTCAGTTGTTTTCATTTGTAGGTTTGCTGACCTCAACTAGTTTTCATGACTTGTTTAAATTAGGGGCATTGGCCCAAGATCGTCTTTCGTAGACGATATCTAATATGTTTGAAAAAGAATAGTTCTTGTTTTTGCAAGAGAGTACGTGCCTACCCACCAGCTGAACAAGACACCGAATGCATCTTAATTCTAGCAAGGAGTTTAAAAAAGGTTGAAAAATCCGGAATTACGCCTTCAGACGGCTAAAAATTTTCGGCATCATCTTAACAAGATTCTGACAACACACATGCTCGGGTTGTCTTGGAACCACGTAAAATAGTTCCCGGCAAAATTTTTAGGTTGTTAAAACACTTAAAAAAAATCCTAAATTTTTTTTCAAAATATCAGGTTGTTTCTTACAACATAAAATCATTCCTGGTATACCCACTTTTTCAGGTTGTTATTCACAACATAAAATCAAATCCTAAAATTTTTTAAAAAACATTGGGTTGTTTCTTACAACATAAAATCATTCCTGGTACATTCACATTTTTAGGTTGTTATGGACAACATAAAATCAAATCCTAAAAAGTTCCAAAATATAGGGTTGTTTGAAACAACATAAAATCTATCCCGATCCACTTTTTTAGGTTGTTAAAACACTTAAAATCAAATCCTAAAAAGTTTTGAAAAATATCAGGTTGTTTCTTACAACATAAAATCATTCATGATATTCCCAATTTTTTAGGTTGTTATGGACAACATAAAATCAAATCCTAAAAAAGTTTTCAAATTCGTTGGGTGGTCACAAACACTTAAAATTATCCCCAACATTCGATCGCAAAACTCAGTGTCTTTCTCAAACATTGACATTCGCTTTACAAGCTCTGCCAATGAGGGGCATTCTGTTGACACCCCATTTTGCTACCTATATTCTAACCTCACACAAACTAGGGTTTTTACAAATTAAAATTCTAAAAACGGAAAGTGCACAACTTGCCTAAATTAGGGTTTTAAACCAACAATGTTTTTGGCCGTCTGATCGACAACTAAAAGTAATCAAACAGATCTTTAAGTTGAGACGATTGAAATGACGTGTCATATGTTTTAATCGGACCACGTGTGTGAAAATTATATCCGGTTGAAGTTTTAATGAATAGAATGCATAATAATTAAATGGCATTGAGCACATAAGATTAATCCAAATTGATTATGATTGGTCCATTAATTGGATTAATTTTAATTAACAAGGTGTAAATATCTTATTGGCTCAAAGTATTAAATTATCATGGACTCTAGCACATTGGATAAACTGAACAAGTTAATTGGATAATTGTTGATTAATTAATTAATTAAAACATTTGAATTAAATCATTCAGTGTTTTAAGGAGTTAAGAAGATTACCAATTATCTGTGAATATCTGAAATCAACTGACAATAATTTAAAATTCAAGTTTTAAACAAACAGATAATACTGATTCATTCTATATAAAAAGGGGAAGAGAGTCACAAGAGGGGAGCAGCACAGGTAAGGGTATGGGTAACTAAGTATCGTGACTTTGATTATCATTCAGATTGTTTTCTTTAATTCATCGTACTAACATTATTCTGATTGGTTTCTTTTTGTCTTTCTGCATGAGTACACAACCATGATGAACAAGGAGGCAAGAAACAAACAGAAAGGCAACAACTATACCAACAGTATCACCCCTTTCATCATCAAGCTCGGAGCACAACAACAATAAAGCCACAACAATAGAAAACAAAACAGGGAATAATCTAAAGTATTTGTTTCTTTTTTGTATTTCTGTATTTTTGTTTGTTGTTTCCATACAAATTATTCTGACATTATTCTCCTTTGTCTCTGGTCATGAGCAAACAACCATGATGAAGAAGGAGCACACAACGACATACAAAATGGTAATCTAAATACTTAGATTCACTGAATACACAGCCACATACGAAATGGTAATGTAACTCCTATCTATTCATAAAATCTCCACCACCTACATTCAAATCACAACACACTATGTATACATTCACAAACACAAACCCCATACATTATGTTCAGCACGACAGCACCACACAAACAGCAGTCAAACCCACACTATCATCACCACCTACACATGGGTTCACAATTACCCACACACGGCACAACCCACGGCTAAATCCCACCAAACCCGTGAGCCTCTTGGCTCTTACTCCACAAACCTAAGACCTCCATGGTCTTGATTCTCACACAACACCAAACCCACACATGGGTTCACCCTAAACCTCACCCACACACACGGGTTCGCACAAAATCCGTGACCCATACATGGGTTCACCAAAATCTAGAGTGAGAGTGAGAGTGAGCCGTGAATACGAGAGAGAGAGAGAGCTGTGTGCCCAAGAGAGGAAAAAGCCGAGAGGTAGAGAGAGGCAAGGCTCGGCCTTGCTGAACCAAAAACCGCCATTAATGGTGGCGGTGATGAGCGGCGCCGGTGAGAGCTTGGAGTGGCCATGGTGGCCTTTAGGGTTTCAATGATAAAGAGAGATTAGAGAAGGAGCCGTGAGAAAGAAAGAAAACTGAGAGAGAAAGAGAGGAGGCGGCGGCTGGAAAAAAAAGAGAGAAAGAAGAGAGGGGTCGGGTCGGGTCAAACCGACCCGGTCTTTTAGTGAAACCCTACCCGGTTTTGTTAGAGAGTTATTGGACCGGGTCAGCCCGACCTGTGTCCATTTAATCAGCCCAATCCCATTTAAGCAGCCCAATCCCAATCTAAACCAACTAATCCAATTCTTCACAGCCCAATCCGAAACCCATTTGACCCAAACCCAACTCCTTCACATCAAACCCTACATTCACATTCAATCCAAGCCCAAAATCAAAACCTAATATTCAAACAAGCCCAAAACCAAAACCCAACTAGTCCACACTTCACATAAATTGCAAAAACACCCATAAACTTCCAAAATTACATTTTAACCCCAAAATTCCACAAAATTACATTTTGACTCCAAACTTTCCCAAAATCACATTGCAACCCCAAATTCTCCCGAAATTACATTTTGGCCCCAAATTTCCCAAAAATTACATTTTGACCCCAAACTTTCCCAAAATCACATTTCAACCCGAAAATTCCATAAAATTACATTTTGACCCCAAACTTTCTCAAAATCACATTTCAACCCCAAATTTCCCAAAAAAACACATTTTGACCCCTAAGCCATACAAGCATTCCTCTCAAGCTATACAAGCAATTCTTCTCAAGCTATACAAGCAATCTTGAGGTATTCTTTCCAAGCTATACAAGCATACAAGTATAAATTCTAAACTGAAATTTATTTACTTGTATTCAATTCTTTTGTTTCATTTCTTGAATAACATGCTTATATGACTATAACATGATATTTCACATGAAATAAATTAAACAAACAACTTGAACATTAAAATTGGATTTTGATGCGAACATGAGTTTATGTACTTTGACATGATATGAATATTGGCCAAGTTTAATCTAGAAGACCGACGTATGTCGGGTAAAATGGGGTGCAAACACCTTCCCATTTTATAACCAAGCCTCCGAATCTTGAATTTAGGGTTCGTATTACAAAGTGTCTTGTAAACAAACAGTTTTCTCTTTTACTAGACTGTAACTAGGAAACTCATTTACATGTAATTATTTCTTTTTACAAATTCATTGGCAATTGTACAAATTCAAAGATGAATAAAGAGGAATTATTGTTATTGTGAAATTTCTTATTTTGTCCAAATAATTAAAATAAGTGGCGACTCCATTTACATGTACAATTAACCTTCAAATCTAGAGGGTTGGTCCATTGTCAGTTGGGTCACATTTTGAGGCCCATTGGACCCTCGGGTTGTGGTTCTCACAGATGGGTTGGGTTAGACCCGACCCAGGTTTTTTGTGAAACCCTACCCGTGGGTCATAAACAATGACCTTGGGCCAGCCCTAAAATTAAACCAACTAATCCAATTTTATCCTAGCCCAATCCGAAAACCAAACCAACCCAAACCCAATTCCTTCAAACCAAACCCCATTTCACATAAATTAAGCCCAACTTAAAATCCAATAATTCATTTAACCCAAATCCAAATCATTACAACCCAAAATTTCCCAAAATCACATTTCAATCCCAAACTTCCTAAAATCACACTTTGACCCAAAACTTCCCAAAATCACACTTTGACCCTAAAACTTCCCAAAATCACACTGATAAGTCATGAAATATGACTTATTTACTTATGTTTTTGAGAGAATTTAATGGGATTATTATGCATGATACTTTGAATTACACATAAGTTATACAATTATTTAATTTCATTGCATCGCATGAAATTTACCATTTATGTGAGTTATATTGATCCCATAGAGTGTTAACTTAGTTTGTTATATTTGTAGGTCTTAATGAAGCAAAAGAAGGTCAGCCCAATTCAATTGGAGTCCAAATAAAACAAGGAATCAAAGAAAAATCGCAGTCCAATTCGTACTAGGATTCCAGCTTGCATATGTCTTCGTATTTGGGCCATAACTTTCAACTCAAATATCGGATTGATGCGATTCAAGTTGGGCTGGAAAGCTGATTCAAAGGGATACAATTTCCTGTGTCTAATGAGAATTTCCTAATTCGGACTTATAATGGGCCAAACGTGGCGGTCAAGTAAAGCCTAAAAATCTGGGATTTTAAACCTACGAAAATTCTAGTTTTATTAGGATTTCTAGACCTATTTAAAGGTTCATTAGGTCAAATTTGAGAGCACTCTTCTCTCTTCTCTCTTAGCCTCCTCTCTTTTAGTCTCTCTTTGCTCTCTTCTCTCTTAGCCTCCTCTCTTTTAGTCTCTCTTTGCCTCTCTCCCCCAATGTTTTCTTTAGATTTTTGTTTAGTATTTTTCATGGAAGGCTAAAACCTTAGCTTAGACTAAGGGGGATTCCCCTTTGTAAAATACTATTTATTCTTTTAATGCCATGAATGTGTTTCAATGTTTATAATTTCTTCTATTGATTGTTCATACCTATTATATTATTTTTTTATTTGAAACTTTTAGGGTTTGAACCGTTTCATAAGTTCAGTCAGGCTTTTCTTATAGTTATGTAAGAACCCTAGATTTATCAAATACAAAACCTTAATTGCATTAGATATTATTGTTTGCTGCGTTATTGCTTGAGAGTATATCGTCGTCTTATGATTTTTCTAGTGTAGTTATCGATTTCATGCTTTAATCAATGGACAATCTTTAGAAAAATTTATATTAGAATTATTTATAAAGTCTTTATTGCAAATCTTCCGATTGATGGTTTGGGATGAGAAACCATCAATTGAGTTATGACATGGTAAAATTGAATTTATAGTATTCTTATAAAGTGGATGAACCTAAAGTCTAAGCATTTTTACTCATTGCATTTTTCTTAATTTTAATTATTAGTTTTCTACAAACCTCAAAATATTATTTTCTTTATTTTTACCGTTTTAAAAGTGTCTCTTGAATTCCAATCTCCCTGTGGTTCGACAACCCTCTTCACTACTATACTATCCATCCCTCATCAAAATTGACCCGACATCAATTTTTGGCGCCGTTGCCGGGGAGTTTCGGTACATTCAAAGACAACTTCGTTGAACAAAGATTACCGGTGGAATCTACTCTATTGGTAACCTCGTTCCATTCTCCCTTATTTTTGTTTTACATTTTTTTTTTCTTTTTGCATTTACTTTAGTTATTTGTCTGCATCACATTGTGTATGAGCACTTGGGTAAGGAACGAAAAAGGAAGATTAGAGATTTTTGAAACATATTTTGCAAACCTTTTTGATACACCAACATCTTCACCCAAATCATCCACAATGGGTGATGACACAGATAGCAATCATGAAGGGAATAGAAAAACTATGTATGATTTGTTGCATCCCACTCAAAGTTCTATACCATCATGCATCATGTTTCCACCTAATGCACCATATGTTGAGTTAAAACAAGGACTTTTGGCTATACTTCCAGATTTTCGCGGTCTTGAAAATGAGAACCCTTATGTGCATATTAGGGCTTTTGAGGAAGTGATTAATAGTTTTTATGCCCAACATGCTGTTGAGACTGCTAAGCTTAGATTTTTCCCATTTTCTCTTAAGGATAGAGCAAGAGGTTGGTTATACACCTTGAAGCCTAGGTCTATAGGTAATTGGGGTGAGATGGGGCATGAGTTTTACAAGAAATATTTTCCTCCCCATAAGGTCCAACAAGTTAAGAGAAAGATTTCTAGTTTTATCCAGGGAGAGAATGAGTCATTATTTCAAGCTTGGGAGCGGTATAAAGATCTCTTTAATTTTTGTCCAACTCATAGCTATGAGAATTGGAGATTGGTGGCTTATTTTTATGAGGGTCTTACACCTAGAGATAGACAATTTGTGCAACTCTCTTGTGGAGGAGGATTTTTACAAAAAGAACCTGAGGATGCAATAGATTATCTAGATGAGATTGCTGAGAACTCAAATACTTGGATTGGGCCAAGTGCTACTGAGAGCACAGATAGGTCTAGGACCACCTCTACTACTGCTGGTAGAGGAATTTATCAACTTAAGGAAGAAGATACCATGAAGGCCAAACTAGAGAGTTTAACCAAAGAGATTGAGGCCTTAAAGTTGAACTTAGATACTATTGGAAAGATACTATTGGCTACCAAGCAAGGCTACCAAGAGGTATGAACTGTGTGTCATAATGAACATATGCACTGTGTGATTGCCCATTACTACATCCCAATCTTGTAAGGATTGCCCATTACTGACCTAATAACTTAATGTAGGGATTTATGAGGAACAATGTGGGGCTATAGGTAATTTTAAGAAGCCTTATTCCCCTTATTCTGAGACTTATAACCCTGGATGGAAAAATCACCCTAATTTTGGTTGGAAGAATGACACTAGTTCTCCCCAACAATCATCCTTGCCACAAAGGAATTTTTCTCAATCCTATCCCACACAACATGCATCACAACCATCATCATCATCATCTAATTCACTTGAGCATAATCTTAATGCATTCATTGAAGCTCAAACTAAGGCTAATCAAATGTATGATGCATTTAATCAAAAGCATGAAGCAACCATTCAAAAGCATGATGCTATTCTCAACCGCTTGGTTGAAGATAATAAAGAGTTTAGGAGCCATCTGTCTAAATTGACCACCACATTATCTGTTAATGAAAAAGGGAAATTTCCATCCCAAGCTCATATCCCACATGGTCAATATATGGCTCAAGGTTCTCAAGATAAGCCTAATAATGAGCATGTCAATGTCAATGTAGTCACCACTCGAAGTGGAAAGACTGTGGTTACTCCCCCTGTGGAGGAACAAACTGAAAATAGAGATAACATTGAAGAGCCCACCATTAATGAACCGGTTAGGAGACCAATTTCTGTCCCATTCCCTCAAGCCCTAAAGACTTCTAGGAAATTGGACTCTAGCCCTGAAATTTTGGAGAACCTAAGGCAAGTAAGAATCAACCTTCCTCTTTTGCATGTGATTAAACAAGTGCCTATGCCAGTTCTAAAAGATTTGTGCACCATGAAAAGGAAACAAAATGTGAAGAAAACTGCTTTCCATGAAAAGGAAACAAAATGTGAACAGGTTAGAACTGCTTTAATTCAACATAAAATACCTAGTGCTTTAAATAAAAGACCCTGGTTGCCCAACGATACCTTCCCAAATTATTACCCTGGTGGTGACCATGATATTGAGCAAGCTTTACTTGATCTTGGGGCAAGTGTTAATTTGATGCCTTATTCAGTGTATTTAAACTCGGTCTAGGATTTGAGTTAAAACCCACCATGGTTCAGTGTATTACAATTGGCTAGACCGGTTAAAACCCACCATGTAAAAACACTTGGCAAGGGTGTTGTGGAGGATGTTGTTCTTGTTCAAATTGATAAATTTTATTATCCTGTTGATTTTCTCATTCTTGAAACTGAATTCTGTTGTGCATTGCTGTTGTGCATGCTTCTAAAATTCCTATTATTCTTGGTAGACCCTTTTTGGCTACATTGCTAATGCAATGCACTTATTAATTTGTAGGAATGGCTTGATGAAGCTCTCCTTTGGGGCACATGACTTTGGAAGTGAACATCTTCAACATTGGGGAAGCAAATCTTTGAAGATGAAGAAGACTGTGAAGTAGTGAATTGGATAGATGCAGTTGTGCAAGAGCAATTCACCAAGACATATCATTCTGACCCTCTTGACTCTTGTTTATTTAAATTTTTTCTGATGGTGGTGACTCTAGCATTGGTTCTAATATTGCAAATGTTTGTTCTTTGCTTGACTTACAGGTTATGGAGCTCAATTGTTGGAAGCCAAGATTTGAGGAGCTACCTAAAAGTGAAAATAAAGCTCTACCCTCCTCTAGTGTTGCAATACCAAAACTTGAACTAAAGCAAACTACCAAATGGGTTGAAATATGCATTTCCTTGAATCAAGTGATACCTTTCCTGTTCTGTTGTTATCTCTTCTATTTTAAACATGGATCAAGAAGGTAAATTGGTTGAGTTGTTGAGAAAACATAAGACCGCAATTGGTTGGACCATAGCGGATATCAAGGGAATTAGCCCTTTAATTTGTACTCATAGGATTAATTTTGAGGATGAGAGGTCAAGGCCTCTAGACAACCTCAACGTAGACTAAACCCAAACATGAGAGAAGTTGTAAAAAAACTGAAGTTTTAAAGTTGTTGGATGCGGGTATCATTTATCCAATTTCTGATAGTAAATGGGTTAGTCCTACTCAAGTGGTTCCTAAAAAGTCAGGAGTCACTGTTGTGAAAAATGAGCATGGGGAGTTAGTACCCACCAAACTTGTCACCGGATGGCGGATGTGTATTGATTATAGGAAATTAAATACCGCCACCCGAAAAGATCACTTTCCTTTGCCCTTTATTGACCAAGTCTTAGAGAGAGTGGCTGGGCACTCTTTCTATTGTTTTCTGGATGGCTATTCTGGATACTACCAAATTGAAATTGACTTAGAAGACCAGGATAAGACCACCTTCACATGTCCCTTTGGCACATATGCATTTCGTCGCATGCCATTTGGATTATGTAATGCTCCGGCCACTTTCCAAAGATGTATGATGAGTATTTTTAGTGATATGGTCGGAGAAATTATGGAAGTGTTCATGGATGATCTTTCTGTTTTTGGAAATACCTTTGATGATTGTTTGGATAACTTAGGCAAAGTATTGGCTAGGTGTGAGGAGAAAAACCTTGTGCTTAATTGGGAGAAGTGTCATTTTATGGTGTCTTCTGGAATTGTCCTAGGCCATATTGTGTCATCCAAGGGGATCCAGAGGTAGACAAATCAAAAATTAGAATTAATAGACTAAATCAACCTAATTGAATTAATCAAACTGTTAAAGATGTGAGATCTTTTCTAGGCCTAAAACTGCTGGATGTGAGATCTATTTCTAGGCCATGCTGGCTTCTATCGTAGGTTCATTGAAGGATTCAGTTCAATTGCTAAACCATTGTGTAAGCTTCTTCTTAAGGATACTCCCTTTGACTGGACGGAAGCATGCCAAGAAGCTTTCACTAAGCTTATTGGCAAGCTCACATCCGCTCCTATTATGCAAGCACCTGATTGGAGTCTTCCTTTTGAACTTATGTGTGATGCTAGTGATTATGCTATAGGAGCTGTGTTAGGGCAACGTAAAGATAAGAAACCACATGTAATTTACTATGCTAGTAGAACTCTAAATAGTACTCAAATGAATTATACCACAACTGAAAAAGAGTTACTAGCTATTGTGTTTGCTTTAGATAAATTCCGCTCTTACTTGATTGGCTCACCTATTGTATGCTTTACTGATCATGCCGCACTTAAGTATCTTTTTACCAAAAAGGATGCTAAAGCGCGCCTAATTAGGTGGATCTTATTATTGCAGGAATTTAATCTCATCATCAAAGATAAGAAAGGAGTCGAGAATGTGGTGGCAGATCACCTTTCAAGGCTCATATTTGAGGATAACATGGAACACTTACCTATTAATGATGAATTTCCTGATGAGCATTTATTTTCTTTATCAAACCTACCATGGTATGCTTACATTGTTAATTATCTTGCTGTAGGTGAAATTCCAAAGGATTGGAGCACTCAAGACAAAAGAAAGTTTTTGGTTGAGGTACGTAACTTTTATTGGGATGATCCCAACTTGTTTAAATATTGTCCTGACCAAATAATTAGGAGATGTGTTCCAAACGATGAAGTCATTAGTGTTTTAAAATTTTGTCATTCTGAAGCATGTGGTGGCCACTTTTCTATCAAGAAAACCGCTGCAAAGATTTTGCAATGCGGATTTTATTGGCCTACACTATTCAAAGACACTAATAATTTTTGTCGTTCATGTGAAAGATGTCAAAAGTTGGGGGCAATTTCTCGTCGAAATATGATGCCTTTAAACCCCATTCTTGTGATAGAGATTTTTGATTGTTGGGGTATAGATTTTATGGGCCCTTTTCCCCCATCTTTTGGCTATCTTTACATTCTTGTGGCGGTGGATTATGTGTCCAAATGGGTAGAAGCCGTGGCATGCAAAAACAATGACCATAGGACAGTTGTGAAATTCCTTAAAGAACATATACTGTCTAGATTTGGAACACCACGGGCCATCATAAGTGATCAAGGCACTCACTTTTGTAATAAACCATTTGAAGCTCTAATGTCAAAATATGGTGTCATTCACAAAGTAGCTACCTCATATCACCCACAAACAAGTGGACAAGTGGAACTAGCCAATAGAGGAGATCAAACAAATTTTAGAAAAAACGGTTAACCCGGATCGCAAGGATTGGTCTTTAAGACTAGTTGATGCACTTTGGGCTTATCGTACTGCTTATAAATCTCCCCTTGGTATGTCCCCTTATCGACTTGTTTTTGGTAAGCCTTGCCATTTGCCAGTTGAACTTGAACATAAAGCCTATTGGGCAATTAAATCTTTTAACTTTAACATTGATGAAGCTGGCAAACTTAGAAAACTCCAAATGAATGAATTAGAGGAGTTGAGAAACGAGGCATATGAGAGTTCTAGAATTTACAAGGCAAAGATGAAAACTTTTCATGATAAAAGAATTTTAAGGAAAACTTTTGTAGTAAACCAAAAAGTGTACTTGTATAATTCTAGACTACATAAGCACCCTGGCAAGTTGAGGTCTAGATGGGATGGTCCATACATTGTTAAACATGTTTCTGAACATGGAGCCATTGAGGTAGAAGATCCTAGGGATGGATGCACTTTTAAAGTTAATGGCCAAAGACTTAAACCAGCCCTAGAGAGGTTTGTTCAAGAGGAAGAGACTATTCCCTTGGAAGATCCCGTTTACCGGGATGACTAGACTTTCTTTAAGTCTATGTTACCATTGTACCATATTTTATATACTTTTTCTTTTTGTTTGTTTTCTTGGCTTTCTAACAACTTTGCAGGAAGTAGCTTGGGTATAACTACATCATCTCAGGTGTTTTCACTCCCTTTTCCTTTTATTTTATTCTATTGGCATGCCTCTCATTATCTTTCATTCATGCAAATATTTTAAACATTGAGGACAATGTCTGATTTAGGTTAGGGGGAGGATAATGTATTCATTGATTGATGTACCTCTTGTTGTCTTTGGTTGAGAAGTTAGAAATCCATGCTTTCTTCTGAAAAAAAAAAAAAAAAAAAAAAGATATGAAGTCTTGAATTGTTGGATAATAATGTTATATTCACATGTTTTATTATGTTGTCTTTGAGAATTCTGTTGAACATTGAACTATGGTTTGAAAGTCATTAGTGAGCTTAAGCATCTCAACACATAATTATTTGATTGAGATATTTGAACATGGCCCTTTATTACTTGTGTTTTGAGTGGTGATTATTACACTTGTACCTTGAATTAAGCACGAGCACGAACATGTAATTTGTGGGGTATGAAGTATGCATCCAATTGTTATGCAATTAAATTGGTTGACTTGTTAGGTAATTAACCTTGGCAAAAAAAAAAAAAACCATGCGAGCCTTTGATAAAAAAGGTAAACAATTCAAATGGTTGAGATATGAGTGACTAGTTTAGCTTCGTAGCCTTTTTGACTCGAGTTAGTAAACTCTTAGAGGTGTCTCTACATCTAGTGCCCCTTGAGCCAACTGGTTTGGGAGTCATTGGTCTAACACTCGATACATGGGTCAATTAGAAAGCTTAATGAAGTTAAACATTGCACAGTCCTCACGCAAAAAAAAAAAAAAAAAAAAAAAAAAAAAAAAAAAGCCCTGGTTGATTCATCTAATGGGAATTCCATTGTTCTATATTATTATGTTGGAAAGATATTAAAACCCCATAATTATAGGTTATTTCACTTCACACATCAAGGAACTTGTGTAATGTTTTACTACTTGAATTTAAGTGATTTGGACTTAGTTAAGATTTCTAAAGATTTGAAAGTGGAGTTGATCTATTTAAGCTTGCTAATGAATCAAAACCATTGTTTGTGTGATGTTATATTCTCATTTGATAACATGATTTAATATGTGTTTGTTTTGAAACCAAGATTGAGCAATTCATAGCGTTTGTGGGTATCACTTCTGGTAAACCCTCACGAGACTACAACTCGTCCACTAGGGACACCTAGGGGTTTAAAGGCTTGTTGCATACGCTAAATGCAATCGAGAGTGCCAGCGAAAGTGGCTTAGTTAATTTTGTTTTGATTTATTTTTTTTTGATATTTTTGTTTTTAGTTTGCTAGGGACTAGCAAAGTTCAGGTTGGGAGGTGTGATAAGTCATGAAATATGACTTATTTACCTATGTTTTAGAGAGAATTTAATGGGATTATTATGCATGATACTTTGAATTACACATAAGTTATACAATTCTTTAATTTCATTGCATCGCATGAAATTTACCATTTATGTGAGTTATATTGATCCCATAGAGTGTTAACTTAGTTTGTTATATTTGTAGGTCTTAATGAAGCAAAAGAAGGTCAGCCCAATTCAATTGGAGTCCAAATAAAACAAGGAATCAAAGAAAAATCGCAGTCCAATTCGTACTAGGATTCCAGCTTGCATATGTCTTCGTATTTGGGCCATAACTTTCAACTCAAATATCGGATTGATGCGATTCAAGTTGGGCTGGAAAGCTGATTCAAAGGGCTACAATTTTGTGTCTAATGAGAATTTCCTAATTCGGACTTATAATGGGCCAAACGTGGCGGTCAAGTAAAGCCTAAAAATCTGGGATTTTAAACCTACGAAAATTCTAGTTTTATTAGGATTTCTAGACCTATTTAAAGGTTCATTAGGTCAAATTTGAGAGCACTCTTCTCTCTTCTCTCTTAGCCTCCTCTCTTTTAGTCTCTCTTTGCCTCTCTCCCCCAATGTTTTCTTTAGATTTTTGTTTAGTATTTTTCATGGAAGGCTAAAACCTTAGCTTAGACTAAGGGGGATTCCCCTTTGTAAAATACTATTTATTCTTTTAATGCCATGAATGTGTTTCAATGTTTATAATTTCTTCTATTGATTGTTCATACCTATTATATTATTTTTTTATTTGAAACTTTTAGGGTTTGAACCGTTTCATAAGTTCAGTCAGGCTTTTCTTATAGTTATGTAAGAACCCTAGATTTATCAAATACAAAACCTTAATTGCATTAGATATTATTGTTTGCTGCGTTATTGCTTGAGAGTATATCGTCGTCTTATGATTTTTCTAGTGTAGTTATCGATTTCATGCTTTAATCAATGGACAATCTTTAGAAAAATTTATATTAGAATTATTTATAAAGTCTTTATTGCAAATCTTCCGATTGATGGTTTGGGATGAGAAACCATCAATTGAGTTATGACATGGTAACCCACCCCAACATTGTTGGACATTGATTAACCCCCGTATGGCTCATAAAAAAGGATATTCACGCCATAACCAAGAAAGGATACATTACAGTCACTCATCAATTGTTCTAATTTATTTTCTATAATAAAAATATCTTTAATATAGTCAATTTTGGAGTAGTTGTGGTAATTTAGTTTCTATATCAATATAATAGCTAGCTGGAATTTGTATAGGAATTTCAGACAGAATGCAAGAGTTTGCCTCTTTTCATTCATTGGTTGTATTAGCATCATCATCCTTTACGAATCCTCTCAATATTAAGGTAGTACAGAAGCCACGTAAAGCCTTGGAAAATATCGGTATATGAATTAAGTTATACACTCACAATTAAAGACTTGTCTACTAGAATCAGCCAAATTCCTAAAGTGCGTTGTTTTCTGATGCCTTGTGTGCTACGACTTTTCTTACTCCTTTTATTCTTCCATCTTTAATTTGGAAAATGATCGAAGTTAACTTGTATATTGATAGACAATGAGTGATTCGTACAGATTCAATGAATAATATATATGGTTTGTTGAATGAGGCAAATTGTCATTTTCATGCATGGCGGCTTCTTTAACTTAAGAAAAATCCACTGTTGACAGCAATTTCTAAGCTTCAGATTAATTAGTGGGATTAACTGCAGATACTTCGAAAGAAAAATCAGTGGAATGTACTTGAGAAAAAAAATCATACAGTAACAAAGCCGGTAACTTATACCTTTGTTTTCTAGTTGAGAGGGATTCTTATGGGGTTTTTGAGTGGGAGTTGATGATTAGTTCCCTATAATGTGAGGAGCCCTGACATCATTTTCTCTTGTTGGTTTGTGCACAGCTCTACACCAACCATATTTTCCGGCATAAGTACATACGTGAAATGGCATATAAACAGTTCAAGTGATGCTAATTATATTACAAATTTTACTACATAATTAAGTCTTATAAAATGATGTGTAACCAATCACAATTTAGTAACTAAAAAATTTATTTATTATGAGTTGAAATGACACCTGTCACATTTATTGTCATGTCCGTATGTAAGTTTTTTAAAGTAAAATTTGAGGTATCTTTAGCATTTTCCAAACAGTTGTAATGCACACATGAATGTCACAACCTAGAAGCAATTGAATAGAAAAGACATTTTATGGAAGAACAATAACATTTTTCACTCTATTAAATCAATTATAACTTTTTTTTTTATTATTTTTTTTTCTACTAGATGCAAATCTATGTTCTCTTCCAATTAACTAAAAACAATGCTACAAGCACAACAAACATTTTTTACAACATGTTGAGGTGGTAGATTCTGATTAGTGCAACATCATTTTTATTGTATGCCAAACACAATTTGTTATTGAAGTAGCTATGAGTCATTGTTATGTTTAATTATTGATCAACCAATGAGTCATTGTCACTATAATATAAAAATTTTGAATGCTCTTAACATCGACAAAGTTTGACCAAGTAATTGTAACTTTTGATTTGGTATTATTTTGGACCTATGCATCAAAAATTACAATTAATATGCTCAACTTTAGAATTGTATTTGCCAAAAATCTTGGAGCTCAACTGACATCTTCCTGGTGTTCTCCAACCGAAACATCTAGGTTCAAAATCCCCTCCCCCAATTATCGAATAAAAAATAAAAAAACTTTAGAATTGTATCTATGTTTTGTATGTCCACTGTCAAACACCACCAATCGTCGTGCGAAAACCCGAATGAGCACACTTCCATCTTGGCCGAAACAACCATGTTCAGAAACCCATGAAACCTTACATGTCATCCAAAACCCACACCCCTTCCCATCCATTAAATCCATGCGACCATGCCTAAGTAAGAAGCAACAATCAGAGTTCATGCTCTAGACTCGTTATGATGTCATGCTGGATTATATATATTTCGAATCATTCATGGGCTTGCACGTGTAATTGGACATTGAGAAAGATCAAATGAAAACATAACCATATCAAGTTAAAATTTAAGAAGTACCCACCCCAACATTGTTGGACATTGATTAACCCCCGTATGGCTCATAAAAAAGGATATTCACGCCATAACCAAGAAAGGATACATTACAGTCACTCATCAATTGTTCTAATTTATTTTCTATAATAAAAATATCTTTAATATAGTCAATTTTGGAGTAGTTGTGGTAATTTAGTTTCTATATCAATATAATAGCTAGCTGGAATTTGTATAGGAATTTCAGACAGAATGCAAGAGTTTGCCTCTTTTCATTCATTGGTTGTATTAGCATCATCATCCTTTACGAATCCTCTCAATATTAAGGTAGTACAGAAGCCACGTAAAGCCTTGGAAAATATCGGTATATGAATTAAGTTATACACTCACAATTAAAGACTTGTCTACTAGAATCAGCCAAATTCCTAAAGTGCGTTGTTTTCTGATGCCTTGTGTGCTACGACTTTTCTTACTCCTTTTATTCTTCCATCTTTAATTTGGAAAATGATCGAAGTTAACTTGTATATTGATAGACAATGAGTGATTCGTACAGATTCAATGAATAATATATATGGTTTGTTGAATGAGGCAAATTGTCATTTTCATGCATGGCGGCTTCTTTAACTTAAGAAAAATCCACTGTTGACAGCAATTTCTAAGCTTCAGATTAATTAGTGGGATTAACTGCAGGCACTCCGCAAGAAAATCATGTGGAATGTACTTGAGAAAAAAAATGATACAGTAACAAAGCCGGTAACTTATACCTTTGTTTTCTAGTTGAGAGGGATTCTTATGGGGTTTTTGAGTGGGAGTTGATGATTAGTTCCCTATAATGTGAGGAGCCCTGACATCATTTTCTCTTGTTGGTTTGTGCACAGCTCTACACCAACCATATTTTCCGGCATAAGTACATACGTGAAATGGCATATAAACAGTTCAAGTGATGCTAATTATATTACAAATTTTACTACATAATTAAGTCTTATAAAATGATGTGTAACCAATCACAATTTAGTAACTAAAAAATTTATTTATTATGAGTTGAAATGACACCTGTCACATTTATTGTCATGTCCGTATGTAAGTTTTTTAAAGTAAAATTTGAGGTATCTTTAGCATTTTCCAAACAGTTGTAATGCACACATGAATGTCACAACCTAGAAGCAATTGAATAGAAAAGACATTTTATGGAAGAACAATAACATTTTTCACTCTATTAAATCAATTATAACTTTTTTTTTTATTATTTTTTTTTTCTAATTTGCACTAGATGCAAATCTATGTTCTCTTCCAATTAACTAAAAACAATGCTACAAGCACAACAAACATTTTTTACAACATGTTGAGGTGGTAGATTCTGATTAGTGCAACATCATTTTTATTGTATGCCAAACACAATTTGTTATTGAAGTAGCTATGAGTCATTGTTATGTTTAATTATTGATCAACCAATGAGTCATTGTCACTATAATATAAAAATTTTGAATGCTCTTAACATCGACAAAGTTTGCCAAGTAATTGTAACTTTTGATTTGGTATTATTTTGGACCTATGCATCAAAAATTACAATTAATATGCTCAACTTTAGAATTGTATTTGCCAAAAATCTTGGAGCTCAACTGACATCTCCTGGTGTTCTCCAACCGAAACATCTAGGTTCAAAATCCCCTCCCCCAATTATCGAATAAAAAATAAAAAACTTTAGAATTGTATCTATGTTTTGTATGTCCACTGTCAAACACCACCAATCGTCGTGCGAAAACCCGAATGAGCACACTTCCATCTTGGCCGAAACAACCATGTTCAGAAACCCATGAAACCTTACATGTCATCCAAAACCCACACCCCTTCCCATCCATTAAATCCATGCGACCATGCCTAAGTAAGAAGCAACAATCAGAGTTCATGCTCTAGACTCGTTATGATGTCATGCTGGATTATATATATTTCGAATCATTCATGGGCTTGCACGTGTAATTGGACATTGAGAAAGATCAAATGAAAACATAACCATATCAAGTTAAAATTTAAGAAGTACCCACCCCAACATTGTTGGACATTGATTAACCCCCGTATGGCTCATAAAAAAGGATATTCACGCCATAACCAAGAAAGGATACATTACAGTCACTCATCAATTGTTCTAATTTATTTTCTATAATAAAAATATCTTTAATATAGTCAATTTTGGAGTAGTTGTGGTAATTTAGTTTCTATATCAATATAATAGCTAGCTAGCTGGAATTTGTATAGGAATTTCAGACAGAATGCAAGAGTTTGCCTCTTTTCATTCATTGGTTGTATTAGCATCATCATCCTTTATCGAATCTTTCTCTCAATATTAAGGAAGTACAGAAGCTCTCAATGTATTAAGCCTTGTAAAATATCGGTACAGAAATTAAGTTATACACTCACAATTAAAGACTTGTCTACTAGAATCAGCCAAATTCCTAAAGGAAAATATTGTTTTCTGATGTATATGCCTTGTGTGCTAAGACTTTTCTTACACCTTTTATTCAATTAAAGACTTGTCTACTAGAATCAACCAAATTCCTAAAGTGTGTTGTTTTCTGATGACTTGTGTGCTACGACTTTTCTTACTCCTTTTATTTTTCCATCTTTAATTTGGAAATGATTGGAGTTAACTTGTTTATTGATAGACAATGAGTGATTCTAGAAAATCGTACAGATTAATGAAATAATATATATGGTTTGTTGAATGAGGCAAATTGTCATTTTCATGTATGGCAGCTTCTGTAACTTAAGAAAATTCCACTGTTGACAGCAATTCAGGCGTGTAAGTGTAAGTTGGAATATCATTATGGGGTTCTTATCTTGTGCAGTGAGTTTCTGTCCACATGCATTTAAAGTCCAATTGTAAACGAAGGAACAGACTTAGTAGGTGCGGAAAAGTATCTTGTCTAACAAATTGTCAGTTGTTGTTGAAGGCTACATAAATTGGTATATAAAGAGGGTGGGTATATGGTTTGCTCTGTTGAACTCTAAGACACTCAGAAAATGGCCGTGCAATTTGTAATTATTCGAATTACATTCTTACTTCTGCTGACATATGGATTAGCAGAAGCAGCACCACCAATTGGAAAGCCCGGTTGCGAAACTCGCTGTGGAAATGTTACAATTCCATACCCCTTTGGAATGGGCTCTTCCAATTGTTACGTGGACGACTGGTTCGAAATTGTTTGCAATGGAAGTGGAGCCTTCTTAAAAAGAATTGACATGGAGGTGCTGGAAATTTTAATTTCTAGTAATGATCCATATAGAGTAAATACAGTTCGAGTCAAAAGTCCAATAATCTATTCGAATTGTGTGGGCAAGAGAAATGGTGCTACTGTCAACCTTGAAAACAGTCCTTTTGTCTTCTCTAGTTCCTTGAACAGGTTCACTGCGATTGGTTGCGACAACTTTGCATCACTGACCGCAATTGAACCAATGGTTGTAGGTTGCAACTCGTATTGCAAGGGAAGCAATATAAGCGAAGCAGTTAATTGCTCAGGCTTCAACTGCTGCCAGTCCACAATACCATGGAGTCTTACCAATTTTAGTGCAACTTTCAAAAGTATAGACTCTGAAAAAACTGTAAACGAAATGCAGGTATGCATTTCTAGTAGATCAACAATGGTTCCAGTCAAATATAACAGACCCTTCTTCCATGGGAAATGAGGAATACGCTCCTGTGGTTCTGGATTGGGCAATATATAACTGGAACAATAATTCACGGGGGATATATGAGTCAATGTGGCATAGATCTGAAGTGGATATTGTCCATTGTTATGTTGCTAACGGGACGTACTATTACGACGATTCGATATCTTCTATTGGCTGGAACTTCTCACAGTTTTTTTGTGAATGCGGTCGGGGATACGAAGGGAATCCGTATCTTCCCATGGGATGTGAAGGTAAACTTCAAATAACGCATAGCTTTGATTTCCAAGAGCATAGTCACTTCTTTTTAGATTTTACCACTTGATCTTATACAGATCTTATTCTTTTTAGATTTTACCACATTATTGCCCTTTTTTTTAACTATTGCATAATCTTGATTCTTTATTTATATACCTAACTTCAACTCATGGATCACATCCAAAAAATAGTTAGTCTACATGGCAAGTCAAAGGTCAAGTCAGTATCATATATATGTGAATTTTTTATTTTTACTAAATGCATCGTATATATATAACTCACTTTTATTTGTTTAGCAAAATAAAAAAAATAAAAACCCACTTATATTTAGTATGCTAGAATTTAATATTTCTTATAATAAAAATTAAAGTTTTAGAAACCAACTTCCATTCAAATGGTATAAAAGGATTAAACTTTTCTTAACATATATAATAGATTAATAATTAAATAATCTTTATTTTTTATACTTAAACGAGTAAGCCGTTAAATAAATAATGTCAAAAAAGATAAAAGCTTTCGATAGAAAATAAAGATTAAGAGGGTATATTATCATCATTACATGCAAACGACAGGGTTGTAACTAACCGTTCAATATATAGGAAAATATCTTAAAAAAATCATAAAAGAGCAATATAATTTTTAATGGCTTTTTTAAAAAGCATAATTGAAGAAATTACAGGGTTGTAAATGAATGCAGCTGTTCATTAACAACTCGGGCTCAACACATCAAAGCGAATAATAAATCAAAAACGTTTTTTTGTACTGTTGTAGCATGTGATTGTTTCCTAAGAAAATCAAAGCGAAAATGAGCAGGAGATAAACATATTTGAGGTTTGGTTATGAGTATTTCGGGTGGATATAACTTAGTGTAATTGGGTCTAATTGGATTATGGGTTTTTAATTGGGTATGGGTTATGCCACATCAACTGCTTATGTGTAAAAGAAAAATAATGCCAACTTAATTAAAAAATTGTCATGTCATCAATCTGTTAGCCACTTACATATAAACTTAACGGAGACAGCCGAAATGATTAATGATGAAGGACTTTGCAATATTAGGAATCAATTGTGCTCGTTTTAAACATTAGAGACCATACGTCCAACCTGTGTAAACGTTAAGGAACAATAGTATATTTAACCAAAAAATTTATATTCGCTTATTTAGCAAACAAGTTATGTTCAAGCCTAGGTTTGAACTTGACCATTAAACTTGTGAATATAAGATTCGATTTAAGTATATATAATATCTTTTATCTTTTACCTATATGGTTTTGATGGTTTTGATATGGAGTGGAGTGTATAAATTTATATATTCAAGTTCATCAAAGATATCATTTGTATTTATTATTTGTAATTCATATCATGATAATATAGTATACACATTTCATAGTAAAACAAGGTTATACACAATTGTAATACAATACAAGGTTGTGAATATTAATTTTATAAGTTTATATAAGAAAATCATTCTATCTAATTAACTCAAATAATATAACAAACCCTAAGGGGGTAGTTCAAGTGCTCCGACCTTGCGTGTGCTTCCACAATGGTCACTAGTTTGAGTCCTCTCAAGGACTACTTACCCAAGACAAAACCTTATGACTATTGCTGTACACGTGGTTAGTCATGGTGTTTACTATATATAGGGAAAGAATAAGTTAATCAAGTATTTCATGAAAAAACTTGATTTTTTTCAATAAAAAAATTAATCAAGGTTAAACATGTTATCTACCCAAGTGATGAATTTGAACTCGACTCGTGTTCGAAATAAAATAAAATGAATCAATTTTGAATTTTTAATACTTGTTTCAACTTGACTCATTTTCAAACCTAAATTACATAGTCAGTTTAATTACTTGCCAAATCTCATAGCTTGTGTAGGATGGCAAAAAGAAATTGAAATTATAACGGATTTTGAAAGGATATTACTTGTATTCTCATGTTTTATCTTGTCTGGATGGGCATAAAGGAATTGAATGTAGTATATTATATCGGATTTTGAAACGATATTATTTGTACCCCTTGATTGGGAATGTTATGGAAAGGAATGTAATTGTTAGGATTGAATGTCAATTTCAATTCATTCCCTCCCAAAAGTAGGTGAAACCATCTATTTCCGTTATCAATTGAGGGTAAAATTACATTTATATCCCTATTTCTTTAAAACACATGAATTAGAATATAGGGAAATTGCACTAATTCACCATAAATTATTAGCTAACTTGCAGTTTGATTGAGTTTAGCTTATCTGTGTTGAAAAATTACTTGTGTTTATAAAATTTGCTTGGATCACCTTATTGTTTAAAAGAAGTTAATCATTTTGTGAGTGACTATTTTCTAATTATTTGAATGTTGGAGCGGGGGTTACTTTACCATGAAATGAGGCAATTTGCTATTGGTAATTTGGTATAGGCAAATTGCTATTCGCTATAATATTTTCCAAAAGATGAGCGTTGTATGCAACTCTTAAACATGCCATATATATGCAACACATTTGGGATGGGCACCTACTAGTTGTAAACTTGTGGGAAACTGGGAGTATCAAAAATATTTGCCATGCACTTTTGTAAACTCTTGTGTGTCCTATGTCTATATATAAGGGGTGGGACCGTGAGGTCCAAAATGGACCAAAGTTTAATGGATTCATTAATTTGTTTCTTATCCTATATCAGATATAAATGAATGCGAAAAGCCGAACGTGTGCGCGGTAAAGTGGGATTGTGAGAATACAGAAGGTGGTTATAATTGCAATAAGCGAAAATCTCAAATGAAGATCGTCATTATAGGTATGTCCCCATACTCATTAAATTTAGAAAATTAAAACGAATATTTAAAAGAGTAAAATATATCATTCTTTGTAAGAGACGCTACACACGAAATTTTTTTTAAAAAAAAAATATATAGCGACAACTTGATTAAACATATTTGTTGCTATAGCATCAGCACCATGACATGATTATCATATGGCCATGTGGGACATGATTATCTTAGTAGTTTCTTGAACAACTTATATAGGAGACTTTTGTTGAAAATCGATTTACATTCATTCATATTTTTATATTGCCTAAATTTACTCTCAATAAGAGATTTGGCTTGCTTGACTTATGCAGCTATTGGAACAAGCCTTGGGGTGTTGTCTCTACTCATTATTACATGGGGGTTATACAAAGTGATAAAGAAAAGAAATGAAATCAACCTCAAGAAAAAATTCTTTAAAAGGAATGGTGGTTTATTATTACAACAACAATTATCTTCAAGTGAAAATAATGTTCAAAAAACAAAATTATTCAGTTCAAAAGAGTTAGAAAGTGCAACCGGTGGTTTTCATGAAACCAGAATACTTGGCAAGGGCGGGCAAGGTACGGTTTACAAAGGAATGTTAGTTGATGGAAGAATTGTGGCAATTAAAAAGTGCAACACAGTGGATGAAGGGAATCTCGAACAGTTCATAAACGAGATTATCATTCTTTCACAAATCAACCATAGAAATGTGGTTAAGCTACTTGGGTGTTGTTTAGAGACGGAAGTTCCTTTGTTAGTTTATGAATTCATTCCCAATGGTACACTTTTTCAATATCTCCATGAAGAAAATGAAGAGTTTCCATTGCTAACATGGGATATGCGCTTAAGAATTGCCACTGAAGTTGCAGGAGCTCTCTCTTACTTACACTCAGCTGCTTCACTACCCATTTACCATCGAGACATAAAATCTTCAAACATACTCCTTGATGACAAATATAGAGCAAAAGTGGCAGACTTCGGCACTTCAAAATCAATTTCCATTGACCAAACTCATGTAACCACGCTAGTATATGGTACTTTTGGGTACCTGGATCCAGAATACTTTCAAACAAGCCAATTTACAGACAAAAGTGATGTTTACAGTTTTGGTGTAGTCCTGATTGAGCTATTAACTAAAGAAAAACCAGTTTCTTCAACAAGATCACAAGAAGATAGAAATCTATCAACATATTTCATTCATTCAGTAAAAGAGAACCGTCTCTTTGATATTCTTGATACTCAAGTAAGGAAGGAGGAAAATAAAGAAGAAGTCATGGCAATTGCTAACCTTGCAAAACGATGTTTGCACTTGAATGGAAAGAAACGACCAACAATGATAGAGATCATGATGGAGTTGGAGGGAGTTCAAAAAATATCTCATGTTCAACCAAATTTTGAAGAACTTGAGTATGTTAGAAATGAAGAAATGGGGCCTTGGAATGATGTTTCTATTTCAACAAGATCAAGTTTACAAATCAGCAGAGCTTCAACATCAGACGTCTTACCACTTTTATCTTTCAATTGACTTTGATTAATAAACTATATATTTTGGTAGTCATTTATTTTTTGTTAACATTGTAATCTATTATAACTTCTCTCCCACCTATCCATTTAATGTATTTTAGGGAAAATTACAATGACTTTCCTTGAGATTCTGCAAAATGACACTTCACCCCTCCTATTTTAAAAATATGACACCTCCTATTCCCTTTTAAAAAGTAAGGTTTTTTTTAAAAAAAAAAAATAACAAAGTTGAAGGGGTAGAGTGTCATTTCCCATGGTTTTAAAAACCGGACCGGACCGGTCGGTCCGACCGGTTTAACCGGAGACTGGTGTTTGATCCGGTCTGATCCTCTTTAAAAACCGAAATTAAAGAAAAAAGTAAGAAAAACTGGGAACCTCCGATTTAACCGGTAAAACCGAGAACCGGACTAGTTCGACCGGTTCAGGAACGGTTCGTCAAGATATCACAACATAGTCGATTTGGGAAAAACTTAGATCTCAACCATGTTATCCTCGCATCTCCGGTGACCTTCGTCTACATCCACTGCCACCTTGTACAAGTTCTGGTGAACCTGGGAGTGAGTTGGGAGTCTTCTTCCATACTTCTCTCTTTTCTCTAACTCGATTCTTCAAAACTCTAACCATGGGAGGGGTAGCTAGCTTCCTTGCTTTTCTTTGAGGCCATCACAGAAGCACATACATGAGAAGCAGGCATGGGAGAAGCGGACATAGGAGTGAGCTGGGACTTTCAATTTTTAACCATTGAAGAGAAAGTAAGCTTTGGTCAAAACAAAGACAATAAATTGAGGTGACTAAAGACTGAAGTGGGAAACTAAAAACATATGGGAAAGTGGGAAACGTGTAGACTATTCTGGTGGGTGGGTGAGGTGAATAAAAAATTGTTTTAAAAGGTTAGGTTATGATTTAATGTTATTATTATTATGATTTTTAGTTGTATGATTTAAATATTATTATTTTTTGTACGGGTTGATATTTATAGTTATATTTTGTTATGTTTGTTTTCTTAATATTAGATTTAAGATATGAATAGTTGTCTATAAAAAAAATTGAAAAGTTGAAAACTCATTTAAAAATTATCTAAAATTTCATATATTTTTCTAGTAAATATTATTAGTTATAAAATTTATTATATATTTATTTTAATTATTTATTACGTCACTGGTTCAACCACCGGTCCGACCCCGGTTGGACCAGTGATACGGGAACCACTCTCTTTTCCGGTTCTTTCTCCGGTCTGGTTTTTAAAACCATGTCATTTGCTAATAAATATGAGAGGGTGGAGTGTCATTTTCTAAATAAGAGAGGTGGAGTCACATTTCGCAAAACCTCGAGAGAGGTTACTATAATTTATATATCCTATATTTTACTAGGGATGGAAATTCATGTCTGTTTGTGTCGTGTCATAGTATGGGTATTTTTCTAAATAGGACAATCTTATCCCGGGCCATTTAATAATAATTTCAAAACCTTTAAACCCTAATACAACCCATTTTTTAAGCAATTTGACACAACAAGACCCACGTAACATGCTTAATAAATGTTTGGAATTGGGTTGACACATACACCTCCCATCTCAACCCATTTAATAAACATGTATTTGGTTGACACACATATGACTCATTTCAACACATTTAAACAAATGAATTCTAAATTAACTTCTATTTCATAATGACAACAATTAAAGTACCAATAGCATCATTGATTATAAATTTTTTTATTTTATTTTATTTTTTCAATCTAATGAAGTTCCACGTTTCCACCCAAATTTAGAAATACACAAACTAAAATATAAATTGAAATGGGGCTTTTCTCTTTGTTTTAGGTAAAGGGCTAGGGATTTTAAAAGGTTCAGTAAAGAATATATCAATATAACCATTAATTTTTTTTTTTTTTTTTTTTTTTTTTTTTTTTTTTTTTTTTTTTTTTAAATTACTTTTTAATTTAAATTTTTATGTTTGAATAAAAATGACATTTATTTATATGGGTTAAACGGATTCGTATCGAAATGGGTTAACTCATGTTGACACAAATATTAAACCGAGTCACTTTGAGTTGATTTCGGTTACAAGTTAAGAAGATTGACATAGAAGTTACCCATTTATTAATCATGTCAAAGCGGGTCAACCCCATTTACACTAAACACTAACCTGCTGTCAGTGGCAGCTCCAAGAATTTTTTCCAGGAAGTTCAAGTCAATCAAAATTTTTCCGGGGGTTCAAGAAATTTTTTTTTAGGGTTTAATACCTTTTTTTTTTTTTTTTTTTTTTTTTTTTTTTTTTTTTTTTTTTTTTTTTTTTTTTTTCAAGTCAAGGGGTTCATTTGGGATGTATGCAGCGCCCGCCACTGCCTGCTGTCATCATCCTATTTTGAACGTCGGGATATTCCGGGATCGATCTTGCACGGAAACTAAGGAGCCTGAATGTGTTTTTTCCAAAAATTTTGAGAATGTCCAAGACCCTTTGAAATCAAGAAAGAAAGACCATTTCGTGTTAATTTTACTAATATACTAACCTTATTTTGAGAAATGCAATTGATCCCAAAAATTGATCGTAACGGGGCAACTTTGTCCAGGTTTGACCAAGCCTTGACCGATGTCCAAACAGGCTCGTTTTCATTCGAAATGCTTAAAATGATAAAATCTATTAATTCATGGCTAAACCCTAGAATTAATCAAGTTTGACTGAGGTCTCACTGATCCACACTTTAAACTCTTATCACTGAATTGACATAAACTTATCTCCATCACGAATAACCTTGAAAACCCTTCAAAACCATAATTCATGACTTGGAATCCGACAATAGATGAGAAAGATGATGAACAAAGAATGAATAAATGGTCCAAACAATTAGAAAATTTTGCTAAGTATGAGAACTGTAGACACCGCATTTGTACCCCCTACAACTTGAGTCCCCAGTGGTAATGACGAAAATACTAATCTCTAACTATATGATCAAAATCTTGTGTTAAGACTAAAAGATAATTTTTAGTGAGTAAGACCTAGGAAATCAAGCCTATTTCAAAAGCCTAGAGAGCTGAGCCCATTTTTTAAAGCCCAATGAATCAAAAAGCCTAAATTGTCAAATTCCAATCTAAGTAGCGTACACCACTTTAATACAGGCATACACCACTTTAATACAGGCGTACGCCAGTTAAATTGGGACATGAGCTAATTAAATACAGGCGTACGCCATGCCGTTGGAAACCCTAATTTTTAAAGGTTTTAGTTACAGTTAGGATTGCCTCTAGCAATTCTAATTATCATCTTCTCCAAGAAACTCTAACTTTACCTCTTCTCCAAGAAACCCTAGTTGCCTTCTACTACTATATAAAAGGGTTCTCACCTCACAATTATAACACACCGAGGAGCCCCCAAAACATAGATAGAGAAGGTAGGCAGATAAATTAGAACTCTAAGGATTTTCTAGAGTTTAGAAATAGCGAAACTCTAGGCAAGAGAGCATAGATAGAAGTAGAATTTAGTAGTGGCGAAACCCTAGGCATTTAGAAAGAAGAAGGTTATTTTCTAGTTCTTCATACTAGGAGGCAGGCTAACATTTTCTTCTCACAACCCTCCATTTATTAACCTTAGTTCAACTAAGTTTTCTTTTATTCTTCATCACAAAAATCAACAAGAGATTTGACTGAGTGACCGATAAAATATTGCTTATACTAGCTTGAAGCAGGGCCGACCCTAGGTTAAGCTGAGCAAGCCCTTGGGCTAGGGCAACCCCCATCCCAAGACAACCAATGCGAAAAAAAAAAAAAAAGCATCATACACTCTCTAAGGTTTGTCAATTTTGATTTT
>OU015769.1:15971763-15991734 GCA_907173295.1 Fagus sylvatica
GTTCGTTTAGATTTTGGCCCTTCCGTCCAAAAAAACTTTAACCCCCGGATGTTAAGTGACTGCTAAGCCTCTCACATATGCTAGGTGGTCCAATCAAGTTATACCACCTGTCAAGTGTTTTATAAAAACTAGGGTTAAATACATTGTTAGTCTCTAACGTTTACCTAAGTTGCACGTTTGGTCCCTAATGTTTAAAACGGGTATAAATGGTCCATAACATTTCAAAATCATGCACCATTGGTCCTTCCATTAGTCTCCGTTAACTTGGTGTATACGTGGCTAACGGATTGATGACGTAACTAATTTTTAATTGAGGTGACATTTTATTTTCATTTATAACTAGGATATGACATGGCATATCCATTTAAAATCAATCCAACCCAAATTGATATAAACCCACCCGAATTAAAAACTAACCCAACCCTAAAATTAAACCTAAGCTCTCTTTTTCTCCCTCTTCATTGCTTTGGCCTCTCTCCTTCTACCAAAAATATTTTGGTAAGTTGATTCGGACTACCAAACGAAAAGGGTCTATGAGAGTAAGCTGGTTAAATTACTCTCTGATGAATATTTTGATTTTCTTCTTTTCTCACAATGGTAATCATAACAAGTAAATAAATGCTTCACATAAGTTATTTTGTCATTGTAATAGCACTTTATTGCAATAGTTCTAATGTTATTGTCACGAATTGCAATTGCTAATTTCAATTTTTATACAATTGGACGCTTGGGTGCTATCTCTGGTTCGGCAAAAGTGTGGTGTAATAAGGAACACGAGGGAAGATAGAAATGGTCCTAGTTATGAACCAGCAGTACACTTTCAACATAAACCTGCACAAAGAAATCAAAAGGAGATTTATGTTCCACCAAGCAAGAAAAGTAAGCAACAAAGATGATGGAAAGGAGGAAGTTGAAATATCTCTAAGGAGTGACAGAACAGAGATGAAAAGAAGAGAGAAAGGTAAGAGCGATGAAGATGAAAGGGAGAAGAGAGATTGGGTTTAATTTTAGGGTTGGGTTAGTTTTCAATTCGGGTGGGTTTATTTCAATTCGGGTTGGGTTAATTTTAAATGGGTATGCCATGTCATATTGTTGTAAATGAAAAAAAAAAAAAAAAGTCACCTCAATTAAAATTTGTTATGTCATCAATCCGTTAGCCACATATAGACCAAGTTAACGGAGACTAATGGAAGGACCAATGGTGCATGATTTTGAAACGTTAGGACCATTTCTGCCCGTTTTAAACGTTAGGAACCAAACGTGCAACTTAGGTAAATGTAGGTACCAACAATGTATTTAACCCTAAAAACTAAGAAAAAATTTAAAACAATTAAAAAAATTCTGAAAATTTAAAAAATTATGATAAAAAAAATTATTTTTAAAATTAAAATAGAAAAACGTTGATCTCTCTCTCCCATTTCCCAATGGGCGTTGCTACTTTCACACCGTGTGTGAAACAGTAACTTTCACACCACCACTAAAGACAAGGATGCTATTCCCGGTTTGTTATTCCAATTTCCACTATCCCTATAACCAAACACCCATTTTTCCTCATTTTTTTTGAAACTTTCTCTCTCCTCCCGAATGCTCTGCTCTACTCTTTCCTCCCGAATTTTCTGCTCCTCCTCTCCCCAATCTGTCCTCAAGAAACCATGGATCTCTCACCCCCGAAGGTCTTTCCTCTATTGAAGTTTGAAGTTTGAAAGAGTTGGGGTTTGAAAGTGTTGATTTGAGATCTAATTTGGGTTTTATTTGGGTTTGGAAATAACAAAGTTTTGATGTTTGAAGTTTGGGTTTGATTGTATTTGTGAGGGTTTGGATGATTTTGTTATGGTTTAGAAATAATAAAAGTTGAAGGTTTTGTTGGGTTTAATATTTTTTTGAGGGTTTGGTTGATTTTGGTTGAGATTGGAAATAATAAAGTTTGGTTTTTTTTATTTTGAACTGATTTTGGTTGGTTGAGATAAAAAATAATAAAATTGTTACAAGAATGCCAAGAAACATGTTTAATAGATGCGAAGAAACATGACCAATTCGTATGAACATGTTTAAATGTTCATACAATTTTCTGGAAAATGTGAACAAAAACATGAAATACACTTTCTAGGTTCACTTGAATGTTCATGAATGTTCATAAGTAGACTCGAAATGTTTGTTCATAATTTCATATTTTTGTCCATAATTTCATGTTTTTGTCCACATTTTCCAGAAATTATATGACCATTTCTGGGTTACTTAAATGTTTATAAGTAGCCTCGAAATTTTTGTCCACAATTTCATGTTTTTGTCCATAATTTCATGTTTTTATCCACATTTTCCAGAAAATTGTATTAACATTTCTGGGTTTACTTAAATGTTCATAACTAGACTCGAAATTGTTGTCCACAATTTCATGTTTTTGTCCACATTTTCCCGAAAATTGTATGAACATTTAAACATGTTCATACAAATTGGTTATGTTTCTTGACATCTATTAAACATGTTTCTTAGCATCTTTGTAACAATTTTATCATTTTTTATCTCAACCAACCAAAATCACTTCAAAATAAAAAAAACCAAACTTTATTATTTCCAATGTAGACAATGGGTTGCTCCTGGGTATTTGTTTGAACATATTTAGTTTCACCACAATTTGGGAAACATTTTTAGACATCCTTTTTTTTATATCTTTCACAACAAGTAATGTGAAGATTCCAATGGCAATAGGTTGCTCCTGGTAACATTAAATATAAAAGAAACTCATGGGTAACCTAAAATATATGCAAATGTTTCCAACCAATTTCACCATTTCATTTATTTATTTACTCCATTTACAAAAAAAATAAGATATTGTTTCTGTTCACTACCTTTAATACAATCTCAAGTATAGAAAGAATAGAGCAACCAAAATTTTAAATACAAAAAGTATAAACGTAAATACAAAAATAACAAATGTGTATCAAAACATAAAACTATATGCCGGTAAAGAATTGGGCAGCAGCAAGCACGGTAAAAAATTGTCCAGTTTTAGCTTTGTACAGCTTTGGGCAGCAAGGAATTGTAATAGAATTCTAGCAGAATGCGTTGCCGAATTCTTGGGCAATCATCCTACAAAACATAAAAGACATTTAGAAATTATTGGTTAGTTGTTTTGACTTAAAATGAACGTATTAACGCATCATGAAATGAAGGTGTGGAAATCATACCTCTCCAAACTGTACTATCTTGTTTAAAAAAAATCAAAGATTCCATGTATGTCAACATAAAAATCCCACAATCGAAGTTGGAAAAATTGAGGCAAAAGTACATAAAAATCAACATTGATCAACATAATTTATGGAAATTTACTTCACTCAAAATTATGTCTTTCCTTATTGCCAAGTTAGGCTGTGAACCACTTTAAGCCAAAAAGTAATGTCCAGCAAAACCATTTCCAATTGTTTATATATACTATAAGATATTTCTTGTAGCTTGAGCAACCGCCTTTTTCTAATATGTTAAAATAAAGTTCAAAAAACCATGAAACAGAAAGACAAAGCTTAAAGATAAGTGTTTTAATGCTCACCAACTGCCTTTGAACTCTCTCACTCTCTCTCTCTCTCTTATACCACCTCTTAAGTCTCACTATTCTCAGCTTACAGGTTCAGCCTTAACAGACCCATTTCCTTTCTTTCTTTCTCTTTATCTCTCTCTCTCTCAGAAAGGATGAGTAAACAAGATATCATGAAGATGCAGGTACACCCTTTTAACTGTTTTCATGTTCCATGTTCTGAAATGAAGCTATTTAGGACTTTTTTGGTTTTTCATTTCTTGTACTGTTTCTCAATTGACAAGCTATGAACTTTATATTTTTTTGTAACTATTTTTTCATAACATCCATAGAAACCAACATGTACCAACAACCTACGTAACATCCATAACATCCATAGAAAGTGTGGACAATTATCTTTAAGTTTGGACATTATTGTCCACATTTTCTGGAAAATAGTAATAACATTCAAGTGAACCCAGAACCAACATAGCAACAATTACATTTGAGTTATCAACCAACAACCAACATCTCAATTACATTTGAGTTATCAAAACACCAACAATCAACATAGCAACAATTACATTTGAGTTATCAACCAACAACCAACATCTCAATTACATTTGAGTTATCAAAACACCAACAATCAACATAGCAACCAACATTTGCATTTGAATTATCAAAACACATTAAAAGAGAATATGAACTTACTTACACAGTCTACACTCAAATTTGTCTCAATATATTTGGGGTCATGATAGATATTGGTACTTACGCGTATTTATCTTGGTTTGGTATGTCATCCTTGTATTCTAGGAGCCATGTATGGACATCCTTATGGCCCAACTTCTCTATGCATATCTGCTCCAAAGCTTTTCTCTATGATGCAGGCAGCAGAAAGTAGTATCAGTAGGATTATATGTAAATACTGGGTTAGCAAGAAAATTGAAATGAAAAACATGTGTTTACCAATATTGGCGCCGAAGCTCTATGGGTCGCAGTAGGTAAAGAATAAAAAAAATAGAAAACTTTTTGTAGGCAATCTATAACCAGCATAATAAAATGGCCACTGTGGCATGCTGGGACAAAAATCTACATTAAGAAACATGAAAGGGTAGGTCATACACAGTTTTTTCAGAATAGATATGTTACATTGTTATTGACAAAATGAAGTTGGAAAAGGTCTCTAATTACCCGGTTGCAATTTTCCGGCAATGCGCGTACCAAACTAGGGCGGAAACCAGATTCTGGTCTAGGCTGGTCATCCTGAACGGGTTGTTTACCCTTTCTTGTTCTTTTGCCTCTTTGTCCAGAAGTTGACTGAGCCGAACCCAGGATCATAGTCTGCATAAATCATAGTTAGTTATTTCCACAAAAGAGCTCGCTGTATTGACATCATTCATAATGTAAAAGCATGAACAAGTATTTGCCAAGGTTGAAATTTTGTTATTTTACCCCGCCATGTACGCTTATTATAAAGTTTATGTACGGTGGAGGGTAGCCGCTTTCCTTGAGTTTTTCCATAAGTACATCCTTGAAAGTGTCCACCACCTGCGTGTGTCACACTTGCTTAGTAAACAATGTGGAATTGTAAAACTCATGTTTCAAATATGCAATAAAGAAAAGATCTAAAATGCAAAATGAGTATGTAATTTTCGCGGTGGATATCCACCTAGAACCATCGTCCTGAGCTTGATCGCCTAACAATGATGACACCTCTCGACCCGTGATCTCATATGTTTCGGTCAAGATTGCCACCTCATTGCTATCAACCTCGTTGGGCCTAGAAAATTTTAAACGTGTTATAAACCAGTATGAGGTAATATATCTAATCACTTCATAAATCATTACATAATTGAAAGAAATGAGTTGTTACAACCTTCTCCTAGTGGCCCGCCTTGTCGCGCCCCCCCATTTCTTCCTAAAATCAGCCAAGACAGCCTCGTCATCAGCTGTTGGCTGGTATAGGAAATGAGCATCCACCCACTGCTCATATGATTTTTAAACATGGAGTACATAAAGTTATTTCATATGTGATTTTTAAACAAAAAAAAAGTTAAAGCATGAACCCAACAACATAAAGTAAACTTGCATTTCTTAAGTACTTTATTGTTAAACAACACACGTACCTCAACATTCATCGGTTCCGATTGGGGGGGCACTCTCATTAAATTCTTTTGGGCTCGTATTTTCGCCCTTGTATTCCTCACAGTAGTAGGCCCCTTTGATGGTGAACTCACCAAATCCACCACAGCTGCAGCTGCCTCCCCTTCATTGTCCCGCTTTAATGGTGAGCTTGCCAAGTCCACCACAGCTGCAGCTGCCTCCCCTTCATTGTCCCGCTTTGATGGTGAGCTTGCCAAGTCCACCATGGCTGCCTTGGCCTTCTTTTTGGCAGGTTTGCCTCTCTTATAAACCTTGGATGGTGAGCTTGGCAAGTCCACAATGGGGGTTTGAATGGGCAGCTGGGTTTGAACGGGTGGCTGGTTTTGTTCTACGTTTTGTGAGGGTGGGAGGTGGTTTTGTTCTACGTTTTGTGAGGGTGGGGGCTAGTTTTGTTCTACGTTTTGTGAGGGTGGGGGCTGGTTTTGTTGAATAGTGGCCACCAGACCCTTGACATGGTTCAGCTCATCCTCCACGCGCTTAAGATGGTGTTCTACAGCTTCCCGTTTAGTGATCTCAGCTTGGAGCTGTAGCTGCCATTGGTTGGACGGCGTTTGAGTCGTATTGCTTGGTCCAGCCCCATCATTCCCTAACACGGCTGTGTGCGAGCTGCCATGGGTTTCTTGCAAGGTCTCCAAGGCTGCTTGTACCACGGATTCTTGTTGCTCCCATGGCATCGCTACAAGCACGGACAGCACCTGCAAATTGCACTATATGAATTAGAACACTGAAATACTAACATACAACATCTTTATAAGAAACTAACGTGTAAATATTAAATTAGTACGCAACTTTAGTGTAAGATACTTACATTGGCACTGTTACTAAAGGCCTCCGTTGCCTTCTTAGCAAACATTCTTTGGTGGGTCCATGCTAAGAATCTTGGGAAATGTTGGTTAATTTCAGCATTCTTCTGACCAATCCCCAAGTGCTCGCATGCCCATATCTGCATAAATGATGACATCAATGGTAAGTTTAAGAATAAAACAAAATTTAGAATGGTTGTGGAGTAAACAATGAGGATAAAAAAAAAAATTACCTGAAGCAAGGCAATGCAACCTTGAATGTGCAAGTTGTCTCTACCTTTTTTCGCTTGCTTCGACGCAGCTACGCGGTTTAAACCATTAACCAAGAACTCATACACTGTCTTCCCCCATGCATATCTACCTAGGTTGGCTCTATCATCAAGCAATGGTAGGAGGTTTGTGTTGACTTTTTGGGAGGTGGTAGGAAATAAAAAATAGCTTAAGACTAGGGTAATATACAACCTATCCCTATCTGAGACTTTTATGGAAGGTTTGGTGAGCAATGTCACCAATTTAGTCCGTTCTGGGAAAGTTATCTTCAAATGCTTCTTTAACAATTTCTCCACCAGAGACCCCCCAGAATGAGACTGGTTGCAATCAATTGGCTCCCCCTCACAGGCAAACCCAATATAAGGGCAATGTCATATAGGGTGAAAGGTATGAGCCTATCACCCACTTGGAATGCACGTTCATTGACATTCCAACTTGCAACCATCACTTCAAGCATTCGTCCACTGGCCTCGATGTTGCAGTGGAGATTCAACAACCACCCAAATGGAGTGGTTTGCAACTGGCTCTTACATTCTTCAAATAGGCTCTTGTTAACATCCCTCAACTTGCTGACAATGCAATGATGGTGAATACGGGGTTGAACTTCTGTGTTGCCTGCGGGTGTGTTGACATCAATACTCGCCATTGCCTTGGCCACATGCAAAATGGAAATCCATAGAATTAGAATATCTCATAAAATCATTGATCATTAAAAGAAACAACTATTTGAAACCCAAGACCTAACTGTCAACCTTTTTATTACAATGAGGATAATCCCATATTTGAAACATGTTAAAGCTCTGTTAACAGGTTTAAAGAAGAAGATAAATCATCATTATATGTTTATGCCTGTAATCTCAAGACAAGGATTAAAAAAGTATGCCAATTCAAGCACTATTGTACAGAAAAATTGAAAATTGTCCAGAATACCCTAACATTGTCCACACTTAGCTAACATCAACAAACAAAAGAAAAATTGGATAATACAAGAACATAACTACATATATAGTATTATTTTAGTGACATATACAAACATACATGCATGCATACATAGGTACTATATATATAACAAAGCCTAGCACGCATCGTAAATATCCCTTTTCAGAACCATTCACCTATACATACTGGATAAAGAAGATGTAAGTAGTCTTAGTAAGTACATGCTGACCCTTTAATCACAGTTTAAACATGTGGCCATTCAAAACCCTATTTGTCACATTCAAGTCAACCTATGACCACACACACACAAAAATAAAAAATAAAAAACAAAACAGATGTCATTCCATAAAGTACTTTGTTAAACTCAGCCTATCTTGGCTCACTTTAAAAGCTATTGTAATAATTTTGTAAAATGCAAATGCCATTATTATAATTTAAACACACACACACTAGATAGACTAACATAATTTTCCAATTTTTGCTTTCATCAATAAAGTAATGGATATTTATAATAAATAGATCCATGAAGCAAGTAACCTGTCTGGGCTGTTCTGTTAGATTAACACCACCACTTCCTGCTAGCAAAGAAACATCCAAAGAAGTCTAAGTTAATAAATTAATAACATGGCCTTTTTATTCACTACAATAAACAAGAAACATTCAACTGAAACTTGAAAAGTCACAAGCAGACCCCACTGGACCACCAACCAACCCATGAATACTCAACAAAATCCTAACACAGCCCCACTATCACCAACATCCAAAATCCATTGAAAAAATGATGTTTCACAGCTTGTTATGCAATGCTATTTAAAAATGAATTTTGGACTCCACTAATTTGGCATTATACAGAAAACCAGCAGGAAGTACAAGTGCTACAAATTTGCTGTATTGCACTCACTAACAGTAGGCAGATATAAATATAATAATGCAAAAAAAATAAACACCCAAATGCCCAAACTCTATAAATGGTATGCACAATTATCTTCAAGCAAAGATTACAATATAGTCTACTGATGACAACAATGAAACTGGTATATGCAACTAGTACCAAATCACATCCCGATGGTAAAGCATATAAACTCTTAACTTGTACTGCCACACAACAAAATATAGTTTGCTAAGCATACCAGTTGATCTCATGGCTATTAAAATTGATGATACATGGATTTTCATCGTCAGTTGCACAGCCAATTCGAGTCGTCGACACCTACAAAAAAGAAGAAGAGAATCAAAGAACCTACTGGGGTGAGCCCCAGAGGGGAGTCTCCAATGCTTAAGTCAGCAAAAGATTTTTATATTTTCTAAATTGAGAGAGATTTCTCTGAAGATGTGTGCATACCTTGGTTCAGGTGGCTTCATTGGCCTTATATAGGCCAAGAGTCATGTATAACACAATGAATGTCAGATATAAATAGCATAACGGTAGCATTAATAAGGGAATTATGGGAGTTTATGGTGTGTAACGGTAGCATTAACAAGGGAATTAAGGGAGTTTATGGGTCTGTGACGGTCATTCATCTAAGGCATACTTTGGTACGTCGTATTTGGACGGCTTGGATTTTTCTATACTCATCAGAAGCCCCCCATTCTGAGGTCGTTTATCCGTTTTAGGTTGGACGGCCTTCGGAATGTCAAGTACGATGAGTATTTTGGTAATGATCTTATTTTCCTTGCATGGTGTGTATGTTGTTCCCTTCGCTATCTTAGGGACTTTGAAACAATTGGCCTTCCATTTGGCTCGTCAACTTATGTCTGTAATTAAAAACTTCAGGAAAACCTTTTAGTGGTTGTATCCATTCATTTGGATGACTATCCCCTTCGTCGTCATTTTTTCGGTAAGTATGTCAATAGGCATTTTTGCTTGTTTGGACCTGTTTCCTTTGTCATTAGTAAATTTTTGCCTTCATGTAGGCTTTGCCCACTCTTTTGGACAAGTGTCCCCTTTGGAGATATTATTGAGCCAAAGGATCATGATGGACGAATCATTTGGATGGAAATGACATTACTAAGTTAAACGATCGTGATGGACGAAGCCGTTTAACTTAGAATTATAATGGTTCACTTTGTTAAAGGATCATGATGAACAAGTCCGTTTAACTTAAGAAACTTTGTTAAAGGATCGTGATGGACAAGTCTGTTTAACTTAGGATAATTTTGTTAAAGGATCATGATGGACGAGTCCATTTAACTTAGGATAATTTTGTTAAAGGATCGTGATGGACGAGTCCGTTTAACTTAGGATAATTTTGTTAAAGGATCGTGATGGACGGATCCATTTAACTTAGGATAATTTTGTTAAAGGATCGTGATGGACGAATCCGTTTAACTCAGGATAATTTTGTTAAAGGATCGTGATCGACAAGTCCATTTAACTAGGATAATTTTGTTAAAGGATTGTGATGGACAAGTCCGTTTAACTTAGGATAATTTTGTTAAAGGATCGTGATGGACGAGTCCGTTTAACTAGGATAATTTTGTTAAAGGATCGTGATGGACGAGTCCGTTTAACTAGGATAATTTTGTTAAAGGATCGTGATGGACGAGTCCGTTTAACTTAGGATAATTTTGTTAAAGGATCGTGATGGACGAGTCCGTTTAACTTAGGATAATTTTGTTAAAGGATTGTGATGGACGGATCCATTTAACTCAGGATAATTTTGTTAAAGGATCGTGATGGACGAGTCCGTTTAACTAGGATAATTTTGTTAAAGGATCGTGATGGACGAGTCCGTTTAACTAGGATAATTTTGTTAAAGGATCGTGATGGACGAGTCCGTTTAACTAGGATAATTTTGTTAAAGGATCGTGATGGACGAGTCCGTTTAACTTAGGATAATTTTGTTAAAGGATCGTGATGGATGGATCCATTTAACTAGGATGATTTTGTTAAAAGGATCGTGATGGACGAGTCCGTTTAACTTAGGATAATTTTGTTAAAGGATCGTGATGGACGGATCCATTTAACTTAGGATAATTTTGTTAAATGATTGTGATGAACGGATCCATTTAACTTAGGATAATTTTGTTAAAGGATCGTGATGGATGAGTCCTTTTACAGAGGCCGTTGAGGCCGAGATTGGGTCGTTGAGACCAATGGAGGCCGTGATTGGGTCATTGAGACCAATAGAGGCCGTGATTGGGTCGTCGAGACCAAAGGAGGCCATAAAGGCCAGGATTGGGTCGTTGAGACCAAAGGTTGGGTCTTTAAGACCAAAGGAGACCATTGAGGCCGTGATTGGGTCGTCGAGATCAGTGAAGGCCATGGAGGCCGAGATTCAGTCGTTGAGACCAAAGGAGGCCGTGGAGGCCGAGATTGGGTCGTTGAGACCGAAGGTTGGGTCGTCGAGACCAAAGGAGGCTATGAAGGCTAGGATTGGGTCGTTGAGACCGAAGGTTGGGTCGTCGAGACCAAAGGAGACCGTTAAGGCCGTGATTGGGTCGTCGAGACCAGTGAAGGCCATGGAGGCTGAGATTCAATCGTTGAGACCAAAGGAGGCCGTGGAGGCCGAGATTGGGTCGTTGAGACCGAAGGTTGGGTCGTCGAGACCAAGGGAGGCGATGGAGGCCAGGATTGGGTCGTTGAGACCGAAGGTTGGGTCGTCGAGACCAGTGAAGGCCATGGAGGCCGAGATTCAGTCGTTGAGACCAAAGGAGGCCGTGGAGGCCGAGATTGGGTCGTTGAGACCGAAGGTTGGGTCGTCGAGACCAAAGGAGGCCATGGAGGCCAGGATTGGGTCGTTGAGACCGAAGGTTGGGTCGTCGAGACCGAAGGAGACCGTTGAGGCCGTGATTGGGTCGTCGAGACCAGTGAAGGCCATGGAAGCCGAGATTCAGTCGTTGAGACCAAAGGAGGCCGTGGAGGCTGAGATTGGGTCGTTGAGACTGAAGGTTGGGTTGTTAAGACCAAAGGAGGCCGTTGAGGTCATGATTGGGTCGTCGAGACCAGTGAAGGCCATGGAGGCCGAGATTCAGTCGTTGAGACTAAAGGAGACCGTGGAGGTCGTCGTCGAACTGAAATCTGGATCGAGGGGGCGCACCTAGGCCTGAAGTCGGATTCTTTTGTTAGGACTTTAAGTTGTGCCTCAGCAAATTCTGAATATCTGAATAATGCCACGTAGATATTTTGGTTTGTATTATAGCACATGCAACCTTCATGAGTAGTGCTAAGAGTGAGGTTTGTAGCTCCGGATAGGCTTGCCAAGTATGTCAAATACCCGCCCTCATATGTGAACAGAAATTGATCACCAATGGTTGCTGAATCTAAATAACCAGGTAAGGCTACAATGGCAGCTTTGTTAGAGTAATAAAAATAATTATACATTGTAATGTGCCACTTAGATGATTTATGAGTGAATAAAACCCGAAGTTGAGGTAATAGTATCATGATATTAATCCTTACCATAAGGGCTCATCTTAAAGCCAAATAATTTGATTTTTCCTTTGGTGTAGATATAAGAATTGAAGTCACCAATCTTGCTTCTAGGCAGGAGTAAGTTCACGGGCAACAAAGTTTGTTTGCAATGTATTATTTTCCACACCTCTGAAGCTAGCAATTTAGCTAACTTTATATGAAACTTTGGTCGAATTGATATATGTACTCCCAAACAATATTTTTTTGTGTTAAGAACATGAAAACTTAGATAGTTGGCTCGCATAAGAGGATTAAGGCTAGATATTATAACAAAATAATGCATCAAAGAGACATTGGCTTGCTTTAAGAAAAGAAACGTATGATCTGTAAGCAACTCAACCATTTTCATATTGATTCAATTAATACCAAAGGTCAGATCTCTCCAGAAAGTGGTAGCATGCTAGCTAAGGAAGCGTTTAATAATAGAGCCTTTAATTCAGAAAAAATTAGTCAAGCCTTTCATTATATGCATCCTTATACTAATTATGCAATGATTCAATAACTTGCCTTTTAAATAGCCCTTTTCATAACAGTTTCTCTATTTTCATGTGCAACTAGATGAAACTTTGTAAACCAAGGGCTTTGGGTGGAGTTTTTACAAATAAAAGAGGTGGTGGAAATGGGAAGGTGACATACATATAAAAATATTTATAGGATTTCTATATTCTACTCGAGGTTGAGTATTATCTTTTTTGGTTATTCGTTAGCATATAACAAATATGTTAAAGTCAAACTTTTTGAATAATTAATTAAGTAATTATAGTAATTTTGATCTCTTGCTGAATTTTAGTAGATGAGTTACTAATTTTCCGTGCCAGTGATACCAAATTTGTGCCACCGACTAGGTGACAGCCATTTTTTCCCCTAATTTGGGATTGCAACACCCGTATTTAGCTAGAGGCATTAATGCTCTTTTTAAATATTTTATGTAATTGGTCATCATAAAAACATATGTGAATGTGTCTATATATATAAATGACCTTTAATAATTCATCTTTAATCACCGAATGCCGAAGAATGGCAAGTTTGGTATTAAAATAATGACTCAATTTATGAGAATATATTTCTATGAAATAATATGCCTTTATGTAATATTCCCAAGAGTACATTTGGGAAGTTTTACTCCCAGCGACACTGATTGAAGTGGTCAACATGGGAATTCTCGGGCATTTAAATACGAAATGAAAGTTTTGTGCCTTATACACAAATTTACTCATAAAGGAGAAAAATTCTCGATAGACAGATATATTCCAATGAATAGTTTATTTGCAATTATTTATGCATATGTAGAGGGGTTTAGTATTCATATGGAAAACGTAACTTTAAATTGGATTAAATCAAATTGATTGCAATGAATGTTACAATACAATTACGCCAATTGGTGTCCATTAGGGGTGTAATCGGTGAGGTGCGGTGTGGTTTTCTCCGGATTTATGCACCTGCACCTTATAGTGCGGTTTTTCTATTACATGCACCTGCACCTGCACCTATTAAGATCGGTTTTGGCTCGGTGCGGTGCGGTTTGGTGTGGTGCGGTGTAGGTGCGGTCTTGCGGTTTGGGCTAGACTCATTTAGGTTGGATTGGGCCAGTCCAAATGTCAATTTGAATCTAAAAAATCCACCTTTACAACAACTCAAAAATTTGGCTAACTATAGCATACAAATATAAATCATAGTTTCCAATCTCAACCTAAATATTTAAGAAAAAAAAAATTATAACATACATATCTCATAGAATGAATCATAATTTTAAATCTCAACCTGCACATATATATCATCCTTATACAAATATAACTCAATCTCAACTTTCAGATACCATTAGCATACAAATATAACGTAACATCACCTGCATATAACATTAGCATACAAGTGTAACATACTAGAGATGTAATCAAAGAGGTGCGGTGCGGTTTTCTCCAGAGTGCGGTTTTCTTATTACACGCACCTGCACCTACACCTTATAGTGCGGTTTTCCTATTACATGCACCTGCACCTACACCTATTAAGATCGGTTGCGGTTTGGTGAGGTGCGGTTCTTGCAGTTTGGTCGGTTGTGTCGGTGAAGCTTACACCCCTAGTGTCCATGAGCATAAAGCTAGTCCTACAGACCGTTTATGAGTCAATTGGGTCTAATGAATGAGTTCACTAATATAAATCTTAATTCATGGGGCTGCCAACATTTTCCTTTTGAACACCACTATATGTAATTATAACTCAAGGTCAATGTATTGATACATATGGGAAATAAATAAAAGAATATCTCTTTAGATTTATTTCAATACAAGTTTGTACATGTGAATTATATTCGAGCAATCAATATGTCAGGGCTGGCCATTTTTCAATCTGGGCAATTTATAGAAAGACCTATCAACATTGAGGTTCTTACCTTGTTTTGCCTTGTAATCCGGATTGATTGTTCACAATTAATGTTTTATCTTTTTTAACCAATTCATGGTCTGATTACTGAAGTAACTTATGTAAAGTTTTGACTTTTAGTAATAGTGTTTGGTTCGAATTCTCTAGAAACTACTTCCTCTTATATTGCTAAAACAATGCAGCATAGTTTTTGAACTAACAGCAGCTAAAAGAGGAGGTAATATTGCAAATAAGAGAAATGTAATCGGTCGAGATTGAACCTGGTAGGGGGAGATGAATGGCGTGGAGAATTTATGTTTTTTCTTTTCTCCATTTACCTAATACCTCCATTAGGGTCATCGCTTCAACTGCCATAGTCTTCTCCATTTAGGGCACCCCTTATTAATCCCTGCTGAGCGGACCTAGTCATAGCGCATAGGGCTATTTCGGTCTTGTCCAGGGACAACAATGGAGAGGAATAACGCCTCTTCAAATTCTGATTTGATGGCTTTGTCTCTTTGGGTTCCATGGTACGTCATGGTCGTCGACGCCATGGAAGGCTAAGAAGACCGCAGTTTTGTGGTGCCTGTACCTCTAATGGTTGGGAAAGTAGGGGGAGGTAGAGATCCCATCCAATATGTTCGATCTTGACTGTGCAATATTTATATAAGGAATTTTCGTTCCCATAGACGGCGCCAACTGATGATGCATGGATTTTCATTGTCCGTTGCACAGCCAATTCGAGTCGTCGACACCTACAAAAAAGAAGAAGAGAATCGAAGAACCTACTGGGGTGAGCCCCAGAGGGGAGTCTTCGATGCTTAAGTCAGCAAAAGATTTTTATATTTTCTAAATTGAGAGAGATTTCTCTAAAGATGTGTGCATACCTTGGTTCAGGTGGCTTCATCGGCCTTATATAGGCCAAGAGTCATGTATAACACAATGAATGTCAGATATAAATAGAATAACGGTAGCATTAATAAGGGAATTAAGGGAGTTTATGGTGTGTAACGGTAGCATTAACAAGGGAATTAAGGGAGTTTATGGGTTTGTAACGGTCGTTCATCTAAGGCATACTTTGGTACGTCGTATTTGGACGGCTTGGATTTTTCTATACTCATAAAAAATGATTATCTCTAAACCATAAAATCATCACCAGAGGTCCAGAACCACAAAAACATCCACAAGCAGAACAAAGCTCCTCAATCCTCCACATAGTTGTTTGTATAAAAAGTATATATAACCATCTAAGTTTATTTGCCACACTGTTGTTAAGAATCTTAAGATGATGCTAATCAAGTTTCTTTTCTTCACCCTCTAATACTCACAAGCTAGCAAATGTAAAAAATTTCACTAGAATGAAGAATTTTACAAAAAGAATTATTGATAATCAAACTATTGGATTCCAATACAATATCCAGGCTTTGGGAACAAAACTAATAACTTTGTAACATATCCTTAAGCACAACTCACCAGACCTTCTAGGTAATTACAGTTTTACTGCTAACATACTCATTCAGTAGATACAAGTCATTGGTACAATACTAATACTCATTGTATCTAAAACAGATCACATAAATCAAAATTAAAAAAAAAAATAAACAAAGTGACTACACAAAACCCTAAGATTGTCCACAAAACCCTAAGATTGTCCACAAAACCGTAAGATTGTCCACAAAACCCTAAGATTGTCCACACTTAGCAAATTCCTCAACCAAAGTCAAAATATTTCACAAAATGGCAAGCATAGTATCAACTCACAAAAAAATTAAAAATGACAGAAGAAAATGGAAATGTCAACTCACCTTTCTCTTTCGAAGATTGTTCCTTACTTCCTTGTGTTGTTCTGTCTACGGGTGCAAGGGAATGGGTGTTGACACCCCATTTTGCTACCTACATTCTAACCCTCACACAAACTAGGGTTTTCACAAATTAAAATTCTAAAAACAGAAAGTGCACAACGTGCCTAAATTAGAGTTTTAAACCAACAGTGTTTTTAACTGTCTAATCGACAACTAAAAGTAATCAAATAGATCTTTAAGTTTAGACGATTGAGATGACGTATCATGTGTTCAAATCGGACCATAAGGGCAAATGTTATGATCAATTGAAGTTTTAACGGATAGAGTGCATAATGATTTAATAATTCCAGGTACATAGGATTAATCCAAACTAATTATCATTGGTCCATTAATTGGGTTGATTTTAATTAATGAGGTGTAAACGTCCCATTGGCCTGTAATGATAAATAATTATAGACTCTACTACATTAGATAAAATCAGTTTAAGTTGGATAAATAGTATGATTAATTAATTAAAATATAAGGATTAATTGAAATAGATCAATTCAAATATTTTAAGAAGATTAAGATCACTATTATATCTGGTGCTTATCATAAAAAGTCGGACAACATTGAACAAATGGATAAATACAAAAAAAGAAGCTGAAAACGTTTTTTTAAACTCAAAGTACCGGCCGGTACTTTGATTAAGGTTTGAAGTACCGGCCGGCACTTCAAGCTCGTATTTGGCACTTTGATTGGGATTTGAAGTACCGGCCGGCACATTGAACCACCAATCCGGCACTTCGAACCTGGAGCACGTTTTTTTATCCCAAAATTATCTCTAAACTTGAATTTTGAATTCTCACACGTCCAAGTCAGTTCACAGCTGGTAGAGGATAAAGAATAGGGATTATTTGAAAATAAAAAATACAAAATTAAACAAAAGATAGCTTATCATTTGTTTGGCTATAAAAAGAAAAGAGGAGGTCAGTTACAAAGGCCCCAAAGTTTGAGCTTTAGAGAGAATTCCAGATCATTCTGCGTATGATTTCTAAAGCATAAAACACCTCTAGATAATCCACCATTAAAAGACAGAGAAAAGCTCCCACAAAAATCCCCTTTAGATATTCTACGGCGAAGCTCTGTTCACGGGTACATTGAAGACCATGAAAGAAGCACCATTGGAGTTCTCTTTTTGCAGCTGGGCAGTATACAAACTCCCCACCATTGCAGCCACACAGCAACTCTTTTGATCTTGCTCTTCACCCCTTTTCAAAGTTTTTCATTGTGATTAATTCTTTGTGTCTTCTATTAACCAATTCTTTGATTGTAGCCAAAGTTGAACATAACTCTGGTGATTCTAAAGCAATCAACAGGATCTTCTTCCACGTGCATGCAGGTAAACATTCTTGACTGAATTGCTCGGGGGCTTGGTTACAAAACGAGAAGGTGTAAGCACCTCGTTTTGCCCGACTAAAATTGGTCTTCTAGGATAAAGCTTGGCCAAAAACAAATATTTCAATGTACAAAAACATGGTTTATCATAAAATTTATTTTAAAGGTTCAAGTTCTTTATTAAATCATTTACATGTGAAAAAAAAAAAAGCATATTATCGTCATCATCATGTGAATAGGCAAACAAATAAAGAATTCAGTCAAGAATGCTTACCTGCATGCACATGGAAGAAGATCCTGTTGATTGCTTTAGAATCACCAGAGTTATGTTCAACTTTGGCTGCAATCAAAGAATGGGTTGTTGCAAACACTTAAAATCATCCCCAATGAAAAACATTTTTCACTTCCACACAAGAAGTCTACAAATATTTTGAACTACCACACAAAAGGTTCACAACCATACAATTTTGCACCTCCTAACAAGAAGTCTACACATACACATATCTACAACTTTTCCCTTCCACACAAGAGGTCCACACATACACTTTGAACTTCCAAACAAGAATTCACACACCCAACATTTTCGAACTACGTTCAAACTTGATCCTCTGTGATGGAGGTACGTAGGCAGCCTTCACTAAGGCTCGGTCTCACACCCACAAAAAATTTTCTACATTTCGAACTACGTTCGAACCTGATCCTCTCTGATAGAGTTACGTAGACAGTCTTTCACTAAGACTCGGTCCCACACCCACACTCACAGTCCAATATCCACATCCACTTACACACTTATCCTCATCTACACACACTCATATTCCCAGATTCACATCCACATTCACACATTCCATGATCTTGAGCTGTAAACAATTAGCTTGTTCTCATGACTTGTTTAAACTAGGGGCATTGGCCCAAGATTATCTTTTGTAGAGGATATCTAATTTTTCAAAAAAGAATTGTTTTTGTTTTTGCAGGAGCGTACGTGCCTACCTACCAGCTGAACAAGACACCGAATGCATTTTGATTCTAGCAAGGAGATTAAAAAGGTTGAAAAATCTGGAATTACGCCTTCAGATGGCTAAAATTTTCGGCGTCATCTTAACAAGATTCTGACAACACCCATGCTTGGGTTGTCTTGGAACCACGTAAAATATATCCCGGCAAGATTTTAGTTGTGTACCTTGATTTTATTCCTTGGTTGTGCACCTCTTTTGGAGAAAGTCTTTCAAAAATGAAAAGATGGAATTTGTAAATCATTTTGAAAACTCATTTTTTAAATGGATGCAATCTGTTACGTAAACGAAAATCTTAAGAAACTTTTGTTTTCTTGGGAAGACATGTTGACAAACCCTAAGGTTGTAAAACAAAGCTGTTCTCTTTCACTTTGAGGGGATTAAAGTCATTAAACCCTTATAAACATATTTGCATTTCTCTTGGAACTTGTAAGGCTAAATCTTTCGAAGGCAATTGAAGAGATAAAGTGATTGAGAGTTTTCTCGAATCAACAAAATGATAAAAAGCAATGATATTTTTTTGAAAAGTTTGGATGACTTTGCAAGTCAATATTGTTTGGAGTAATGATAGAGACATGCTCTTGACTTGAAATTCTGACCAATCGACAAACTAGAGAGAATGCCCCTAGTTTGGAGATGTGTGATCATGTGTGGATCATGTAGAAGAAAGACTTTTTAGTTAACAAACTAGGGAGAATGCCCCTAGTTTGGAGATATGTGATCTTGTGTGGATCATGTTGAGGGAAGATAGTTTAGTCGACAAACTAGGGAGAATGCCCCTAGTTTGGAGATGTGTGATCTTGTGCAGATCATGTTAAGGGAAGAATGTTTAGATGACAAACTAGGGAGAATGCCTCTAGTTTGGAGATGTGTGATCTTGTGTTGATCATGTTGATGAAGGAATTGACAAACTAGGGAGAATGCCCCTAGTTTGGAGATGTAGATGGAGCATTTGGAAAACAAAGGGGGATGCCCCAAGTTTTGACTGACCGATTTTAGTCGGGCAAAACGAGGTGCTTACACCTTCTCGTTTTGTAACCAAGCCCCCGAGCCTAGTCTTGAAGGTTTTAGATTAGTTTCTTGATGAATGTAAATTTCTATTTTACTATACTGTATTTAGGAAGCATTCAAATGTAATTTTCTTAGATTGTACCCAGGAAACAAATTTTTGCTATGTAATTTTCCGCTTTGGACACTCAATTGTAATCATACAATCCAAATTGAATAAAAGAGAAGTATTTTTTTAGAATTTTCTTATTTTTCTTTCTTGCAAAAATAAGTGGCGACTCTACTGTAACATCACCTTCATTCTAGAGGGATGATCATT
>OU015769.1:15991834-16010724 GCA_907173295.1 Fagus sylvatica
AGAACTAGAAAGTAGAACAGATTGAAGTTTTCCACTAAAAGTGGAGCAATGACTATTTTTTATATTTAGAAGAATGAAGGAAAATATTCAAGAAATACTCAATTAATAAAAAAAGGGCCAAGGCATCAGGGATCCACCTAGCAATTCTTTATATATATTTTTTGATTATTATTATCTCAGTTAGAATTAAGTTAATCTAACTGGAATGTATAGCATTTACGAACAGGTAAACAATTTCTCACATGGATTAAATATTTTTTTGGAGGAAACAAAACAATAAAATCTGTATTATCATGCTACAGGGGGCTTCATGCATTTTATATAACCGGAGTACATAAAGAATCACAAAACCTTATAAGCATGAAATAATTTCTCAACTAAATATTATCCCACCAAAAGTATTTAATCATAAACATTCAAATCCCCATGATCAGATAATCAAAAGAATAACATAAACGAACTACTAAGCATCACCCCTAGCCTTAGCTAGGTGATTAGCTGCTCATATTTGAGAACAAAATATTCCAATTAAATAAACCAATCATTCGTAAAGAAGAATTAAAACTAGCAACAAGAAAAACACAACTCTTAACTACACCACTTTTGCTGGCATTCTCGATTGCATTTAGCATATGCAACAAGCCTTTAAACCCCTAAGTGTCCCTAGTGGACGAGTTATAGTCTCATGAGGGCTTATCAGAACGATACCCACAAACGTTTTGTTACTTCAACAAACATGCTCAGTCTTGACTTTGAATTAAACAAATGCCAACTATGTTATTAATGAGAATAAAAATCACAAAACAAATTCTATTCATTAGTAAGCTTAAAAATAACAAATCAAAACTTATAATCAAATAGTAGAACGCCACAAGTCTCCTTTGGTGTAAAGTGAAATAACACATAATCATGAGGTTTCAAAATAATTCCAATACAAATGATCCAATACTCTAGAGTTCATTGGAATCCCTATCAGATGAACTAACCAAGGCATAGACAGCAATAAAGGCAATTTTTTTTTTTTTGACACGTGTGGACTGTGCAATGTCTAACTCCTTTAAGCTTTCTAATTGACCCATGTATAGAGCGTTAGACCAGTGACTCCCAAACCAGATGGCTCTAGGGCACTAGGTGTAGAGACACCCCTATGGGCTTACTAACTCGAGTCAACAAGGCTACAAAGTTAAACTAGCCACACACAATAATGTTTAACTCCCTTAAGCTTTCTAATTGACCCATTTATCAAGCGTTAGGCCAATGACTCCCAAACCAGATGGCTTTAGGGCACTAGGTGTAGAGACACCCCTATGGGCTTACTAACTTGAGTCAAAAAGGCTACGAAGTTAAACTAGCTACACACAACATTAACCAATTCAAGCTCTTTTTTTTCTTTTCTTTTTTTAATACCATGCCAAGGTTACTCAACTAACAAGTCAACCAACTAATCTTAAGATACTAAAAACATGAATATTTGGTTTCAAATTTCATACCCCACAAACCATATGCTAGTGTGCTTGTGCCAAGTTTCAAAGTGTAACAAGTGAAATTTTCACTATCCAAAAACAAGTATCAAAGGACAAAATTCAGATTTCCTAATCAAATGATCATGTGTTCATATGTTTAAGCTTGTTAATGAAATTCGAATCAAAGTTAAAGTTCAACAACATTCTCAAAAATAACACAACCAAGCATTCATATTCAACATAATCATCAACTAAGTCAAGACATCATTGCACAAAATCAAGGCATTCAAATTTTTTTTTTTTTTTTACTACAAAAGTGGTTCCACTGCAACTTCAAAAAATCAAAACAGCTAAGGATACTCCATGCAAAATCAAAACAAAACAGCTAAGGATACTACACCCCCCAACCTAGATTAAACATTGTCCTCAATGTGAAAAAAAAATGCATATAAAAGATCATGAGAGACATGCTAATAGAAGTAAGGCACAAAGAAAGGGAAAGAAGGCACCTGGACAATGATGAATCTCCAAAGCTATTTTCTGCAATTTGTTAGAAACCACAAGACCAAGAAGAAAAATAAAAGAAAAGAAAAACAAAATAGAAACTACTAGTATACAATGGTCATTAGAGCATACCAATCAATCCTGATAGACTGGGTCTTCCAGAGGAGTGGACTCTACCTCTGGAATATAGTTTTCCAAGAATGGTTTAAGACGTTGTCCATTAACCTTGAAAATATTACCATTCTGTGGGTTCTCAATTTCTACAGTCCCATAAGGATAAACATTCTTAACAACAAAGGGACCAGTCCATCTTGATCTAAGCTTTCCAGGAAACAAATGCAATCTCGAATTATACAATAGAACTTTTTGGGAAGGTTCAAAAGATTTTCTAAGAATGTTTTTGTCATGAAATACCTTCATTCGTTCCTTGTAAATTCGAGAATTTTCATAAGCCTCATTCCGGATTTCTTCTAACTCATTAAGTTGGAGTTGGAGTTTTGAAGCGAGCTAGCTTTGTCCAAGTTAAAATTAAATTGCTTTATTGCCCAATAAGCTTTATGTTCCAATTCCACAGGCAAGTGACAAGCTTTTCCAAAAATAAGTCTATAAGCCACAGGCAAGTGACACAGCTTTTCCTTACCAAATAAGTCTATAAGGTGACATACCAATCGGGGTTTTAAAAGCAGTACGGTATGCCCAAAGCGCATCAGTTAGTCGTAAAGACCAATCTTTGCGATTTGGGACCCAATCTTTGCGACCCTTTTCGGTCCAACCGTTTTTGTTTAATTATCCCTTTAATTTCCCGATTTGATACCTCAACTTGTCCACTTGTTTGTGGGTGATAGGCGGTAGCGACTTTATGGGTGATTCCATATTTTCGCATCAATGCCTCAAAAGGCCTATTACAAAAATGTTTATCGCCATCACTGATAATGGCTCGAGGCGTTCCAAATCTAGACAAAATATTTTCTTTCAAAAATTTCAAAACAGTTTTATGATCATTTTTTTTACAAGGAACTGCCTCAATCCATTTGGATACATAATCAACAGCTACCAAAATATACAAATTCCCAAAAGAAGAGGGGAATGGTCCCATGAAATCGATGCCCCAACAATCAAATATTTCAATAATCAAAATTGGGTTTAGAGGCATCATATTTCGACGGGTAATTCCTCCTAACTTTTGACAACGCTCGCACGCTTTGCAAAACTCATGGGTGTCCTTAAAAAGAGAAGGCCAATAAAAACCACACTGCAAAATTTTTGCAGCTGTTTTCTTGGCAGAAAAATGACCACCACATGCCTATGAATGACCAAAGGAGATGACACTAGAAAATTCATTATTGGGCACACATCTCCCAATAATTTGATCCGAGCAGTATTTAAAAAGATAAGGGTCATCCCAAAAGAAATTCCTTACCTCAACAAAAAATTTCTTCTTGTCTTATGCAGTCTAATGAGATGGGATTTGCCCTGTAACAAGAAAATTAACAATGTCAGCAAACCAAGGCAAATCAGAAATATTAAAGAGTTGCTCATCCGGGAAAGTGTCCTTGATCAGCATTGTCTCCAAGGAATCTTCGACTACAAGTCTAGACAAGTGGTCAGCTACTACATTTTCTACTCCCTTCATGGAAAGATTAAATTCTTGGAGCAGGAGGATCCACCTAATCAATCTAGCCTTTGCATCCTTCTTGGTAAGATGGTATTTTAAAGCTGCATGGTCAGTGAAAACAACAATAGGTGATCCTACCAAATAAGCCCGAAATTTATCCAAAGCAAATACTACCGCAAGTAATTCCTTTTCAGTTGTGGAATAATTAATTTGAGCACTATCTAAGGTCTTACTTGCATAGTAAATAACATAGGGCTTCTTATCCTTACGTTGCCCCAAAACAGCCCCAACTGCATAGTCACTGGCATCACACATAATTTCAAAGGGCAAACTCCAATCAGGTGGCTGCATAATAGGGGCAGAGGTAAGTGTGCCTTTTAGCTTTTCAAAAGCCTCTTGGCAAGCCTCAATCCATTCAAAGGGAGTGTCCTTTGATAGGAGGTTACATAATGGTCTAGATATAACACTAAAGTCTTTAATAAACCTCCTATAAAATCCAGCATGTCCTAAAAATGATCTAATATCCTTAACGGTCTTTGGGGTGGGCAATTTGGATATGAATTCAATTTTAGACTTATCCACTTCTATTCCTTGAGAGGAGACAATGTGACCAAGAACAATTCCTTTTGAGACCATGAAGTGGCATTTCTCCCAATTTAGCACAAGGTTCTTCTCTTCACACCTGATCAAGACTTTCTGCAAGTTAGATAAACAATCATCAAATGAATCACCAAAAACAGAAAAGTCATCCATAAAGACTTCAAGAAAGCGTTCCACCATATCACTAAAGAGACTAAGCATACATCTTTGGAACATGGCTGGGGCATTACACAATCCAAATGGCATCCTTCGATAAGCAAAGGTACCAAAGGGACATGTAAAAGTGGTTTTTTCTTGATCCTCAAGTGCAATTTCTATTTGGTTGTACCCAGAGTACCCATCTAGAAAACAGTAATACTCATGTCCAGCTACCCTCTCTAGGATTTGGTCCATAAAAGGCAAAGGGAAGTGGTCTTTCCTAGTCACCGAATTAAGTTTCCTATAGTCAATGCACACACGCCAACCAGTAGTAACTCTAGTTGGGATTAATTCATTATTTTCATTCTTGACTACAGTAACTCCAGATTTTTTTGGTACTACTTGGGTAGGGCTCACCCACTTACTATCAGAAATAGGGTAGATGATCCCTACATCCAATAACTTAAGAACTTCAGCCCTCACAACCTCTTTCATATTAGGATTTAGCCTACGCTGCATCTCCCTAGAAGGTTTTACATTGTCTTCTAAGTAAATTCTATGGGTACATATCAAGGGACTAATTCCCTTGATGTCAGCAATGGTCCATCCTATTGCACCTTTGTGCATTCTCAAAATTTTCAGCAACTTACTCTCTTGCTCATCATTAAGTTTAGAAGATATTACCACTGGAAAAGTTTCCTCTTGCCCCAAAAATGCATACTTGAGTTCAACGGGCAGCGGCTTCAATTCAAGCTTGGGTGCTTCAACACTTGATGGCACTGGCATAATATTGCGGGGTGGTAGCTCCTCAAACTTCGGCCTCCATGCATTCACCTCTAGTACCTGTGAAGAGTTCAACACAGAACAAATATGTGCTACTTCAGAATCCTCATCATCATCAAAATCCAAAGAATTAACTAAACAAGACTCTAAAGGATCATAAAAACATGTGAGATTAAATTGATCCTGCACAAGTGTTTCAATTAAATTAACTTCATGAAACCCATCATCATCACCTGGTTGTTTGCAAATATTAAAGATATTTACTTCCAAAGTCATATTGCCAAAAGAAAGTTTCATTACACCATTCCTACAATTAATCAAAGCATTTGAGGTTGCGAGGAATGGGCGACCTAAGATGATAGGAATTTGAATGTCTACATTTGAAACAGGATGAGTATCCAAAACAATAAAATCAACTGGAAAGTAGAATTTATCTATTTGAACTAACACATCTTCAACAATTCCCCTTGGTGTTTTCACAGAACGGTCTGCAAGCTGAAGTATTATTCCTGTTGGTTTAAGCTCACCTAGACCTAACTGTTCATACACCAAATAAGGTAAAAGGTTCACACTAGCCCCAAGGTCAAGCAAAGCTTTCTCTATCCTGAAATTTCCAATAACACATGAAATTGTTGGGCAACCGGGATCCTTATACTTAGGCAGGGTATTTTTCTGAATGATGGCACTCACTTGTTCACATAAAAAGGCCTTCTTTTGTACATTAAGCTTACGCTTAACTATATACAAATCTTTCAAAAATTTGGCATATGATGGAATCTGTTTTATTGCATCTAACAAAGGGATGTTGATCTTCACTTGCTTAAAAATTTCAAAAATCTCAGAATTTTGGCTTAACTTTTGAGGTGGTTGCAATCTTTGGGGGAATGGAGCAGGAATGGGACATTTCACAGCCTCACTGGACTCAGACTTGTCAAGCTTATCATCACTCTTTGGTTTTGAAAATTCCTCAGGCTTTTGGGCCTTTGTTGGAATAGTTTTATCAATAACTTTTCCACTGCGAAGAGTGGTGATAGACTTGACATGTTCATGTTGTGTTCCAGAAGCTAGAACCACTCACACCAAACTAACCTTGTGGATTTGGTTGTGGTTGAGCTGGAAACTTACCTTTTTCCTGTGTGCTCAATGAAGTGGTCAATTTAGTGAGAGTGCTTCTAATGTCATTTATGGCTTGTGATCTTTGACTATTGAGGGTGGATTGCCCTTGCATGAATGTTTGCAATGTGTCCTCAAGGGTCCTCTTATGTGGAGGATTATAAGTAACAGAGTTCGAGGGCCCTTGAGGTGGTGGTGCATTATTTTCATTTCTCCAACTAAAATTGGGGTGATTCCTCCACCCTGGATTATATGTTTCAGAATATGGAGATTGAAAAGGCTTCTTGTAAGTGTTCATGGCATTTGCTTGATCATGTAACACTTCTTTAAAAGCAGGAATTGTTGGACACTCATGTGTTGCGTGTCCCATGATCTCACAAATACCACAAACTTCCTCTTTTTGCACAGGTGTGATTTCATTAACTTTCCTTAATTCCATGGACTCTACTTTTCTAGCCAAACTGGCTATCCTAGCATTCAAATCATCCTCTTCCCTAAGGTGATGCCTACCCCCACTAGATGTGGTGGAAGGCTTGGTCTTACTTGAATTTTCAGAAGGGGCACTAAGGTCCCAAGATTGGGCATTCTCAGCTAGTTGGTCAAAGTATTGCCAAGCCTCATTGGGGTCTTTATTCAAAAATGCATCATTGCACATCATTTCTACAAATTGGCGCATTTGGGGCTTCAAACCCTCATAGAAGAAGTTAATGGCATGCCAACTTTCATAGCCATGATGTGGGCAGGAGTTTAATAAATCTTTAAAACGTTCCCAACATTGATAAAAAGTCTCATTTTCTTTTTGAAAAAAACTCATGATTTGTCTCTTAAGAGCATTAGTCCTATGAATTGGAAAGAATTTTTTTAAAAATTCAGTTTGCATCTCTTGCCATGTGCCCACTGACCTAGGTCTCAAAGAATTAAGCCAAGTCTTTGCTTTCTCTTTTAGGGAAAAAGGAAATAATTTCAGCCTAACTATTTCTTCACTACAAGTTTGGTCATGAAAAGTGGCACATACTTCCTCAAATTCTTTTATGTGCAAATAAGGATTTTCAGATTCTATACCATGGAATTTAGGAAGCAATGGAATCATACCTGGTTTAAAATTAAAATTATTAGCCCACAGAGGAAAAACAATACAAGGAGTACTATTTCGAGGAGGTTGCAAATATTCACGCAAGGTCCACATAGGTGGGTCATTAGGTGAGTCATTTGGACACTCAATCCTAATCTCATTTTCATTCTCCCCGTGATTACTACCATTATCCTCCATGGTGCTAAGTATGTGAGAGTGTACAGGAGAATCAAATAGATTATCAAAGCAAGGTTCAAATTCAGTTTTTATCAAACGACCACTTTGATCACGATACCAAGCAATCATACACCAGCAACAGAATATAAGAGATAAAGGATGGAACGAGTTTACCAGATTTTTGAAGAATCGCCAATCAAAGCAAACCTCTGTTGCTCTTTGTCAACGCTACAATCCCCGGCAACGGCTGGTGGGTGATGTTATCAAAGCCTAGAAAAGATCCTGATGGAAGAAAAGACAAAAAAGGAAAAAGGATTAAGGTGAAGGGCAAAATGAGGATTTCCTTGGGTCTTGGATAGGACAAAGACCTAGGGTGAAAATGAAGGCAGCAGCTGGACCTAGAGACAAGCTGCGCCAGAAAAAGGAAAGAAAAGAGAAAAGAGAAAAAGAAGAGAGAAACAGCAGAAAGATGGGAAAAAAGCAAAGATTTTCGGAGTCAGCAGAGCAGAAAAAGGAAAGAAGAAAGAGGAGAAAAAGGAAAGAAAAAGAAGGAAGAGAGAAACGGCAAAAAAATGAGAAGAAAAAGCAGAAGTTTAGCAAGTGCAGCAGCTGGAAAAGAAAGGAAGAAAAAGAAAAGGGAGAGATTATCGAGGTCAGCACCTGGAATAAAAGGAAGAAAGGAAGAAGGTTTTTGGCATCATCTTTTTGGCTTGAAGCAGCGGTTGGAGAAAGAAAATAGTACCAGTGGCTGGGTTTTCTACGGGTTCTCAGGGTGTTCTTGCTCTTGGACTCCACAACATCCTTTCCATCTTATTTAAATTGGGGGTTTTATTTTTTTTAGTTTTAATTCTTCTTTACGGATGATTGGTTTATTTAATTGGAATATTTTGTTCTCAAATATGAGCAACTAATCACCTAGCTAAGGCTAGGGGTGATGCTTAGTAATTCGTTTATTTTATTCTTTTGATTATCTGATCATGTTTGAATGTTTATGATTAAATACTTTTGGTGGATAATATTTAGTTGAGAAATTATTTCATGCTTATAAGGTTTTGTGATTCTTTATGTACTCCGGTTATATAGAATGCATGAAGCCCCCTATAGCATGATAATACAGATTTTATTGTTCTGTTTCCTCCAAAAAAATATTTAATCCATGTGAGAAATTGTTTACCTATTCGTAAATGCTATACATTCCGGTTAGATTAAGTCATCACTTAATTCTAACTGAGATAATAATAATCAAAAAGAAAATATAAAGAATTGCTAGGTGGATCCCTGATGCCTTGGCCCTTTTTTTATTAATTGAGTATTTCTTGAGTATTTTCCTTCATTCTTCTAAATATAAAAAATAGTCATTGCTCCACTTTTAGTGGAAAACTTCAATCTGTTCTACTTTCTAGTTCTGCTTGCATTGATTTTTTTTATTTCATTTGACAGTGTTCTTTGTCCCACCAATCCCTGTGGTTCGACACTCGAACTTCCGAGAAATTATTACTCCCCGGCAACAGCGCCAAAAACTTGCTGCAACTTTAAGATTGCAAACCCAAGTGCAGGTTGTCGCGAAGTAATAATTTCTCGGAAGTCCGAGTGTCGAACCACAGGGATTGGTGAGACAAAGAACACTGTCAAATGAAATAAAAAAATCAATGCAAGCAGAACTAGAAAGTAGAACAGATTGAAGTTTTCCACTAAAAGTGGAGCAATGACTATTTTTTATATTTAGAAGAATGAAGGAAAATACTCAAGAAATACTCAATTAATAAAAAAAGGGCCAAGGCATCAGGGATCCACCTAGCAATTCTTTATGTTTTCTTTTTTATTATTATTATCTCAGTTAGAATTAAGTGATGACTTAATCTAACCGGAATGTATAGCATTTACGAACAAGTAAACAATTTCTCACATGGATTAAATATTTTTTTGGAGGAAACAGAACAATAAAATCTGTATTATCATGCTACAGGGGGCTTCATGCATTCTATATAACCGGAGTACATAAAGAATCACAAAACCTTATAAGCATGAAATAATTTCTCAACTAAATATTATCCCACCAAAAGTATTTAATCATAAACATTCAAACATGATCAGATAATCAAAAGAATAACATAAACGAATTACTAAGCATCACCCCTAGCCTTAGCTAGGTGATTAGCTGCTCATATTTGAGAACAAAATATTCCAATTAAATAAACCAATCATCCGTAAAGAAGAATTAAAACTAACAAAAATAAAACCCCCAATTTAAATAAGATGGAAAGGATGCTGTGGAGTCCAAGAGCAAGAACACCCCGAGAACCCGTAGAAAACCCAGCCACTGGTACTGTTTTCTTTCTCCAGCCGCTGCTTCAAGCCAAAAAGATGATGCCAAAAACCTTCTTCCTTTCTTCCTTTTAGTCCAGCTGCTGACCCCGATAATCTCTCCCTTTTCTTTTTCTTCCTTTCTTTTCCAGCTGCTGCACTTGCTAAACTTCTGCTTTTTCTTCTCATTTTTCTGCCGTTTCTCTCTTCCTTCTTTTTCTTTCCTTTTTCTCTTCTTTCTTCTTTCCTTTTTCTGCTCTGCTGACTCCGAAAATCTCTGCTTTCTCCGAAAATCTCTGCTTTTTTCCCATCTTTCTACTGTTTCTCTCTTCTTTTTCTCTTTTCTCTTTTCTTTCCTTTTTCTGCTCTCCTTTTTCTGCCGCAGCTTGTCTCTAGGTCCAACTGCTGCCTTCATTTTCACCCTAGGTCTTTGTCCTATCCAAGACCCAAGGAAATCCTCATTTTGCCCTTCACCTTAGTCCTTTTTCCTTTTTTGTCTTTTCTTCCATCAGGATCTTTTCTAGGCTTTGATAACATCACCCACCAACCCTTTTATATTCTTTAATTTCTTCCATTTTGGTCCGTGTATCACAGCTGCCTTGGTATGGGAATTATTCTCATGTAGTGCATGGACTTAGTGATAATATGAGATTGATGTACAAGTAGGCAAATGGCCATATGATAATGGACCCTACATCAATAAATTAAGTATAAGTGAGGCATGTAGAATTTTTAATAAAATAAAACATGTAAATAAATAATTTTCATGTTATGCAATGATGTGGAAAAATTGTCAAACTTTGCATGTAACTTAAGAATTTTACGTAGGAAAATTCTATTAATGCCATATGAAAACGATTTCAAAATGTATAAAATCATGACTTATCAGGAAGAGTTGGCACAATATGAGCCCATGAGTGATTTTCCAACAAATGTTGCTTCTATTGTGTCCAAGAGACTTCATTCTTATCTGTGAAAACCTGCGAAGAAGTATTTGGTGTTATTGTCGTCAAATGAATTGGACAACTTGTATTCTTCCACAGCAGTAGCTTTGGCTGACTTCATTTGATCGCTCAGACTCTTCAGCTGATCGAAAGCTTTTTTACCATCCTCGACCACCTTTCTCAGCTCCTCATCCTTCGAGGCCATCTCTCCCCTCAACTTTTCCAACTCACTCGTTAGGTTGTTTTTCTCTCTGGTCAACTTAGCCGTAGCCATCATCAAGTTTTTCTTGCCACTCTCTGATTCCGAAAGTTGAGCCTTCAATTTCACCAGCACTTCCTCCCAATGCAAACAATGGTTGCTGACAGTCATGGCTTTGTTCAAACCTTACACGACCAAACAAAAGACTATAAGCATGGTGAAACGAAAAGGCAGAGCAAAGCAAAAAATTACAGATTGAATAATCTTGCTTACCTTCACAAAAGAGTTGACTAGGAACTTCTTAACCCCATTAGTATTCATTTTGGAATACTCTTCCACGTCTTCCTTCACCACCACCGACTTAGCATGACGCATCGCTAAAGACGCATCATGGCGCAAAGTTGGTATGCTCTCAGGTCCCTTACTTAAGGAAGGAAAAGAAACAGGCTCAATGATCTCCACTGATTGAGTAGGAATAGAGGCTGAGGGAGCGACATCTAGAGGAGTAGAAAGATGAATCTCAAATTTGTCCACCACTCGCTTCAAAGCTGCCTTATTTTTTCTTTTCTTACTCAAGTTCACCACTGCAGCTCCTTCTTGCTCTGCAAGCCTTTTCGATTTCTTCTTGTTCATTTTGGTCGTAGCCAACCCTACAAGACAGACAAAAAAAAGAAAGAAAGAAAGAAAGAACACAAGTCATTATCATCGTCCAAACCATGGACATTGACGAGAAAGTCACAGAACTTACTCCTTTGATTACTCTGCTCTAAAGATTTGACATTCTTGTTTGGTTCTGGGCCGAATGAATAAAAGGCAAGTAGGTTAGGCGGAATGAAAGCAGTATAGTGATGATCCTGGTGATGCAAGGCTCAAAGAACTTTATTTCTACTCTCCTGACTTAGCTTCGATTGAGAAATAGCTGCCAAAAGACATCAACAAGGTAAGAAGCATATAAATGATAATAGTACTAATAGAAAGTAAATTGGCGAGCCCTCACACACACTAGATTTTGGAGGAACGCCCCATGTCTGACGAACTCGGACAAAGTTCTCGTCCTTTTCTTCCCGTGGAAGACTCTACCAGTTGTCTCTACAGACGAAGACAAATCCCTTTTTGCACTCCCTATTGGACGTCGGCTGACCCCACACTAGCTTGACATTTTTTTTTGCGACAGTTAAACGACAAAAAACTGAGAAAGGTAGCTATCTTGGACAGTTTGTAACAATATGAAAACTTGTCCACAGTTATGTTCTCAGTCGACCTCTTTGCTACAAACGCGCCACATCACCATGCAGTCAATAACGGATCTCTAAGCGTTAAGAGCCAGTTGACCAGGTGAAAAACATGAACGATCTAATAACTCCCTTATAAAAGGTTGCATAAGGAATCTTAGACCCGCCTGGAAATCCGCCTCATAAAAGGTCACATCATCAAATTTGGATGAACATGCACTCTCGTCCAAATCTAGAATATGGAGAGCGATGTCATCTGGGATCTGGTAGCAATCCCTAATCCTCTCTAATTCCTTGACGTTCATGCGAGTAGAATACGACCAAGCAACCCTAGACCTTTCAGGCCCGGATATGGAAGGAGTTTCGTCAGACGAAGGATCCCCATCCTCCCTATCTGAAAGCCCTTTGGGTAGATCTTCAGATCGAACCAAGGACCAATTATTCCTGTCGAAGGCCATAAACTCCCTAATGGTTTGCCAAGTACTTTAAGCCGAAAATACTTAGGGAAACAACTCCACCGATAAGCGGTGGAGCACACAATCTGATGGGATTAGATCCCTAAAGAAAATCGGCCTATTTTCACTCTCGGCTATTCGACACACCCCCACAAAGAAATTTTTAAATGAAGAACTCAACAAATCTAGTTTTACTAAAAAAGTAAAGCAAAGAAAAGCTTGAAGGAACTCACTGGAGGAAAAAGGAATTCTAAGAAAGCAATGCACCAAGAAAATGCCAAAAAGAAGAAAAATGATTTTTGGGTTAAAAGAACTGCCAAAGCGCTCAGCTTACGAAACGAAGTGTAGCCTAAAAAAATGTACTCAATTAGCACGTGACATGCGTCACAAAAAGCTGCCCAAGCCGTCGTATTAGTAATTAATGCGACGATACGTTTCTAACCCTTGCTTTTCCTAAAATACCCCTGACTTTCGATATTCTGATGAACGTCCAAAAAAGTACTATCTTGAAATAGGGGGCATCTAATGAAATGCAAATTACAATCCAACAAAAGTATAGACTCGTCCAACGTAGGCTCATCATTACCGAGGGTTAAGACCATGTTAATGACTGAAACCGTTATCCAGCTATCTCCCCTCTTTTAAGCGTTACATTAATTTCCTTAATCATCTCATAACCGATAACCAATAAAGAGCCCCTCATTCAAGTGTCCTAAAAACTAGAATGAATGAAAGCATAACGGCTATTTGAGGAGAACAACTATATAAACCTCAAAGAGAATACGAGAAAGAGGTATGAGAAATTAGCCTAAACACTTAAACCTACCCTGCTGATATATTGATAAAGATATCTCTAACAAAAGCATCGGAGAAGTTTTGGCCGGCATCCCACCATTGCTCTTTTGTTGTTTATCTTTCTTACTGTATTTCAGGTCTTCCAATGAGAGATAGAGCGTCGGACGACCGTGCTGATATTCCATACATCATCACCTCATAATCTCTCTAATGAAATACATCAATTACACAAATATTGTGAATTTCTTCTATATATAGAGTATAAAAGTCAATTGTATAAAACATTAAAGCTGTTAGAACAAATATGAATTTGTAGTGAAGAAACAAATTTTGATCAGGCCATATTGTGGATATATATACTATTGCTTGCCAATTATGGAACAAGCATATTGACACCATTCTTTTTTCCCGAAATAAATCACTAAAGCCTAAAGAAAGCCACGAGAGGATCTTGGACAACTTGCTTAGCAGTCTGTCCCATAACATAGTCTGCATGAGCATCATCGTCTCTGTACTGAACTACAAGCTTATCTCCATCGTGATCTTTAAGGCTGTCCAGCAAGAGCTGCACATCTTTGACATCAGATAGAGCAGCAGCCCCTCCATAGTTGAGGAAGAGAGGAAGGTCATTTGGAATGCTTGTCATGTTGTACACCGAAGGAGTGGACTGCCCATAGTGTTTCCTGTTCTCATCCTCATCATTGTAATCATACATTGCTATATTTCCTTCTCTAATCACTGTCGAAAAAACCCGACTTGATTCAGAAACCATAGTTTAAAGAGAAAGTTAGTCTAGAAAATTTGCAGCTATAAAGCACCTACTCTGAGCCAAATGGATCATGTTCTTTGTAGCCGTTGACTGAGGCTCGTGATATAGGAAAACATCTACTATGGAATTGTTCAAGCAGTAGTTCTGACCTATATAGTAATGAGTAATAAATTGTTTTAAGTAATAGAAGATAACATTTTCCAGGTATAAGTGCTAATTAGCAACTTATGTACACATATACTACTAGCGAAAGCATTTAACAAGTTGGTGCAGTCAACTCTTGGCTTGTTGCAGATATCCTTAAGAATTTTAATCACTGCCCCTAGGGTTGTAATCGGTGAGGTGCGGTGTGGTTTTCTCTTGATTTATGCACCGACACCTTATAGTGCGGTTTTCCTATTACACGCACCTGCACCTGCACCTATTAAAATCTGTTTTGGCGCGGTGCGATGCGGTTCTTGCGGTTGTGTCGGTGAAGCTTATGTTGGGGAATTTGTCAAGATCATAAAAATAAATGCGACTTTGAGGCGTGATAACACTATCTTTAAGGTGATAATTGGCCCCACTCTAAAAGAGTTTTGTTTCCAGGTTAAAACAATTCACCTCTAGGATACAACAAAATCACCAATTACAGAAAGCAAATTTCTGTAATTCCTTTAAAGAGTATTCTTACAAAATTGTGTATTTAACAATGATTCAGGCACTTTAATTTATAGACAATTTAATTGGCACTATTCTAGAACAATATATCCTTTCAAAAAATAACTTTCATGAGTTAGTTATTCTCTACATAAAAAATAACTTCCATGAGTTAGTTATTTTCTACACCAAAATCACACGTGCACGTGCCACGTGTCCAAGTGCCAAATGTGTCACTAATGCCTTTAATCACAAACTCACTTCTATATCACTATATATTATAACAAATATACAACAATCCCCCACTTAGTGATATGAAGTGTTTAGTCAAATACTGATTTCATCATGCATATAAGAAGGTATCTCTCGATTTAAACCTCAATTAGTGTAAGCATCTCAAATTTCTGACAAAGTCAATGGTGGCCTCAGCTTAAACCAAGACTTTTTATGTCAGAAACCGAAAATACCACACACATGACTCCATCCAATTTCAGGGAATAAACTCACAATAATAAAAGCAAATCACTTAACCAAGTGCTCCATCCTGGCATTTCATGAACATTTCCAAAAGTAAACCTTAAACTTTTATCAGAAGTTATTCCACTTCTTATGTTCATATAGGTAAAATTCCTTTTCATGTCCCTGTTACTTTAGACATTTAAAATTAACATGAACTTCATTAAGAGTAGACACTCATCCTCAAATTACCGTAACAGTCCGCACTGAATATCCTAAAACGGGTTTATCATAATAAAACATATATGTTTCAGTACTATCCTAGTCACATAACTGTAACTTGTTATTACCCATTAAACCTTAAAATTATTTGTTCAATAATATAAGGTTGGGTTCCCATTATAGGTGACTTTTATACAAAAGGTTTTCAAACCCATTCCACTAGATATTTCCTTTCACCAATTCTCGAGACACCTTAGGTAAAAGAATTTTATCAAGTTGTGACTTGATTTTATGTAAACAATAGTTATAAGCTTATCAAACTATTTATTGTCTTACATACACAAGTCTTAAACTCAAATGTCTAGACTTCTCATTTCACAAATTATGGTGGCTTCAATCTTACGGTGCAAGATATAAGTATCATTGGATGTGGCCACATCTCTTTTATAACATTTTATGTTATTCCTTTAACCATACAGTCTTTATGGTGGATTAAGAAACTCAATTCGTTTCTTCCTTGCCTATCAACTGGCTCTTCCACCCAAAGTGAATATCCAATTAAAAATGGATTTTATCAGTTAAAATAATGACCATTATTGGTATCCTACTCTTTGGATATCCAATGATGCAATGTTTTCTAATGATCTTAAGTTTGTTTACAAAACTCTGAAAGTATATGTAAAAACCATGTACATATAGTACAACACAAGACACACCATGCTATAATTTCACTAGCACACTCCAGTCACGCTTTCAATAACCTCACTAACTTTTAGATTGGAACAAATGTGAGTTAGCTTCTTTGTGCTTTTGAAAAGTATTAAACCAAGAAGCTTCATTTCATACACAATGAAAAGCATCATCTCAATCTCAATGAGTACATACTTTACACATTATGTTACTTCACCTTAATTTCCATTTCCAATAACTAAAGACTTTCTTACAATTTTAGGAAATACAAACTCATGGTTTATAAAATCATATTTCCTTTCAAGATTATAACTCATATAAAGCTTTTTAAAAGGTATATAAAACTGAGACCAATTCACTTTCAATATTTTGACTCTTTTGTTGTTCACTCCGTGAACTCGTTTCTATTTTCTTATTATCACAAATAGAAATTCTTGCATTACAATCAAAATTAGTGTTTGATTAAGTTCTAAGATATTTCTAGAATCATAGAATTTAACCTCAATAAATTCACTCTTGATTCCAATATAATATCACACTTAAGTCACCAAAACTTTAAGATTCTCAACCTAATCCACAAACACATCTTTAGAGTCTTAATTTAGTCTTTTTCCGAGTTCAAAACTCCTTTAAAGACTACCACACACTTGGATCTCGATACCCCAAACTTTTGAGTTTTAACATTCCATAGCTTATATGGAAACTCCCACACTTTGAAATAATCAAAGTTCAAATTATAATTACTCAAAATTTCACATCCTCTTATCTTTAGCCTTAATCCTCTCACCCCTCACTAAATCATTTCCAAAATGATTAATGATGCCTACCTTCACAATAAATGTGAATTCGAGTTTAAAACTTAGCTACATTCCATGTAGCAATTGAATCAAAATGATTCCACCACAATGTTTATCATAATGCATATTTAGACTAAAATCTCGCGCTCATGGACACATTTTCAATTCAGTCTCCTTCATGTAAATTCTCTTTACATGCGATCAAGTGGGATCATGCACTTATAACCCTTCCATTTTTCTTGCATTTTTGTGGTTACATTTCAGGCATCAAATTTATGAGATTTAATCATGTGAGAGTATGGTGAATCAATCCACATAAGTATATTACATTATACTTTATCATGTAGAAATTAATATAACTATTATCACTCACCATATATGCTAAAGATAATTTATATATAAACCATACTTAAAACAAATAGTGTTAGAACGTTGCAATAATCAATAATATTCATGCACTTATATATTACTGTTTTCGAAAAGCCCAAAAGAATAAACAGTTATATATTAGGCAAACAATATAACCATAAATTTGGTTATATATACTGCAAACATAATTGATCAATCTGCCGAAACAATTACATGGGTATAGTAACAATATAACCCAAAGCTTCAATATAACAATATTATCACTGTGAACAACATAACAAAAACAAACTGTTTATATTACTGTTTCGCAGAAAGCCAAAAGAGAAACAAACGTGATCTTAATATCTTATATATTCGCCAAACTCAACGTATTTAGCCAAAAAGAATCAATCTTATATAGCTATTATATAAGAATATAAGAGAACAAAATTGAATTCTACGAAACGTGAAACCGATTCAATGATATTCAAATAATGTCTATTACGAACATCAAATGCTAATAAATGACTTTACCCAAAACAGTAAATCACACGGAATGTTTAGCAATAATTCATAGAACAATATTAAATTAGAAAACTATAAATGAAATGTTTTACCGTAAAGATTTGAACAACAGCCTCTTGTCACAAGACATTCGTATCACAAACTTTATTATCACCTTAAAATTGTTGGGGAATTTGTCAAGATCAGAAAAATAAATACGACTTTAAGGCGTGATAACACTATCTTTAAGGTGATAATTGCCCCCACTCTAAAAGAGTTTTGTTTCCGGGTTAAAAGCAATTCACCTCCAGGATACAACAAAGTCACTAATTACAGAAAGCAAATTTCGGTAATTCATTTAAAGAGTATTCTTACAAAATTATGTATTTGACAATGATTCAGGCACTTTAATCTGTAGACAATTTAATTGACAGCATTCTAGAGCAATATATCCTTTCAGAAAATAACTTCCATGAATTAGTTATTCTCTACATAAAAAATAACTTTCATTAGTTAGTTATTTTCTACACCAAAATCACACGTGCACGTGTCACGTGTCCAAGTGCCAAATGTGTCACTAATGCCTTTAATCACAAACTCACTTCTATATCACTATATATTATAACAAATATACAACAGCTTACACCGCTAGTCATATGACTAAAAGAAAATAAAGCTATTTGTATTTGAAGTTTACCTTCACATCCCGTGGGAAGATAAGGATCTCCTTCGTATCCACTGCGGCAAATAAAATAAATGGCCCCGTAACTCGTATTAAACATATATGAATTTTGTCTTTTTCTCTCGTTTGAATCCAATCTAATCCAGTTATATGTTGTCCAATCTAATACCACTGGAACGTATTCCAAATATTGCACATCATCAGGGCCGGCCACGAGATTTGGGTTGCCCTAGCCCATCCTATTTTTTGTTGCCCACTTATTATTTAATATTAAAAAATAACATAAAGTCCAAATTTTTTTTTTTTTTTATACAAAATCAAGGTTACATTGTACTTTTAGCTTAAATTACAATAAAAATAAAAAATAAAATATAACCCTGGTTATGGTG
>OU015769.1:16010824-16054231 GCA_907173295.1 Fagus sylvatica
AAGGCTTAAATACACTGTTGGACCCTAAAGTTTACTCAGTGAGCGCTATTAGTCCCTGAAGTTTAAAATGAGCGCTATTGGTCCCTGAAGTTTCAAAACTGATCGTTAATGATCCTTCCATCCAACTCCGTTAGTTTATATGCCTACGTGACTAACGGAAATATGATGTGGTAGTTTTTAAATTATGTGGCAATTTTAAAAAATAAAATAAAATTACACATCAGCATTCAGATCCAAATTATTTGACCCAGATCCATATTAATAAACCCATTTTCATCTCTTTTTTTTAGATTGGACCCATTTTCACGTTAAGCACATGTACAAAAGCAAATCCCTAAATTAATATTGACCCATCTCTCTCAGCCCCCTTCTCAGCCCCCTTCTCAACCCCGGCGCCACCCCCATCAATCTCCTCCACCCATGACCAGCCTTCTGTCATAGTGACCCTAAGACGCCGCTCAAGCTCCTCCATTCCGGCGCCTCGCACCCACAGCTGTCCAAGCAAAGAAGAGGTATTTCTCAATCTTAGGAGGGGTTGCGTAATAGACAAAGTTGAATCTGTAAGAATCTTCATGCCCCCAGATTTCACACTTCCTTTGTTTAAGATTTTTGAATACCTATAAAAAAAAAGTAAGAATCTTAGGAGGGGTTATCAGCTTTAGTTTTGTGAAGGATTTGTGCCCATGGAATTCTGATCATAACAAGTTTAATTTAATACCTCTTGCCTACAGTTTCCATCTGTTCAGCCTTTAAGGCCTATAGATTGTAAGCTAACTATAGATTCTGTTGAGAGATGATTGTCTTTGGATTGCAAGTGTGATTGAAGAGGCAAAATCTTTTGTTTTGAATTTGGCCGAATCAACAAGCAAGAGCAAGAGTGTGTATTTGGGTTAGCTTGCAGTTTAGTCCAATGGGCATCCTTTTGTAATTTTTTATGAGTCCATTCTTATATTCCTTGTCTTCTTCTTTTGCGCCAGCATGGGAATGAGATTCCCGATTACATGCACTTTATTTGATAAGAAAAAAAAGAAAAGGTTTTTATTAATAATAAATTGTGTTCATTAGTTCATGTTCATCTACTCAAAAAGGCAATCCTCTCCAATTCTTTTAATTTTCTTGAATGCTAGACTTGATTTTACCTACCTCTTTCGGGCCCTTGCCACTTAAATGGCATCTTCAGTTAATATTTATGTCACTCAACACAGTGGAAATCAAAGTGTATATGGAAATGGACTTGCTCCATTTTTTTTTCCACTTCTATATATATATATATGTGTGTGTGTGTGTGTTTGCCGAAATATGGGTTTTGATCTGGTTTCTTTAAACCATATGTACCGAAAAGATAGCTCCATTAGAATATTAGCCTAAAAAGACATTGGAGGACCCTTTGTGTTTGTTTGGTGAAGGCGTAATAGACAAAGAGAGGGACCACATGAGTTTAATATTGACACAGGTGGTGAACCATAGATGTACATATCTCAGAAAATGATTTCTTTGTTTTAGGTGGGGACCCTTTGTGTTTGTTTAATGTTCTTACCATGTTAATATTCAACAATTGTAATTTTAATCTGCCAAATGCTGCCAATTGAATTTTAATCTTATTACTTTATTTTAATATTCAGCAAATGATACATGTAGGGTGTAGGGATGGATGACTTTGACTTCACAATTGCCCTTTACCATGGGGGGAAGATTAAGAGTAACCCATTCAAATATGAAGGAGGGGAGGTAAAGAGATATGAAGATAACAATTCTGAAGAAATGTCACTTGTTGAGATAATGAATATGGTGAAAGAATTTGGGTATGGTTGGAATGATGTGTTGTTGTATAGAGTACCTACTATTCCATTTGCAGATGGGTTAAAACCTTTGAAGAATGATAATGATGTAATGGACATGGTGAAGTATGTTAAGGGTTATAATGAAGTGGATGTGTATGTTATGTCCTTAGCTGATTATGAGGTTGATGGTGGTAATGAGGAAAATGGTGATAATGAAGGAGATGAAGTAGAGGGAGATGATCATGAGGAGGATAGTGCTTGTAAGGTTCATTTTGGAGGCAGTGAGAGTGACAACAATGATATGTTTGACATCGATGAAGTGGCTTCCAAGCAGGTGAAGCCAAGTGCGAAAGTGAATCTCAAAGCAGGGGTTGAGCCAAGTAAGCTCGATGCATTTGAAGATGTTGGGGGTGAAGATAAGTGGGACTCAGAGGCTTCTATAGGTTTGGTTGATTCATCATCTGACGATGAGGCCACACCTAGGTATCCTCAATATCGGCCACCAGAGTCATTCTCTGAGGTGAAGTTTGAAATTGAGATGCAGTTTGCTACTAAAAATGACGTAATGGATGCCATCAAACACTACTCTATTTTCAAAAGTGTTCCACTAAAATTTAAAAAGAATGACCGTGTAAGGGTCAGAGTTAAATGCAAAGACGGATGCCCTTTTGAGTTGTATTGTGGAAAAATGAAAAATGAAGATACTTGGCAAGTGAAGACGTTGAGGGATGAACATAATTGTGGGAAGAGGTTAAAGAATAGATTTGCATCCTCAAATTGGCTTGGGAAGCATCTGGTGGACCAAGTAAGGAGTGACCCAAAAATGAAGACTGCTTTAATCAAGACTGAAGTTGCAAGTATGTTCAAGGTTCATATTAGTAGGCATCAAGCATCCAGAGCAAAGAGTAATGCTAAAGAGTTAGTGCAAGGCACTTTTAAAGAACAATATGCTCAATTGGGGGATTACTGTGAGGAATTGATGAGAAGCAACCCATATTCCACTGCAATACTCTCTACTAATAGACCTCAACCGCATTTGCAACCGTTATTTGAGAGATTTTATGTATGTTTGGATGCTTGTAAGAGAGGCTTCTTAGATGGTTGTAGACCATTCATTGGTGTTGATGGATGTCACTTGAAGGGTCAGTATCCAGGGCAACTCTTAACAGCAGTAGGCAAAGATGGAAATAATGGTGTCTAGCCGATTGCATTTGCTGTAGTTGAGGCAGAAACGAAGGACTCATGGACATGGTTCATGACGAATCTACTGAAGGATGTTGGAAAAAAAAATTGGACGTTCATGTCTGACCAACAAAAGGTGAATTATCGTTACTTATTGTTTTATTTTCCCTGGACAATGTACCTATCTATCAATTACATTCTAACACATCAAATTATTTTGTGGTCATGTCTTTGTCTTAGGGATTGGTCGAAACATTTAAAACGCTCATGCCAGAAATGGACCATCGACATTGTGTTCGACACTTATATAATAACTTTAGTAAGGAACACAAAGGTAAGCTACTGAAGGATTGCATGTGGGCAGCTGCAAGGGCGACTAACATGGCTGAGTTCAAGATCGAAATGGAGAAGATCAAGAAGTTAAACATGAAGGCATGGGAATGGTTGGAAGCAGTTGAAAAGGAATTTTGGACTAGAGCAAAATTTAGAACCAATTCCAAGTGTGATGCACTAACCAACAATGGGTGTGAAACTTTTAATTCACAAATATTGGATTATAGGGATAAACCTATAATCACTATGATGGAGGAAATTAGATTGCATTTGATGGGTCGTTATGTTAAGATGAAGCAAATGATTGCTAAGTATCAGGGTCCTATATGTCCTAGGATCCAAAACAAGCTAGAGGTTGAAAAAAGCAATAGCAGAGAATGGGTTCCAACTTGTTGTGGGGATAAGAGTTTGTCGAAGTTTGAGGTTACATATAAAGGAAATATATGTGGTAAGCAGTACATAGTTGACATAGAGCATAAAACATGCTCATGTGGGGCATGGGATCTGTCTGGGATTCCTTGTGCACATTCTATAGCTGCATTGGCATCTGATGATCACAATATTGAAGACTATGTGCATACTTGCTATAGTGCGGTGACCTTCGCTCAAGCATATGGGCCATGTGTGTATCCTATTAATGGTCCTGATTTGTGGCCACGGAATGATAGAGAAATTCCACTTCCTCCTCCATGGAGAAGACAAGCGGGTAGACCCAAAAAAAAAGAGGAGGAGGGAACATGGTGAGCTCAAAAATCCCTATAAGATGCAGAGAAAAAATGGCCCTGTTAGATGCAGCAGTTGTGGGGTAATAGGGCATAACAAGAGGAGGTGCAAAGATGCTACGGATGAAGCAAAAAAGGCAACAACTCAAGCTAACAAAACAAAAAGAGTAAGTACCTTGATGTACTATGCTTGTAATATTTTTGTTGTTCTTTCTAAGTAAGTACTTTGATGTTTTATGCTTATAACATTTTTGTTATACTTTCTAGATGGTAATCCAATACTAAGTTATCATGAAACATTTGTAGGTGAGACGGAAAAATGCCACAGCTACTGGTGTATCATCTTCAAGCCAAATAGAACCAACTAATGGAGTGGCATCTTTGAGCCAAGAGCCACCTCCTGCACCTCAATCTCAATCTTCGAGCCAAGTAACACCTCCAGCACCTCCATCTCAATCTTGCAGCCAAGCAGAACTAACACATGCGATTCAGTTGAGGCAAAAAATACCATTGAGTAGAAGAAGCAATTTTGGAGTGTCAACGGAGACAATGGCTGCTGCAAGTGAGGCGTCTAGAAGAATTACAAAGTTGTATATGAATACACAAGCGCATAAGTGAACAATATTACTTTTGGGGGTTGATGACATGGGATGGCTTTTTTTGTTTTGAAATGTGTTATGGCCATAAGATACCATTTTGTTTTTTGAGATATATATTATGATCATATCAATACAGGTTGAGTTTGAACATATTTTGTTACTTTATGGATTTTTTTTTTAGAAGATCTTTATAGATTATTTTAAGATATGTGTTATGGAAATATGGATACAGGTTTTGTTGTGGCCGTGTTATGCCATCTTTATTTTTTTTGAGATGTGTTATGGCCATACATCCTAAATACATGAGACGAACCACATTCTTACATGACAAAGATTTATAATTGAAATATATTTCTTGGTATAAATTGGCATTCTATGATCGGTGTAATGCTTTGAAAAAAAAAAATTCGACTAATGTCAATTGTGGAGAGAAAGTTTGTGATCTTATACAGGCAAGCTATATATGCTAAAAATTGATCAATAAAAATTAATCATTTATTTCTGGTCCCAATGCTGCATGATAAATTGTTTAAATCTGGTTGATCATCAAATGGGGACAATTTTGCAACTGTGCACTTCTTTGTTCATAACATCATTTAAAAACAATGGTACATTACATTGTCATTTAGATACATCCTAAATACATAAGACATACTAACATAAATATATAGTCCAAACTTTAACAAATTAACATCATCCAAAGCTGTGTACGTTAAACCTTTTACATTAGCTTACATTAGCTTCCCAAAGCTGACCAAATAAAACAATACAAATAACCCATGTGCCCACTAATGCCATCCAAAATATCTTCTATTTGTAATTGTACTTTGTTACATTTTTCTCCAATGTTGTCACAGTTTTCTTCATATGTCGTCTTCAAGCATGACATTATATAGAGACAGTTTACTTCTAGGAAACCTGTGTCACTTCACTCTATAACAATCATTTTATATGACTGCATCAGCACCCTCTCGGACAGCAATGGCAATGTCTGAAACCTCTGCTCTGGTTGGTGTTGGGTGTACAATCATGCTTTCCAACATATTTGTTGCCACAATAACAGCCTTCCCCATGCTACGGCAGATCCTGATTATCTCTTCCTGCATTTTGAATTGACAATGTTCTGAATGTCAAAGAATAACTCAACTTTATGTCTTAAAAGTCCCTATGGAAAGGTCACCAACAGGTGATGATATCCCTTCTGTTTCTATTCTATTAGAAGTAAAATACCTGCAGAAGTGGAACCTCCTCAATAGGGAGCTCTGCACCAAGATCTCCTCTTGCAACCATTGCCTGAAATAGGAAGAGCATGTGTTACTTCAAGCAGGTAGTACACAAGTAAGCCAAGAAGACAGATTTAGATCAATATTAAAGATACTTGATAATATTCATAGTCAATCACGCTGATAGAATTCAAGGTCTAAATGAAAATTGTCCATCAAATTGAGCAGCAACTGGAAGATAAAATGCAATGATTAGGGATATCACCCCATCAGATGCTGTGATGATGGAATGCAAATTTGGGATAGTCTGCACTTTCAATTTTGACAATGACATGTATATCTGCACCACAGCCTGCCATAACAAAAGGAAAAATTAAATTATAATTGGTGACTAACAAGCATCTTCAAATTTCTTTTTTAAAATTAAGATATTTTGTCTCAAGGTTTACTTTGCAGATAATTCTTCAATTCATGAACGACTTGTGCATCTTTAACGAAGGAGACAGCATAAAAATCAACTTTGTTGTCCACTCCGAATTTGATATCATCCCAATCCTTCTCTGCAACAAACCAACATAGATATTTATGTCCATTTGGAAAAGGAAACAAATTTAGTAATTACTCAGCTAGAGAAAGAAAGAGAGAGAGAGAGAGAGAGAGAGAGGAAAAGACAAATCAGTAGGATATAACAGAAGGCATAATGATTCAAGGTCTAACCAGTGATGGAAGGCAATGTTGCACTCTTTCCTCGAACATTTAAGTGACGCCTAGACTTAAGCTCTTCTCCATCAAGAACCTCACATTTAACGGAATCTTCTGTCTTGGACGTCACCACCAACGACATCATACCACCTACAGCATAGATTAATTCCGTGAGTCAGCAGTTCCTAATTTCATTCTATGAAAGTGAGATGGAATGGTCGATTTTGTCATTTTTTATACATGTTAATAACACTATTTAAAAAAAAATTTAATATGGAGGGGTTACTTTAAAATTAATCTAAACAGTCTCTTCTAACTGAAAAAAAGGAAATGGCTTGTTGAAACTCTTTATTTTGTGGTCATCTATTGGAAAGATGGTTCCAAAATGTTAACTTGGGTTGGTTCTTGTTGGAAGTTGGAACACACCCCAAGCCCAACTATCAGTTTGTATCGAACGATAGACAGAGAACAGAGAGCTTGCCTCTTCAATCACACTTGCAATCCAAAGACAATCATCTCTCAACAGAATCTATAGTTAGCTTACAATCTATAGGCCTTAAAGGCTGAACAGATGGAAACTAGCAAGAGGTATTAAATTAAACTTGTTATGATCAGAATTCCATGGGCACAAATCCTTCACAAAACTAAAGCTGATAACCCCTCCTAAGATTCTTACTTTTTTTCTATAGGTATTCAAAAATCTTAAACAAAGGAAGCATGAAATCTGGGGGCATGAAGATTCTTACAGATTCAACTTTGTCTATTACGCAACCCCTCCTAAGATTGAGAAATACCTCTTCTTTGCTTGGACAGCTGTGGGTGCGAGGCGCCGGAATGGAGGAGCTTGAGCGGCGTCTTAGGGTCACTGTGACAGAAGGCCGGTCATGGGTGGAGGAGATTGATGGAGGCGGCGCCGGGGCTGAGAAGGGGGCTGAGAGAGATGGGTCAATATTAATTTAGGGATTTGCTTTTGTACATGTGCTTAACGTGAAAATGGGTCCAATCTAAAAAAAAGAGATGAAAATGGGTTTATTAATATGGATCTGGGTCAAATAATTTGATCTGAATGCTGATGTGTAATTTTATTTTATTTTTTAAAATTGCCACGTAATTTAAAAACTACCACATCATATTTCCGTTAGTCACGTAGGCATATAAACTAACGGAGTTGGATGGAAGGATCATTAACGATCAGTTTTAAAACTTCAGGGACCAATAGCGCTCATTTTAAACTTCAGGGACTAATAGCGCTCACTGAGTAAACTTTAGGGACCAACTGTGTATTTAAGCCTAGAATTAACATGGTTTGCCCTTACAGGCCTATATCCACAACAGAGAGCCTTTGATGACTACATATCTATTATTAAGTTTTATGTATTATAAAGAACCCATAGTAGAGTATGTATAGTGGACTAAATTGATATATCAAAAAAAAAAAAAAAAAAGTGGGCTAAATTGATCCTAAGGTTACATGACATGCAATACAAGTAGAATTAGGATTTCTTTACTTACACTCCAAGTAAGATTAGAATTATTTTATTTGTAGAATTATTTTGCTTTCACTCCAAGTAAAATTAGATATAATGAACCTGGAAAAGAAGCTTAGGCTTTGACTAGGATTATCGGGTTATTATATCTTTAACATTCCTCCCTCAAATTCAAGATGGGAGCTTTAATTAAGGCAACTCGAGTTCGGAGAAAAAGTAAGATCTGGAAGGAAACCATGACCGAATAAAATGTGTAGTGTACAAGGCTTGGCCCAATGAAGTGTAGAGGAGAGGCTAGGATGAACACCGGATGCATGCAATGATTGGAGCTTGAATGTTGAGCACTATGCATGCCATACATGTGAAGGCTACTTGTAACCCCCCAAAATTTTCAATTCAATAAATCCATATTTAACTCACAATAAGAAAATTCTAAAACAAATAAATCTAGTCTAAAAGATCAAATCACATGATAATTTAACTAGTCTCCAAAAATAGTCAAATAATCCAAACTCCACAAGATTAAATAGAACAAAACCTCAAATAGCTTCTCATCCAAACAATCTCTTTAAATGAAACTTAAAATCCTAACAAAAGGAACTTCCTCAAAAGTAGCTAAGTGCTTAAGATCTCAATAGTAGTCTACCTGCAATAAGTGATCACGTACTAGCAACCTCTTCTCACTATGAATCTGAGTATCTAATCGGAAAAAATATAATAACAACATAAATGAGCTAAAAGCCCAATAAGTGGTATTTACACACTACCATCGAAGGATATCAAAAGGAATTGGGTTTGTATGAAGCAAGAAATAAATTAAATAATGACAAGGGTAGCTAACAATTAGATAATAATTTCATAATATTCCAGCACAAGAATAAAGATAGCTATTGAAACATGATAGTTATAAATGCAATCGACTGGTCATAATATAAGCACAATGTCACAAATATAAAATTCAAGATGCCATCGGTTGTGTATTGCCTCCACAGGAAGGGTCACTCTCATGTATTGCCCCAATGGGGAGGGTCATTCAAAAAAATAGCTCAACGTCCCAATCTCCACAACACCAATTACATAATCCAAATAATGGCCCACGTATTGCCCCCATGGGCGCAGTCACTTAATTTATTTCATGGCAAAGAATTCAATTAAGGGTACGTACAAACATAAAAGATTCAGTTTGGCCAATGCAATAGGGCAAGAGTTATACGATAATAAAAGGTACACAATTTTCTGCGATACAATATGTAAAAAGGATCTCAATGGGTTAAGGAAACTCAATAAATATTAAGAAGGAACATCCAATGGGTTCATCAATAAATATAATGAATGCAAGGGGGGAGTAGTGTGTAAAGTCCCATTTACCTCAATACGCAAACCAATAAACAAATATCACTCTACACTAGTTTCGTCATCGAGATCCCTGTAGTTTATCCCGTTCTCTCCCAACTTGTTCTCCCATAAATCAATGGCTCCTATAGTTGTTAGAAGATACCAAACTAATATAGGATTGCAAGGAGATGTCGGCTACTAAGTGAAAAGAATAAGGATGAAGGCAACGTGCAAGGAAGAGAAGGAGAGAAAATATTAATGTGAGAGTGGGGGAAGGGGGCATGCCGGCTCTTGACATGAAGAGGTGAAGGAGAAATAAATAATAGTAGATAATTAGTGTTTAAGGCTATTTACCAACATAACCTTAATAAATTACTTTTTAGAAATGAGGTATTCAAATGAAAAATATCAAAATTTATGGGATATTACACTACTGATCAAAGGCGTGGTTTGAGTAACGCGGCCTGAAGATGATTAAGACGCATGACCAAAGAAAAAAAATAGCCAATAAAGGGACTACCAATCAACAGGGTCCGTGATGCTCGACCAATTATATGGTTGAAGACACTTAATTATCAAAAGGAAATAAAAAACTAGGTGTAGAAGGAAAATGCATGTACCCATTGAATGTAGTTGAAATTACCAAGATCGTCTTGTAAGAAAATATCATATTTGAGAAAGACACATATGAGGTTGTTCAATGTTGTCTATAACAAGAAATCAATTGCAATGAACTTACATAGTGGCTGGCAGCGAAGACAAGAGAATGAACCTAGATCTAGCGATTAAAAATTTATATTAATGGAGGTTGCAAAAGTTTGGCTTTGATAATTAATGGAGGTTGCAAAAGTTTGGCTTTGATAATTAATGGAGCTCACAAGAACCTGACTCGAATACCATATTAGCAAAAATAAAATATAACTCTGATATCATGATAAAGTGTATGTGAAAATATAAAGAAAACAAATAAAATGAGAGAAGTAGAAAGAGACATAGCACACAGAATTAAAGTGGTTTAACCTTAAAGAGTCACATCCATAGCAGAAAGCCTTGATGATTACATATTTACGTACTAATATTCTTTTTATTACAATGTACTCATAGTAGGGTATTTATATTAGGCTAACTCCTAGGGTATTTTTAAAAAAAAATTTGTTAGGATTTCTTTACTTGCACTTTAAGTAAGATTAGGATTACTTTACTTGTATGATTACTTTGTGTTGTAAATTTTATTTCATATGTAGTGATATAGAAGTGGGTTGACAGCTTGTCCCACATTAAAAACTGATAAGTCATGAAATATGACTTATTTACATACATTTTAGAGAGATTCTATTGGGGTTGTGTTGCATTTCATGTCTAATTACACTTAAATGGATGTTTATTGTTCAATTCATTGAATTACATGACTTATGCATTTAAGTGTATTAATTTAATCCATTATATGTTAAATGGATGTTTGTTGTTCAATTCATTGAATTACATGACTTATGTATTTAAGTGTATTAATTTAATCCATTATATGTTAATTTGGGCTATGTTTGATTGTAGGCACAAGCTAGATCAGATTGGAGTTAGCTAGATATCACAAGCTGGAAGGAGCAAAAGAGAAGAAAAGAGGTGCAAATTAATGTTTGAAAAGAAAAAGAAAAACAAAGCCAACAAGCTCATACTTTCCTTTCCTACCACATCACACAAAATCACTACTTAAAGGAGCTTTAATGAAGTTCACGTACTTTGGCTATGGATTGCACATCCTCAACACTTACCCGTATTACACAAGATCATTTGGAGCCCTAAATGAAAAGGCGTGGATAGCAACTTGATAGTAGTAGCCACCTGGGAGCATTAATTATTTTTTTTTAGAGTTTTCTCTTTAGTTTTCTCTTTAGAAATTATTTTCTCTAGTTTTCTTTTTTCCTAGCCATGATTGGCTAGACCTCTTGCTAGGGCTAGGGGCTATGTTTTCTATATAACGGTATGAATACTTTGTAGTCCCTTTTTATTTTTAATGTTAAATTACAGTTGATTGTTAATTTATTGATTCCTAATTGATGTATGTTTTATTCCGTACTTTCTATAAGTTCAATCATGTTTTTCTTATGATTAAGGGGGAATATTGCATGGTTTTAATTAGGTCTCGTATTTTATAAATTGAAAGGTCTTTCTAATTATTACTCTAGCCACTTTATTTTCTCCGGTAATATAGTGTTTCTGAGTTTTATTAGTTCAACCATGTCAAGAGCTTTTTAAAAGGAAAATAATCAACTTGTAAACTGTTATTAGAACAAGGTTTTTAACCGGGATTACAAGGAATCATACTGATATAGAGAAACATCCCAAAACCTTAGTGTCTTTTTACATATATTCTTTACAAAATTTCCACAAACCAAATCTATTTTACTCTTCTTGCATATTGAATTATATTGTCTTTTGAAAACACAACTCCCTGAGGATCGACAACCCCTTACACGTACTACAAGATACCGCTTATTATTGAGCGACATCAAAAACATATAAAGCATTTTGTGGATTTATAAGGTGGCACAAACACCAAAAATATAAATCAATAAAATAGTCCTATGGACATGTGGATCTCGCACATGCAAATGTGCACGTGGTGTGTTGCGTTTTAGTGGCGTTGTGTGGTACGTGTAATTAAGATCAGACAATGATATTTATTTAATTAAAATAAGATCATAACCCGATACAAAAATAATTGTTTATGAAAAGTTATGGATTATCTGAAGAATCAATTTTTTTGGAATAGTGCTAATTGAATGAGTGTATAAATTAAAGGGCTTGATTAAGATACACTGACTTTGCATCCTATAGGTGAATTACCTTTAACCTTGCAACAACTTTTCTGAGTGGGAAAATTATCACCTTAAAAAAGTGTTTTTTCCACACCTCAAAGTCACATATATTTTCTAATCACAACAATTTCTTCAACACTTTGCTTGTACTCTAATTAGGATTAGATCCCATGAACATGATCAGATACTTGGGCTTCAACTAGGATTGAGTTTTGAAATCTCTAACAATTACATTTGAAACCCTATAGTATAGTTTAGGAGTATAACAAATTAAACACTATATATAGATTCAAAAAGAAAATAATATTACATCTTGAAAATTTAAAAAGTAAAAAAATTCAACATTGTAGTTTCAAAAGTAAAACATTAAACCACGAGATTTCAAAAAGTAACACATTAAACAGCATCCCATTTAAGTGGAATGACATTATGTTTGGGGTTTAATTTGTTACTTTGTGAAACCTCAGGGTTTAATTTATTATTTTTGGAATTGTAGTATTTAATATGTTATTTTTTGAAATTTCAGGATTTAATTTATTATTTTTAAAATTATAGGGTTTAATTTGTTAGAAATTTAAATTTATTGGGCTTAAAATGTAATTTTTCCAAAGCAAATTAAAAAAAAAAAAAAAAAAAAGGAGTGTAAATTTGAGGGTTAAAATACTCAAATTAAATTTTGAATTTAAATTCCTAAACTTAAGTCATTTATCTCTTCTCTTTTTAATATATATTTTAAAAATAAATTATTTTTAAAAAAAATCTAGATTTCATCCTTATCTAATCCTTAAAATTATCTACAGTTTTCTGTTATATATATTTATGTTGGTATGTTCCTAAGCTAAAAGAATTGCATACATTCCACACTTTTTAGGTGGGTTTGGAACAAGTGGAAGAAGCGAGATTTTAGTTAGTTAAAAGGTACAAATAATTCCCCAAAAAAAATTTAATATAACTAATAAAATAAACGTTAAATTTTAATTTGTACTCTTTAAGTTTAGGCACTACAAAAAACACGATTTGTAGAGGCGGTTTTTTCAAAGGCGGTTTACTAAACCGCCTCTACAGACAGCTATTGAGGCGGTTTTCTTGACCGCCTCTACACTTTTTAATCTGTAGAATATTATTATTATATAGAGGCATAGAAATAAAAACCGCCTTACTAGCTGCATAAAACCACCACAATAGATATTAAAGTTTTTTTTTTTTTTTTTTAGTACCTCTGTGATATTCCGACCCAAATATGTGATTAATTATGCGTATTATATAATTAATCTTATTTATAAGGTGATTGAGATTTCTTATTATTACATGGGTGTGTGTAAAACGATATTTTGTAAAACCCATTAATTAAATTATGGGAACTTTGGATATATATATTACATAAATAAGTGTTTACGTATAATTATTTATAATTGGGTTAAAATAGAAACTTAAGGAAATAGTGGGGGCTATTGCATAATTTTACTAAATAGTGATGAGTCACTATTCTCTCATTCCAAATGAATCCCACGTAGCCTCCCTTTTTCCATTTGAATCACACTTTAACCCCCCCCCCCCCTCTTCTCTTTCTCAATTTCTCACTCGGTTCTCTCTAGCTCTCTCTCACCCAATTCTCTCTCAATCTCACCCGAAAATCCCTTGCTCCAAATCTCCATTATCATCTTAAGGAAATCAACTTTTCATCATTGAGAATCAATTGAGGTAAGGATTGATGAAATTAAGTTAGGGATTTTGATTTGGGAGTTTAATCTTTAAGTTTTGTCAATGGAAGTTGTTATGGGAGAGATGTGGGTGTGTATTTTGGTACTATGGTTTCATCCTTGGTATTTTTGTATGATTGAAACTATGTGGTTTGTGTTTATATTTTGAAGTTTGATTTCTAATTTGGATGTCTTGATATTTGAATCAATCAATTAAATGGGCATGAATTTGTTGTACTCCAAGTGTTTGATTAATTGTTTCAATGAGTATGTGATGCTGAATTTATTTGGGTTTTAATCCGTGAGTTTTGTTAATTGTAGTTACTGGGATTTTATGTTGCTATGTGGGTTTGGTGTTCTATTCTAATTCAAGGATTGCATGTTGTGATTTGAGTATTGATGTGCGTGTTATAATGTATATTTTGTACCCTTAATTCATATTTTGTTAGGCACATTTTATATTCTAGTTAGTCTTATTATGTTGATTTTTATGTTTTGTAGGTATCCAAGAGTTTCAAAATAAAACTGGGATTTGATGAAGAAATGGGCTCATGACATCACTTTGCACCTTTACCATATGAGAATAATTCCCATTACATTGTTGAACACAAGAAGAAATCAAAAGACATCTTTTCTTTTCAATTACAAGGTTTCAGTTGGCGGCAAAGAGACATGGAGCAGCAACTTTAAATACATTTTGTGTGGAATGGGCCGCTAATATAGGAGTTCATATATTAACATATATATGAGGACATATACTCAAGCCTAACCATCCTAATATATAGTCATATAGTGTACCACCTTTTGGGTGGGGATTATCATGGCCCATGAAATAGAAATTTATGTTGGCAGGAGGGTGCACGTGGGCCTAGAGGAGGAAAGAAATAGGTTAACTGGAGGATTATTTCTTATTATTGAGAGGAGGAGGCGGCAACCAAGGAGGGGGATAATTAGTTTTATTCTTTGGGAGTCCAGCGGCAAGAGAAAAAGGGGATGAGGCAGTGCTGAACGGAAAAAGCGAAGAAGAAGAAAATCAAGACCATGAGTTTATCTTGTGCTTTGATATTTTTCTGCACTTTAATATTATTTTTCAATCTATGAGTAGCTAAATCTCCAGTAGGGTTAAGGGTGAATCCTAATATATCTTCCATGTTGACTTGGATTAGAGGATGTATTTTCTTGAATTAATGATTAATATTGGGTTTGATTCATTATTTGAAATATTGTGTGTTGACAAGTTATTTTGATTCAGTATGATTTTAATATATCAAATGCATGAATGCCATGATTTGTTTGGAAATATGCTGAATGCTTAATCTCCCCTGTAGCATGCTTTGAATTTATTAGCTAAATCAACCCATATACTATCTACATTACCCTTTCAAGTGTTTTATTATTGAATCTTCCGATTAGGCGAGTGGCCTCTTAACTAGTTGAGTAAAAGAATAATCCAAGTTCACATAGATATATATTAGGTGATCCTTAAAACCCTAGTGCCTTTCTCCATTAATTTCAACCAATTTTATTTATCTGCTTTTAATTATAGTCTTCATAATATTTTGCTCCATCTTCAGGTGAAACAACCAAATCAATTTACTACTTTCTTTTCTTTTCATAATAATAGGAGTTTTTACACTGTGTCAACCATTCCCTGTGGTTCGACCTCGGACTTACCGAGATTTTATTACTACTTGCGAAACCTGCACTTGGGTGCACTTTAAAAAATCGCAACAAGTATTAATCTATGCTTGGATGTGCCATTAGAGTTGGATTTGAGGTGAAATCTGTAAATATGTTTGTAAAATTCTGGAATTTCTGAGAAGAGCAATTAAGAAATGGTTTTCTTTAGCTTATTATATCACATGTCTACTGCCCATATATTAAATTTCACTTGAAAACAAGGTTGTTTGATAATTATTTGTGATTTTACAAGAAAACTGTACAAATCTGTCAATTTGACAGATTCTGTGTTTGTCAAATAGAAATTTCATAATAAATCCAATACTTGGAATTTGAGTGATTGGAATAATTTTCTGGAATCCTGGTATGTATATGCTCTTGATGGAATTATCCCCATGCAATTTTAGTAAATAAGGAATTGTGGGTACTGATCTAAAGTTACCTTCAAAACTGTGCTATCAGATTTGAGTCTTCTGTTTTGGTTGAATTTTATAATTTTTTATAAAGCTCAAATAGAACTGTAATTTTTAAGTAATGTACTAGACATATAATAGAACAAAAAAATGAAATATCAAGGAAATTGGATGGTGAATGGATAGTTAAATTCACTATTCAAATGGACTACCCTGTAGTGGGACAGAACCTTTATTTTGTCATTGGTTAAGAATTCCTTTGTAATTTTTGTGTGTTAGGCTCTGTATGCAGAGGGGTTTGCAGCTCATGTTGCTTGTTTTGTGTCAAGGATCTGATTGTATTCTATTTTCTTTGGAAATAAAATTTCTCATTCATTGAACCGAAAAATAATAATAATAAAAAATAAATAAATCAACCCAACCTCAATACCTTGCTTCAACCCATTGCACCGAACAACATGAAGTTGGTTTCCCTCTTTCCTTTTTCCCTCTAATGCAAGTTGATTCCTTTTCCCACTGAAGTGGTTTGATGCAATAATGGAACACTTTTGCTATGATGAGTTTACATTCTCTACTAATAATGTTCACATTATCACTCTACAGAAGCAAATAGTGAAGGAGGGCCAAGTGCTTTGCTATATTGAACAGCTTGGTGGCGAGCTCCCAATTGAGGTTTGTGTCTTGACTTTCAAATTTTTATTTATTTGTGCAAGTGTTAAATGAGAGCAGTAGGGTATTCTACTTTTTCCATCCTCTGCCACCTCTTCTTTCTCTTCCCTTTCACTTTATGTCCAATATTTACTTTGCAATTCCTTGTTTATTTATGTTTCTACTTTTTAAGTGCGAGGAAAAAAAAAAAAAAAAAAAAATTTGACGTTCCCCACCATTGTCAGTACTTCTTTTTTCATTATTGAATACTTTCTCAGGGAGTCAATCAGATAAGCATATCTTGTTTCCATTTATCATATTGCTACCACTAAATTGAGTCTAGTTTTCTTTTCTTTCTTTTTTTGGTAAGCAATTAAATCTAGTTATTGTTTCGTAGAAATGCATTTTCATGTTATGTAGCTTGTCATTTTCGTCACTCACTTTTATCAGTAGTACAAAGGTATAATCCTCTACATTTTTATTGAAGATAAACTTATTATGGCTTTGTGCCATTAGTGCCATATTTGTACTGATTAATCAGCAATGATGCAAGGAAAGTACTTGGATTCAAAGCATTTTTCTATTCCATGTGATTTTTTGTCTATGGACAGAGTTTCCTTATTTGAGAGTTACTTTATATTATTATACTAAAATTTACTACTCTGCTACTTAAAAATCTGAATGTCTTTTTAGTGCAATTTGATTAGTTAAAGCTGAATGTCTTTTTAGTGCTATTTGATTAGTTTTCAGTACGTGTGTTGTGTAGGATGAGTTTGACAGGTGAATTGTTTAAATTGTCCCTTGAGCCTTTTTTTTTTTAATTGAAATGTGGGTTTCAATGTACCAATAGCCAATGTTAATTCATTTGTCAATTGCTCTGTTGTTGCAGTTCACTTTTGGGCACCAACTTTTAAATGGGGCATCAGCATAGCTAATATTGTCGACTTCACCAAACCACCTGAAAAACTTTCGTATCCTCAGCAAATAGGAATGTATATGAATGCATATGCTTTTATATATTATCATGATGTGCATATGTAAATATCTCTCTTCCTCTCTTATAGACACATACACACATACGATCTAAAACATATATGCACACACTACAGTGTATACAAGATCAAGCCAGTATTCTATTAGTAGTTTAAGCATTCTTTGCTATGCATTGAGTTACATTAGTTACACAAGTCTTATATTTTTCGCATTCTTACTATTTGTTGCGCAGCTATTACTTGCACTGGAATTATTTGGTCACGTTATAGCATAGTAATTACTCCGGTAAGTTTAAATATTTAAGATTACCTGACTTTAAATATGTTTGAATTTCAATTGATAGGTCAATTTCATTGTGTTGTTCTTTTTTACTATTATAGGAACTTATAAACTCTTTTAATTTGTATGTAGGGCAATATTGGTGTTCCTAATCAACAATCTCCAATTGGCCAAAGATCATCTGTTGCATCTCATCAATCAGAAAACTTGGGAGAATTCTAGTTTTGAGGATTAGTTGTACTAATTAGTTTTTTGAAACATTTATGTTCAAGTGAAGTGTTGTACTGAAATTATCAAACAATTTGAAACTTTTAATATTGTAATATTGTCTTAGTTTGTCCATTGTTTTGAAGACTCTTTAGATAATACCTTATTTGTGTTATACATATATGATGATGGTATTATAGATATTTGTTCTGTTCTAGTTTGGAATTTTGTATCGTATATTAGGAGAATCAAATTAGTGCAAAAGCAAAAAAAAAAAAAAAGATCTATAGAGGCGGTTTTCAAACCGCCTCAATAGACAACTTTCAAAAATAGATTTTTTTTTAAAATATTTTATCTATAGAGGCGGTTATATAACCGCCTCAATAGATAAATCCAAGGCGATTTTAAAACCTATTAGAGGTGGTTTGAAAACCGCCTCTATAGACCATATTACTTATAAAGGTGGTTACATATGATCTTTAGAGGCGGTTTTGAAAACCGCCTCTATAGGTTTTTCTATAGAGGCGGTATTGAAAACCGCCTTTATAGAGCATTCATGTCTATTGAAGCAGTACTTATAAAGGCACTTTTGAAATTTTTAGAGGCGTTTTGAAAACCGCCTCTATAGAGCATTCATGTCTATTGAGGCAGTTTGATAGTCTATTAAGGCGGTTTTAAGCTTTTCAAAACCGCCTCTATATACTAATTTTTTGGTAGTGAGGGTTGCTTCTACATTGATCTCTTGACTTTTAAACCTTATGATTTACATTTTATTACAATGATATCAAAATACCCTTCCTGTCAACTCCCATTACATTTTCGCCACTAACCCTCACAAAAAAGAAATCGTTTTTTACAAGAAAATTAAAAAATAAATTATAAAGTAATAAAATAATATTAAATTAATCCATTTATTAGAAAAAAACATCACTCATTCTCACTCACTCTCTTCCTTTATCCCAATAGGGCCAATACCCCCATTCCCCAACTCACAGTAGACACTCTTCTTTCAAAGCCAGCATAAATGTATGGAATTAAAATTATTTGATTTTGATTGGTCGGATTATCTAGTCAAAGTTTAGTCAAATTCGATCAAACCTTGTGTTTTGCCATAGAACTCTCCGATTTGTCCCAATTTTACCAATTTTGGCCAAATTGAGGTGGTTGGGTAGGTTCCGTGGTCTCAATTTGTATTTGGTTGAAATTAGGGTTTTCTCGATTTTCTTGTTTAAGCAATATTAAGCACTTCATAGGCAGAACGGGGTAGAAACACATTGGTTTTTGGTATTCATATACTTCAATTTAGACTGGGGAATTAAAAGAATAACAAAATCCAAAAAATTGTAAAAGGCTTTGTTCTAGAATTGAAATTTTAAATTCTGCATCAAAATAATATACCCCCCCATCAGACCTTATTCTTTTATTCTTTCAGCTCATATTGACATTAAAGAGAGAGAGAGAGAGAGAGAGAGAGAGAGAGAGAGAGAGAGAGAGAGAATGTGAAATAAATTATGGGAAATCATTTTGTTGAGAGATCTCAGATCGGATACCAATTTTAAAAAGTGAAAGAGTAAAAAGTTAAAAGGTTAAAAAGTTTTTTGATACAAGGGTTGAGATTAAAAGTGAACTTTTTAATTATCAATCTCAATCACCTTGAAATTCAATCGCATTGTGTCATTGAACTCACTATTGCACCAAATCTCAATTCATTATTGAGACAATCTGCAGTCGTTTGGCTTCTTTGCTTTGTATAGCACTAAGATGTAATTTCCTCGTGTATTCCACATATTGGCGTTGATTGTTCTCTCCTGAATCATTCCCCACTCTCATTGTACTAGAATACGTAAAGAGTGCTTTCCAACTCTATTGGGTAAAATTAAAATAGCTTTCATGATTTTCTTTTCCTTCTTCCTCAATTTTTAATATTTGGATGACACCATTTCACATGAATGATGTGAACCTTCTACATACTTATTATTTTTGCTTACGAATGCTAGTCTGTCCACAATTAACTTGTTAAAGTGGCAAGTTCTTAGGAGTAAACAATCGATATCGTATGGTCTCATCATTGGTACAATCTTTATTTTTCACCAATCACCATACACCGCCTCAATAAGGCATGCAACAAATTGTGGACAAATTTGTGTCCTAAGACTTATTTATTTATTCTACACAAGCCTTTTAGCATACTTATTTTTTAATGACATCGATCTCGTTAAGGCAAAAAACCCTTTGGACCCACCCTTAAAGAGTAAAATTGAGATCCTCTAGAGTTCTTAGCCTTTCTTTTAAAATAGATGGTCCAGATTATGACATGTCATCAATCCATGCCAAAATCCATAAAATAATGGATTTTAAAAACAATGGTAAACTAACAACCTTTCTAAACATACCCATTCCATTAATTTTGATCTCACGCTTGAAGGTAAAGCTTCTTCAATCTTTTGCAAAATCTCTTCTTTTGGATTTCCTCAATCTTCCTTTCATCACAGACTCTCTTTTTCTTTTCTTTCTTCATGTCCTTTTTTTGGTTACAACGGGAGTTTCAAGAAGATCCTCCTTAACGAGAAGCTTGAATGGCTTCCATTGTGAGTTTCCAACAAGAGGGCTCAGATTTTCTTTGCTGCAATCGGATTCAAGAGATTCAAACAAATTGCGGCGTGTAGATTTTGTTTTTTGGGTAATTCAAAGGAAATTTTATTGATTAGCAAAACTATACAAAGACCATGCTGGAGGCTCTAGCACACAAGACAGTTAGAGAGACAAATTCCTCTTAGAAATAAACACTTTTTTTTTTTTTGGTAAATCTCTTAGAAATAAACTCGGCAGACATCTACGGAACAAAGTTCTAAACCCCTCTAAGAAATTAGCAATCAAACCCGGTTTGCAAAATCCTATATTATGAATATGTATTAATGTCACATGCCCAATAGATTTGAGGAACAAAGTTCTAAACTCCTTTGAGAAATTATAAATCAAACCCAGATATGCGATAAATGAAAATAATAGCAAGGAGGTGTTGTAAAGATTGATGGTTGTTGGGTTGATGATTTCTCTAGAGGAGAGAGAGATAAAGACAGTTGAGTTTGACGCCGTTTATCAATTTAGGGTTGTTTTTTGTTATTTGAAACACTAATTTTGTAGAGTACCTTAAGAATTCTAGAGGATCTCAATCTTAAAGAGCAAACCCCCGATACTGATCCTTTCCCGCAAGAGACAAATAACCCTTAAGATTAGAGTGTTTGTATAAAGAGTCAAACTTAGACATATCTAACCGGAATGTAATACTCCAAACCAACTCCGCCACCCCACGCCAACTTATATTGCCGCATAAATTTTAGTCCTATATATATATATATGAATGAAGGCATATGCAGTATAATAAAACCAAATAATGTTGTAACTAGCCAAATCCTACAAGAAAATGTTATGTATGATCCATGCCATCTAATTTGATTAGCAACTTAATAATTAGTAGTAGAAAAAATTCAAAATAATCTAGATTTTTATAATGTAGATGCACTTAAATATCACTTATAATTTCATAATTCTTGTTCATTTATTTCTTGGATGTCTACTGAATATATAATCTTGTATAATTTCACATTCCTTAAAGGTAATGACTCTTTAACAATATCAAGAAATTAACTTTACCACCTAAATACCTATATAATCTTGTATCACAGTATCACACCTACAAATGACTCCAATCTATTTTGAAATATTGCAAAAACTTCTACAGTAAATAATTGGGTAAGTTATACTATACCCTCAAGATATGACGAAATTATACTTATTAGACCCAATTTTCAAGAAATGACACTCTACCTTCAAATGATCAAATAATCAATACTTTATTTTGAAAATAATCAAATTAATTGATACTCTATACCCTTTAAATAATTCAAAAAATAGATTAAATATCAATTATTTTAATAATTTAAAACAAAGTGTCGTTCGATGAAAATTTAGTCCAACGAATATATTATCTGAATGCCAAATAAACCCAAATATTTAATTTACTATTGCTGATTGAACTAGTCAAGCACAAAAGGCCAATTTGTATTCTTCGTCACGCTTTCTAGAGGCGCGTAAGTTATTTACTTTTCCCATTCTCAATTTACACAGAGATTACACAAGACTGGACTGAATAAAATATCAAACAGAGGGAAGACTCTTTGAAGGTCATCAAGTCTCAAGTCTCAACTCAAAACAAGAGGTCCATAACCAAAGCAACAAACCTTGAACAACCACAAGAACTCCAACCATGAAGAAGCTCTACAAGAAAGGCCAAGTACACCCATCAGTACCGCCATCCATCGCCGACCACTTGGCGTTGCTACCTGCAACAATCCTAACCCTCACTGCTGCCCTCTCGCCTGAAGACAAAGAAGTCTTGGCTTATCTCATCATCTCATGCTCCAACACAGCTTCTAGCACCTTTTCTAATCATCCAAAAACCATCCTCGATAGTAAAGGTAGTGGTGGTGGTGATGGAGACCACACACCTATGTTTGAGTGTAACTGCTTTAGGTGTTATATGAGCTTTTGGGCACGATGGGATGCTTCACCAAGCCGTGAACTCATACATGAAATCATTGAAGCTTATGAGGAGGAATTGCATAAGAAGCAGAAGAGGAACACCACCAAGAGGAAGAAGGAGAGAAGAAAGAGAGCTTGTGATGATTTAAAGGATGAGGAAGGGATGGTGAAGGATGATCAGTTTGGTCAGTCTGTCTCAGTAGATGTGAGCAGCAATGATGGTGATGAGTTTGTGATGGAGAAGGGGTCTGTGAGGAAGATTGTGAGTTTCATAGGAGAGAGGATTTGGGGTGTTTGGAATAGGCAGGGTTAATTAGTTTTCATCTCCAAGATATCGATTAGTTTCTTTCTTTTTCATATTTTTTCTCTGTACATGATTTGGTATGCCTAAACAATGGGTATTGAGCATGGGTTTTATTAATATTTTTTTTCCCCTTACTGGGTTTGAGATGCTAGTACTTGTATATCAAAATCTATGTACTCAATAGAAATTATAATATGGATTGTGTTTAATTTCTTTTTCTTTTCTTTTTTTAATAAGGATATATTGTGTTTAATTTCCAATTTAATATGGTTGTTACAAAATTAGCTTATGATCTTTTTTTCTTTTTCATTTTTTCAATTTATGGTATGCTCATTATCTGTTATGGAATTCTTCATTCCGTGATAGATCTGTGCGTAGCCATTTTTAATTAATGATAATGGGTTGATATCTTTAGCAAAAAAAAAAAAAAAAAAGATAATGGGTTGATATAAAAATAAAAATTTTCCATTCATCAATCATTTGTTTCCTACTACCTCCTAAAAAAAATATTAGTTTCCTACTTTTCAGTATTCTTAGAATATATATTTTATTCGATTTAAATGGTCAGAATTGAATTAAATGTAACATTAGTGTCAATATTACAACATTTAATAACTTTTTTTTGGGTAGATTGAAAATCTAACGGATAGATTACATGTTTTCGTTGCTCGTAACATGAATGCCAATTTCAAGTTTATCAAATATCATTTACGTACTATCCCATCATAAGCTATACTGCTATACTTTATGTATAATTTTAAATTACACAAAAAAAAAAAAAAAAAAAAAAAAAAAAAAAAAAAACCTTAAATTTTTAACGTTTTATACTTGAGAGTTGAGATAGTTATTGATCTCTAACCAACTTGATATTCTATAATATGAAGAGTAAAAGGGCAATGTAATCAAACGATGAATTTGTTAAATAACTCATTAATTCAATAAAAAGTTGTTTTTAATATGTTTTAATAACAAGTTATTGAGTGATATAATATTGACAAAAATATTTTTTTGAGGGAAAAATATTGACAAAAGATATACAAATTTATAGGTTCTTTACCTTATTTGACTACTGACAAAGAAAGTATTAAATTTTTATTTTTATTTTTAGATACAATTTTAGTTTTGCTCAATTTTTTTAAGTCAAATAACTAATGGAAATAAATTATACTAAATGAGCATTAAAGGTATTATAAACTTTACTACGTAAAACCTTATAAACCAATGTATCAAATTTTAAAAAGAAAAGAAAAAACATATTTATTACGTATTAATGTGACAATTACATTAGGCTGATGTTATTTCCACACCATCCTTTGTTATATTCACACAATTTGTACGGAAATAACAAAAAAAAAAAAATTAGTGTTAAATTGTGGAAATAACAAAAATTAGTGTTAAATTTATCATCAATTTTTGTTATTTTCACTATAATATACGGAAATAACAATAATTGGTGTGGAAATATAATTTTACTTATACATTATTACAATGTCAGTTGGTAAATCTTTTTATAATAATTTATTTATCTTAATTTTTTTAATGAAATTAATGGTTGTGATAGCTATGTAGCTATTGTTATAAATGCTTCTTCGTTTATTTCACAAGAACAAAGAGGTCGTAAACTCGTAATTTTCAGATTATTGCCAAGGTTTTGAATTTTCAGTTCTAGTATGTTCTGTAATTGTTTTTTGCGGGATAATGGACAAGCAAGTGGCATGATCAGTGTCAGACTCTCCAAATTAAAAAACAAAAAAACATCGACTCAGACCCTGTAGGCTATAGCATATTCGTTTTGAAAGTGTCTGTGGTCCATCGGTCAACAACTCAACTATTTTTTTCGTGTTTTGAAAGTGTCTGTGGTCCATCGGTCAACAACTCAACTATTTTTTTCGTGGCTAAAAACAAGTCAACATTCTTAGCGCGTTCCAGAGACAAAGACTTGATTAGTATTATTTATGTTTGAAAATGGGAATTCTCAATCTCAAGCTTTGACTAGTAACGTGACTTTTCCCTTCAATTCTAATTCGCTTCAACTCAGCACAATACTAATCTTTTTCTCTTTAAAAGATATAATTTCTCTTAAGTATTCACTTTTATAATATACTCTACATTTTTACTCTTATATCATTCTCTATTTTACAATACATTATATTAAAATAAGGTTAAATCATAAATTACACCCTCTAAGTTTTATCAAAATTCAATTTAATATTTAAAGTTTTGACCGTTTCAATTTAGTCCTCTAAATTTGATCAAAATTCGATTTGGTCCTTTAAGTTTTGACCATTTCAATTTAATCTTCCAAGTTTGGTCAAAGTTCAATTCGATATTTTAAGTTTTGATTGTTTCTGTAAGTTTTGTCAAAATTCAATTCGATCCTCTAAGTTTTGACTATTTTTATAAGTTTGGTCAAAGTTTAATTCGATCCACTAAATTTGATTTCGTTTCAGTAAAATCCTTTTGTTAAGCTTTGTCCACAATTGTTGTTAGATGTCCAAAACAAAAGACCTTTTTTTTTTTGTATTTTTTAAATTTCAAAAAATAAAAAATAAAAACTAAAACTAATAAAAATTATTAAAAAATGAAAAGGGAAAAAATAAAAAGCTAGAGGACTGTAATGAGATGGATTCAGATCATCCTGGACTTACGCATATTGTTTGAGTATGGTGCATTTGGAAGAAAAACTTGCCCATGATAGCAAACCCAAATTACTCAATGTATGTAGGAGTATAATGAGATGGAATCAAATCATCCGAGACTACTCATATTGATTGAGTATGGTGCATATGGAAGTAAAACTTGCCCAGGACAGTAAACCCAAATTACTCAATGTACGTAGTGATGTAAACTTAGAGATCGGTTTTGGTAAGAACATAATAATCTTTTCTTTTTTTTTTTGCTTGAAAGAGAGTAAAAATACACATAATAATCATAAATTGATAGAAAGGAAATATATCAAATTTACAGCCCGTTTGGGAGGGGGGAATTGGTCGAAAGGAATGGAAGACAAAGAATACTTTAAAAATATGTCTTTCATTCCTTTGTTGGAGAGTAAGTAAGAGAGAATAGAATGGTTAAGAGGAAACACTCATTCATCTCATTTCCCTCAAAAACTCAATTTTTTATTCCTTTCAAATTGGAGGAAACACTAATTCAATTCTTTTCTATTTCATTCATTTACATTATATAGACTAATTCCATTCTTTTTTATTTTTATTTTTTATAATTGACCCATCCCATTCTATTCCATTGTTATAAACCCTTAAACAAAGCCTTTTGTGTCGGAGAGTGTGCCAGTGTGGTGGAGTTGTGGAGCCTTTTTTTTTTTTTTTTTTTTTGTTCATTGAGCTTAGATGGTAGGGATTGAATCCGGAATATTAACAACATCACAAAAGATGTGATATGCCTCTTCGTTCTAGACATAGGCCGTGAGGCCGAACCACATTAAAAATTCTTAATTTGCTTATGCTTTTCTCTTTTCTCTCTTTCTGTCACTTCGCAACTTTAACACTTATGCAACATTTTAAGGTTTAGATCTAACACATCCTAACAACCCAATATAACTAGAACAAGTTTAATAGGCTATAATTATTTAAAAATCAATGTCACTTTTTTTTTCTTTTTCTTTTTATGAAGAGGAACCTCACTAAGGCAAGGTTCTCCGGGCGCACCCTTGGGTAGTAAACCCCGAATACATGACCACACCTGTCAGAAACATGTATCGCGTAATTAGGGGAAGTTTCTAGTAGGGATCAAATCCAGGATGTTTGAGTCTACCAATCATCATAAACCTTTTACCACTGAGCTACACCCTGATGGGTTAAAAACAATGTCATTTATAATGAAATTAAATCATTATGAAGGTTTAGCTTAAAAGTTCATAGAAGTTTGGTTTGAAATAAAACTCATCCATTAGTTTCATTATAAGAAGTAATAACAAGATTTAACACACTAATCTATACAGCTAAGAAACCCACAATAACATTTAGTATACAAACAACGTCCAACGCTTCCATGCTCCCAACTCTTGTATTGCGTGGCACAGTTTATAGTGCATATCCCTGACCATGTAACACTTGATTTCCAACACATCTTGCAAACGGAATTATATGGCCTACAATCTATGAAGGGTGGAGGCACCTTTCCTAATAAGTACAAAGAAATGAAAAACATATTAGTAGACAAAAACAATCTTATAAATATTTTTTTTATGCATAAAAAGAATAAGGGCAATCAGTTGTGACTACCTGCCTGGGTTAGACGATAATAACCCCCTACTCACAAATGTACCAGTAATGGAAGGGTAAAAGCACATAGCCCGATATGTAAAAAGGAAAAACATAAAGAAGTCGATAAACAACATAAGAAAAACAAAATTTTGCGTCTTAGACATGTTTTCCTCAACTGCACCAAATACAAATGAGAACAAGGACTATATAAAGTATAACATGCTTTATTTAATACTTAAATAATTGCTAAAATTTTTAAAGTTTGATTATAGCAAGATGACAAGAAAATTGTAACCTTTCGAGATAAGATTTAGAGATTGGATATAAAAACATGTCAAGATTTCTTTTAATATTAGGATGTATTAGGTGTTTGTGAATGATATTTTAAATGAATTTAGACCCAACAGTAAAAATATCACACATTCAAGAAAGATCAGAAATTTCCTTAATTAAATTAACCTTTAATTTTAAGGAAATTAACACATGCATTTCCCAAGAGAATAGAAACAAAACTCAAATTTTTAGATCATTTGGAATCGTTGACACATCTCCTAATTAAATTCTAGTATGCTTGCCAAGGAAAATTGTGTTTTTTTTTTTTTCCATACATTGCACTAAAAAAAAAAAAAAAAAGTGGTTTCCGTACTATAACAATATCTCACTCGATTCAAGCTCAATTTATGCACGTAAAGAGCCAAAATGAGGGAAATGTCATGCTCTTGAACACGAAACCATATTTAATTAGATCGAACGGCCCGATTTGTTTGTCAAAACTCAATCAAAATCTGTCAAAATATGGATTTTACCAAAAACAAATGTGAAATTCAATATTCCAATGTCTTATGTCTAATTAGGGCAAATGGGCTCATCTAAAACTCGTTCAAGCCTTGGTCTTTGTGCTTTTTGGTAAAAACAAGATTTTTTGGCTACCTAGGTTACACGAAATGTTTTAGAAACATGTGGGGTAGCAACATCAAACATTCAATTTTAAAGTTCAATGAATTATTCATACTATTGTTCTTCTTTTAGCAATTGTGTAATTAAGGTATGTTTTGGATTAGTACCTTTTTTTTTTTAAAGTGAAAATTTGATGAATAAGAATTTTAAAATTTGTTTTGAAAAAGCGATTTTAAAATCATAGTTAAACGTGGAATTGTTATTTTTTGTCAACCGAGTGTTTTGATAAATTGCCCTAAAATTGTTGTTTCTTGTGTAATAAAAAAAGAAAAAAAAAGAAGAAGATTAAACTATTTTGTTAAGGTTATTATATTGTGTTTGCACAAATTATTATACGGTGCACAGTTGCTCACCAGTGTAATCACATGACATGGAATAACCACACTATTTTAAATCAATAAACAACCCAAGATGGCATTTATAAATCAAAACTTCCGTTCATTGCATTACGGGCCAACTAATCACTGATGTACCGATAAACTAACTGTGCGAGCTATTCTATATATATAAAACATACCTAACAAAAATATAAGGGTAAACTATATTATTGGTCTCTAACGTTTACCCAAGTTGCGCATTTGGTCCCTAACGTTTAAAATGGACAGAAATGGTCTCTAACGTTTTGAAACGATGCACCATTGGTCCTTCCGTTAGTTTCCGTTAACTTGATGTATACGTGGCTAACGGAATTATGACGTGGATAATTTTTAATTGACATGTATTTTTTTTTTAATGACAACTAGGATATGACATGGCACACCCATTTAAAAACAACCCAACCCAAAAAAAATTAACCCAATCCAAATAAAAAAAAACCCACCCAAATTAAAATTAACCCACCCCACCCAAATCAAATTAACCCTAAAATTAAATTCTAATTCTCTAACACACACACTCTCTCTCTCTCTCTCTGATCCTCTTTCTGTGTTTTGTCTCTAAGCTGTAACATTTTCTAGGATAGTGCAAGATAGAAAGAAATGGACTCAAATGGGTATGCAGTATAGGGCGGATGCTTCAACCAGTTCTTCAACAATAAACATAAGCATATGGAAGGGAGGGTGGCGATGGATTTCAAGCTGAAATGACCAGCTGGGCATTTCACAGTATGAGTTACTCTCCAAATGACCAAATTTGAGGAGGGCTTTTGCATTTTCCCGGAATTGCCCCACAAAGTCAATCGGGTATCCAGGCTCACCAAAGCTTTTGAACCTAAAAACCCTCTCTCCTCTCTTTCTTTTCTTGCGGCCTATTAGGTCCAGATGTGACATCTTGACACCAACAAAAGCAAGCTAGCAGGTGAAACAAGATATAATCAAAGTGGTTATAAGGGAAGCATGAACGAATTAAGATAAAGGGTGAACTTCAAGCATGTTAAGTAACCAAAACAGTCTTTTAACATATACTGCATGCTCACACACATGGTGCTTGGGAAATAAAATTGGGTTAATTTTTTTTATTTGGATTGGGTTAATTTTTTTTGGGTTGGGTTGTTTTTAAATGGGTATGCCATGTCATATCCTAGTTGTCATTAAAAAAAAAAGTACATGTCAATTAAAAATTGCCACGTCATAATTCCGTTAGCCACGTATACATTAAGTTAACGGAGACTAACGAAATGATCAATGGTGCATTGTTTTGAAACGATAAGGACCATTTCTGTCCATTTTAAACGTTAGGAACCAAACGCGCAACTTGAGTAAACGTTAGGGACTAATAGTGTAGTTTACCCAAAATATAATAATATACATCTAATGGAGTTTATAAAAAAAAAATATACATATAATGGAGTGGTACTCACACCCCACAATGGCAACGTGGGGGCTCTCATTATCTCATAGTGAGAACGAGCCAAACCCAGCCATACCCAAAAATTCAAATAATTAAAATTTCCCTCAACCCTCCACCATCCAAAGTTAGATGGTTAAATGAAATTTATAGAATTCATATTTGTAGAAATTTGTAGATAAAACCCACCATGCATCAACACAAATTTTTAGAAAAGATTAGCCTTTAATATGAGAACAAGGACTATATATATAATGTATAACTTGCTTTATTTTATTTTATTTTTTTGATAACCTTGGATGTCTGGGCCAGCGTTCCGTAGGTACGCGTACCTCGACTAATCCCAAAGGGACACACAATACCCTACTAGCACGTGTACCATGATAGGTGCAAAGCTTTGCTTTGGGTAGGTGGTCTTGAGGAGACTCAAACTAGTGACCATTAGTAACTCGCTTTATTTAGTACTTAAAAAATAGCAAAAAAAATTCAAATTTTGACTCTAGCAAGATGTCAAGAAAAATTTAACCTTTCGAGGTAAGATTTAGATATTGGATATAAAAAAACCTGTCAAGAATTCTTTTAACCTTTGGATGGTATTTTAAATGAATTTCGACCCAACATAAATAATAATACGCATTCAAGAAAGATCATAAATTTTCTTAATTAAAATAACTTTTAATTTTATGGAAAATAAGACATGTCCCATAAGAATAAAAACAATACTCAAATTTTTTTGATCATTTGGAATCATTGACACATCTCCTAATTATATCAAGACTCAATCAATTAACATGTTTTATTGCAGCAACATAAAAATTTAGGAGGTCTTAGTGAATTTTACCCTCTATATTATTTATATATAGTTAGTGCAAGATTCACGAGAACTTCATACATCAATTAATAGTCTAGATATTTTATAATAAAATTATAAGGAAAAAATATAGGTGACATATTCTCATCAAATTTGAAAGAGGTAAGGGAATAAGTTCATATAATAAAATTCTAAACTATTTAAGGTAGCTTTAATTCTTAATAAATCAGTTTTTCTCTCTCTTTAAGTAATATGAAGTAATGCTCATGAAACCTGGAACTTTTTCGGTTTTGCTTTTTTGACTAATTGGGTTAAGAAAAAAATTAATAATAGAGAAACAAAGGGCGAAGAAAAAAGAAAAATGGATGAGCTATGGTTTAAATTTTTTTATTCATTCCATCCTAGGGTGAATGAAACTTTACAAAATGTCATGTGATGGTATCAACTCGTCCTAACATCTCATTAGACGATTCGAGCAAGAGGTTGAAGAGATATATGCAACCATGATGAGAAGAGAAGAACATGGATGACCTGTCTTAGAGCTTTCACATCAGTTTCAATAAATTTTGAGTCAAATTATAACTATAATACCTACTTTTTTTCATTTAGCTAATTTACTATTTGTAGAGGTCCGTTTTTTCAGTCCACAGCAGACCAAGTCCAAAACCCCATAAATTTGTCAAAGGCCCGAAGCCCATCAGGCCCAGTGGTCTACGGTAGCAAGAATATAAAAGAAATGGCTACCAGCCATCAATCAAGCCCAAAGCCCAAAAGAGAAACCCAGCCCACGAAAATCCCAAACTCAGGTCTGCTGCAATAACACCAGAACATTTGAAAAAGTTCAAAGAAAAGAGAGGGAAATTTCCCACGTGAAGCCTCATTTTTTCCCTCATCTCTTGGTGCGGAGCTCAAGGCGCTGAAGGGAGACATTCCCAAGATAAAGAAATCAGATTCCCAAGCTTCATAATCATGGGAAGGAGGTGGTTTTCTTCATTAACCAACAGTCATACCTCTAGAAAAACGGTCTGCAACAGCATCAATGGAAACAAGAAATGATGAAGAGGGTAGCTGGTCCTCCACATTGTCCACTAGTCTACGACGAACTCCATCACAAAACCATCTGCAGAACACCAGCTTTGACAAGAAGTGATTGAAAGGATGAGACAAAAGTTGAAGAGACCAAGAGATCTGCCATGGCCGCCCAAACCAGCATCACCCAAGGGTAACGACCACCGCAACCCAGCACTCCGGTGGTCCATGCTCATCCTCATCATGGAGCTTAGGAAGAATGGTTTGGAGGTAGGGAAATCAATTTACTCAGATTTTGTTTGATTAGCTACAACATAAAAGGCATTGATCTGCTGGGAAACAATGCCAAAAATGGTAAGATCAAATTTAATTAATGCAAAACGTATGTGAGTCAAGTCAATTTAATTACTTCAACCCATTACCAAACATTTAATGCTTATCACCTCCCATCTCATAAATGAGCCAAAGATCCACCATCCGCCGCAGATCAAGTCAAATCTGCAGTAGATGAAAATCATCAGCCTAATCCCAAATAAATTTTGTCAAATCTCGCCCCTTTATTTCTCGGATAAACAATGATTTTCATGATGAAGAGGATAATGAATGAACCACTAGGTATGAACACCACTATAAATAGAGGTGAGAAAGAGGAAGAGGGGGTTGGTTGGCTGGTTGGTGAAATTTCAGACTGAAATTAACTCCTCCATAAGAGCTGACTTCATAAGCTCAAGGTAGAGAGATAATCAGAAATAGTCTACGGGACACTTCCCGTATGTCTACGGTAGACCAGAAATACTTTTAGTCTGCCACAACAGAAAGATTCATTTTTTTACCCACCAAATATTTACACCAAACGCTTAACCCGATCCATAGTACTGACTCATGTACGTTTTTTGCACAGTAGATGATTCTCTTCCTACTCCCCAAATCTCCTAAGTTCCATGATTTATTGTGTTTCTTTAATCTGCTCCTATTTTTTGCAAGTCACAGAGAAAGCCAAGTACATTGTGCTCAGTTTCTTGGTCTACGGCGCTGACCCCTGAGCTTCATCATTTATCATATGTACTATATTTACTACCACTCATTGTAGACTCTTGACAAAGTTAAATTAGTTGTGCTTGATTTCAGTCTGCGGGATTGATTCTCCTTGCCTGTAGACAAGTTTGTAATGTATTCCTTACGTATTATTGTCACTGTATATTGAGATTATTGAATGTTTTGGTAGAAGCAAAATTTATGGTTATTAGCTTATTCTGATTTGCGGTGCTGACTTTACTCGTCTACCGCAACTCTCTATGTGAGTATCGTGGCCCGGTGGATCAAGAGGAACTGGAGGGAAAGCACCATCAGCCATCAAGTAGTCTACCGAACTTGATGTAGAGTTTTGGACTTAACACCCCCATTCATACAAATCCAGCCCGTATCCAGCCCGTTCGTAGATTGATACGCGGCCCATTAAGACAGAAATTTTGAGCATCCACATTTTGGCAACTCCACTGGGGAGTTGAGTTGCAATTTTCCCTCGTTTTACCCTTTTGAAGCTGATCTACGGTCTTTGGGGGCTATAACCATGCCGCCTAAAAAATCTACCAGACAAAACTCAGTAGCTAACTCTTATGTTAAAGTAGAATCTCAAGACCACAGTCATGCCATGGGAGAGACACATGCCCAGGGTGGTGGACAAATGCTCGAGGGAGAGAATCCCTTGGGTGGCGGACAAGTTCTCGGTGGCGGACAAGTTCATGGTGGCGGACATGATCTTGGTGGTGGAGAAACCCTTGTTGGTGGACCACAGCAGATGGCACTTATGTTCGAAATGATCAAGGGAATGCAGCAGACTCAAATGGAAGTTGCTGAGTCTTTGAGGCAGCTGAAAGAGGTTAATGGCAACAAGGAGGACCACCAAAACAAGAATAACAACCGCAACCATAAAGAAAGGGAGTCTCACAATAAGAATGACACACCCTTCGTCACTATGTCTGATGTGGCAGACCTACTCAAGCAAGAGAGAGAGGCTCCCCAAGGAGCCTAGACACTTTGTGAGGAAACCCCCTTACCCTATAGAGCTCTTGAAGGAACCATACCCAGAGAAGTATGACACACCTACCTTCACTTTATTTGATAGTAGAAAGGGGAGTGCCATGGAACACATCAGCAAGTTCTTAGACTCCATGGGTCCCTTTGCTGCACATGGTGACCTCTGTCTATGGGAGTTCTCAAAATCCCTGGTGGATAGAGCATACACTTGGTACACAGTGCTGCCCGCTGGGTCTATCAGAACTTGGGAAGACATGGTAGAGAGCTTCTGTAGCAAGTACTTTCATGTTGAAGAGAAAATCACTCTTGTTAACTTACACAGCACCAAGCAGCAGACCGGGGAAGATTTGGTAAAATACATCCATCGCTTTCATGCTGTATCTTTAGATTGCCACGTCAAATACCAAGAAGGGGAGCTTGTTAAAGTGTGCATTGACAACATGCTCCCTGAATTCCGCGCTCATTTGGAGAATTTAGATATCTCTCGATTTGCCCCCTACTCCAAAAGGCCAGAAAAACGGCTCTCTCTGTTAAGCCTTAAGTTGAGAGAAGCAGAGATAAAAAGAGTCTACCGCAGACTTTCACTGTATCCACCGCAGCTACAGTTAACGGCACCAAATGGAAGAACTCAACGGAAAAGGTTTATGAGGAGCCATCTCCATTGCCTTTCACAGCTGAAGAAATGATGGCCATTTTTGATAAATAAGTCCAAGATCAAGTGATTAAACTTCCAAAGATCACCAAAGAACCTACTACAAAAGAACAGAAAGATCCCAAATATTGCTGTTACCATAGATACGTGCATCATCCTACGGTGGACTACCGGACCCTCAGATGGGAAGTCAACCGTAAAATCCAAGATGACACTTTGCAACTTTCAGAAGAACAACAAAAGGTCCACAAGACACCTTTTCCTAACTATAAGAAGGACAAGAACAAAGATGTAGTGTCAGTGGTGATCCACGGGAATGTGAGTGACATGGAAGTAGAAGAGTCTGCCGCAGCAAGTTCCTCTTTGGTACCAACGGCTGTTAGGACCTTACAAAAGAGTCCAAAGTTCAAGTCACTATTCAATCAGTTGAGGTTTGGACCTGAAGCTAGAAATGCTGCGATGGAAGCACTTATCATAATAGCCGCGGAATCCGGAGCCACTTGCTTCACCGTAGAAGCTCATGCCAGCCATGCCTTCTTAGAGACCACAAATGCCATAACCTTCACAGATGAAGACATGGAAGTTCAATACCTTGACCATAGACGTCCACTTTACCTGTCTGTGGTAGTGAAAGATGTTCAAGTTAGACGTGCTTTGGTGGACACTGGTTCATGCCTAAATCTTATTCCATTAAGCACTCTTCAAGCTGCAAATGTGTCACAACAGAAGATCCAAGGGTCTTCCATGGAAGTAATTGGGATTTGGAGGAGTGACTAAATACACAATGGGGCATGTACAACTAGTCTTGAGGGTGGGGCCGATTGTGGCACTCACGCGATTTCATGTTGTGAATGCCGAAGCCCCTTATCATGTGCTCCTCAGTAGACCTTGGTTGCATAAACACAAGTTGGTGTCATCCACTTACCATCAGTGTGTCAAGGGAAGACTCAATGGAAAGCCAATTCGTATTGCTGCGAATTCCTCTCCCTTTGATCAAATCGAAGCTCATTTTGTGGAAGCAGCTCTTTACGATGACTTAGCATCCACAGGAGAACCATCAATTGTGAGACCATGTGGAACGCCACTCCCTGCATGGGAAGATATTAAAGATGATGGGAAGATATTAAAGATGATCCCGAAGTTGATCTACGGGAGCTACTTGAACGAAAAAAGAAAAGGAAGGAATGTGAAGCTAAGCCTGGGAGTCCACCGCAGTGTGTGCGTGTCCAGCTCCCTAATGGACGTGTTGTCTACCGTTTATGAAGGTGCGTGGGGCTTGATTGCCCACAGCAAGAGGGTCCCACACCTGAAGAGGGTGGTCTGCAACTTTCATGTCATTTAATACAGCAGACCAAGAATGCTAAAGAAGTTGTGATAGATCAAGCAGAGTCTATGGCGGAAACTCGAAATTCTGAAGAAGCTGTGGTAGATCAACCAGAGTCTATGACAGTGAAGGAAGAGAAGTCCACCACAGCTGAACCAAAGATGACTGCCAAAGAAGAACTTGAGGTAATTAATTTAAATGATGATCTTGATGTTAGTAAGCCTATATCAATTAGCATGTCTTTGTCTACCGAAGCAAGAAAATCTTTGATTAATCTGCTGCATGAATATAAAGATGTGTTTGCTTGGGATTATGATGAGATGCCGGGGATAGATCCGGGGTTGGTAGCCCATTCCTTGAATGTGGAACCCGGAACCAGGCCTGTGGTGCAGCCCATGAGAACTTTCCATATGGAAGTGGAAGCACAAATTACACAAGAAGTGAAAAAGTTACTTGCTGCTGGCTTCATTAAGCCGATACAGCATCCACGGTGGCTGTCAAACATTGTACCGGTCAAAAAGAAGAATGGGCAGATTAGATGTTGTGTTGATTTTTGAAATCTTAATAAAGCATGTCCAAAGGATGAATTTCCTATTTCGAACATGGACTTGTTGATTGTTTCAGCCGCTGGTCATGCCATGTTTTCTTTCATGGACGGATTTAGTGGTTACAATCAAATCCGCATGTCCACCAAAGATGCTGAAAAAACTGCCTTCCGCACACCAATTGGCAATTTTTATAACACCGTTATGCCTTTCGGTCTCAAAAATGCCAGTGCTACCTACCAAAGAACCATGACAACCATGTTCCATGATAGATGCACAAGGAAATTGAAGATTATGTGGATGACATTGTGGTGAAGTCTAAGAAAAGAGAAGATCATCTTGAAACCTTAAGAAAAGTGTTTGATAGATGCCAGCTTTACAAACTTAAAATGAATCCCCTCAAGTGTGCTTTTGGGGTGTCTGCCGGAAAATTTTTGGGTTTTTTAGTCCACAACCGTGGAATTGATGTTGATCCAGCCAAGGCATCTGCCATAGCCACCATGAAGGCACCAACTTCTCACAAGGAATTGAAGAGCTTTTTGGGAAAATTATCCTACATCAAGAGGTTTATTCCCAGATTGGCAACAGTAACAGCTGTATTTACGCCTCTAATGAAGAAAGGAATTCCTTTTGTTTGGTCCACGGCATGCCAGCAAGCGTTTTAGAAAATCCAAGTGATTATGACCAAACTCCCCACCATATGTGCTCCAGTTGCTGGCAAACCTCTGCGTTTGTATTTGGCTTCCAATAACGAAGCAATTGGGGGCTTAGTAGCGCAAGAAGATGAAGATGGGACCGAGAAGCCAATCTACTATGTCAGCCGTGCACTTAGAGATGCTGAAACAAGATACTCGGGGGCTAAACGAGCATGTTTGGCCTTGATATATGCTTCACAACATCTACGGCACTACTTCCTAGCCCACAAAATTTAGCTGATGACTAAGTCCCACCCAATAAGGAGTCTACTGCACAGGCCGATCCTCTTCGGTAGACTAGCTCAGTGGCTCTTGCAGTTGTCTCAATATGAGATCATCACCGAAACTCCTACAACAATTAAGAGCCAAGCCATAGCAGACCTCCTTGCGCAATTCCCGGGAGAAAATAGTTCATCAATCTCACATGAAGTACCGGGAGGAGTAGGAGAAGCACTTTTGGCATATCTGGTAGACTCTACATGGACACTGAAATTTGATGGTTCTTCTACATCTAACTCAAGTGGGTCTGGTATTGTGCTGATTAGAGAAGACGGAGAGACTATAGCCAAGTCTTTCAAGCTGGATTTCTCATGCTTCAACAATGCCTCAGAATATGAAGCCTACATAACCGGGTTAGCCATTGCCCATGAAATGGGAATAAAGCATCTACGGGTGATTGGGGACTCCAACCTTATAATTTGCCAGACCAAAGGTGAGTTCTCCCTTAAGGAACCGTCATTAGCATTATACCGTGTTTTGGCCCAGAAATTAGAAGAAAAGTTTGATACTTTTGAAATCTCTCATGCCATGAGATGCGGGAACCATTACGCGGATGCTCTTGCAACCTTGGGTTCTCAAGTTTCATTTGAAGGGTCAAAGGTAGATGTCATAATTGACAAGAGAAGTATGCCTATCACTGATCTACTGAAGGAGAAATTTAAAGAACAAAACCTTGATGCTGAAGATTGGAGAATACCTATAAGGGCCAAACTCATGTCACCAGAAGGTGCGGCAGACCTGAAGACACTCAAGGATTATGTACTGATTGCTGGAGATCTTTACCGTAGACTGCCTAGAGGTGTCTTAGCAAGATGTATAAACCTCCGAGAGGCAGCGAAGAAGTTAATAGAAGTCCACGAGAAGTCTTGTGAATTCAAGGATGGCGTGAGCCTCTACCGTAGACTCTAACGCCTGGGTTATTTTTGGCCTAACATGAGTAAGGAGGCAGTCAGTCTACAAGAGCAGTGTTCATTTTGTCAGCACCAACGAGTCTGATCAAGTTTATGCAACATTTATCTCTAGTGATTGGCGCACTCCTTTCCTTGAATACCTCATCGAAAACGTTCTGCCACAGACCAGTAAGGCAACAATTCGACTCAAGAAATTGGCCACAAGATATTTTGTGGAAGGAGGCATATTATTCCGAAAGGGGTTCCACAGTGACCCCTTAAGATGCCTCAACTTAGCCGAATCACAAACAGTGATGAAAGAAGCCCATTCCGGAGAGTGTGGAGAACATCAAGGCAAAAAGAGACTATACCAATTGCTGTTGACTCTTGGTTATTATTGGCCAACTATGAAGAAAGACACGGCAGAATTTGTAAAGTCTTATCACACTTGCCAACTTCAAGCTAATCTCATTCACACACATCCAACCAGTTTGCAGAACATGGCAACACCGTGGCCATTCCACACTTGGGGGCTAGATCTCATTGGTCCAATTAATCCGTCTTCCGGTGGATACATCTGGATCTTGGTAGCTATCGAGTACTTTTCAAAGTGGGTCGAGGCCATTCCCTTGCGCAAGGCAACTGGTGTAATCGTGGCTAATTTCATCCGTGAACACATTATCACAAGGTTTGGCATCCCTCATAAAATCATTAGTGATAATGATACCTCTTTTGTTAATAAGAATGCTAGAGAAGTCTTAGAGCATTATCGGATTAAGCACCGCAGATCAACGCCTTATTACCCCCAAGGCAATGGACAAGCGGAGGCAACTAATCGCATGTTATTGCGTATTTTGAGCAAAATGGTTTTTGACTATGGGAAAGGCTGGAGTTCCATCTGGCAAACATGTTATGGGCCTACCGTGGATCAACTAAGACGGCGACAGGCTTCACTCCATTTTCTCTGGTCTACGGTACTGATGCTATTTCCCCCACGGAATTACTGGTGCCTAGCCCAAGGATTTTGCATGGGATGGACTTGAAAGCTGATGCTGATATTTGTGCGGAAGTAAGAGTGGCAAACTTGGAGAGTCTGGAAGAAGCAAGAGAGTTGGCCCAAGTCTGCAGTCTACGGTATCATCAAAAGCTTGCCAATGCTTACGAGAAAACACTGCAAACCAGGATTTTCGCCAAGGGTCAAATGGTCTTGAGGACGGTAGACCACGTGAGGAGGGGTCTCCCTTCACCCTCCAAGTTTGCACCAAATTGGGAGGGGCCATACTTAATCCTGAAGAGAAGTGGCTCTTAGATGGCATTATCGGATTAAGGCATTTTACAATTTATCAAAACACTCGGTTGATCAACGGCTTATTACCCAAATTTTCCAAGGCAATGGACAATAGTTGAATAAAGCTTTAAAATTGAATGAGTTGCAACTACATTTCGTGTAACCGCCATGTTTTTACCAAAAAGCACAAAGACCAATTGAACGATGGGCCCTAATTAGACATAAGCAAAATGGTAAAATCCATTTTTGACAGATTTTGATTGAGTTTTGACAAACAAATGGTTCGAATATGGTTTCTCAAGAGCATGACACCAGTTCATAAATTGAGCAATCTAGTAGACGTGCAATGTATGGAAAAAAAAAAAAACACAATTTTCCTTGGCAAGCATACTAGAATTTAATTAGGAGATGTGTCAACGATTCCAAATGATCTAAAAATTTGAGTTTTGTTTCTATTCTCTTGGGAAATGCATGTGTTAATTTCCTTAAAATTAAAGGTTAATTTAATTAAGGAAATTTCTGATCTTTCTTGAATGTGTGATATTTTTACTGTTGGGTCTAAATTCATTTAAAATATCATTCACAAACACCTAATACATCCTAATATTAAAAGAAATCTGACATGTTTTTATATCCAATCTCTAAATCTTATCTCGAAAGGTTACAATTTTCTTGTCATCTTGCTATAATCAAACTTTAAAAATTTTAGCAATTATTTAAGTATTAAATAAAGCATGTTATACTTTATATAGTCCTTGTTCTCATTTGTATTTGGTGCAGTTGAGGAAAACATGTCTAAGACGCAAAATTTTGTTTTTCTTATGTTGTTTATCGACTTCTTTATGTTTTTCCTTTTTACATATCGGGCTATGTGCTTTTACCCTTCCATTACTGGTACATTTGTGAGTAGGGGGTTATTATCGTCTAACCCAGGCAGGTAGTCACAACTGATTGCCCTTATTCTTTTTATGCATAAAAAAAATATTTATAAGATTGTTTTTGTCTACTAATATGTTTTTCATTTCTTTGTACTTATTAGGAAAGGTGCCTCCACCCTTCATAGATTGTAGGCCATATAATTCCGTTTGCAAGATGTGTTGGAAATCAAGTGTTACATGGTCAGGGATATGCACTATAAACTGTGCCAGCAATACAAGAGTTGGGAGCATGGAAGCGTTGGACGTTGTTTGTATACTAAATGTTATTGTGGGTTTCTTAGCTGTATAGATTAGTGTGAAGTCTGCAAGAGAGTCTTGGCCCAAGTCATGCAGTCTAGCGGTATCATCAAAGCTTACGAGAAAACACTGCGAGAACCAGGACACGCAAACCAGGATTTTCGCCAAGGGTCAAAGGACGGTAGGACCACGTGAGGAGGGGTCTCCCTTCATCCCTCCAAGTTTGCACCAAATTGGGAGGGGCCATACTTAATCTGTGAAGCATATGATAGTGGCTACTATAAATTGTCCACGGCAGATGACACCATTTTGGCAGACCCCATCAACAATCAAAGAAGTGGAAGAAGTTATTACTCGTAAGATGCACTTTTATTAGCCAAGTATTTTGAGTCCTTTGTCTTGGAACAATTTGAATTATGATGTATTGTTAAAGAGTAATGACGCACAATATCTATGTTTTGTTAAAAATCAAAGGACTTCCGCATGTTTCTTGCTAAAAAAATAATAAAATATATAAGATACACAAGTGGTAGATTGATATGTATCACAGTCAAATTTACATGCTTAGTTTACGTAAACAAAGTGAGCATGAGCATTCAAAAAGCTTGATCAATTGTTCAAAAGAAAGACCAAAACTTGGTTATTACAAAATAAAAGATCATATGTGTCCAAAAGAACGACCAAAACTCGGTCATTACAAAACATAAGTGCAAATGTTTGAAAGATAAGGCTAGAATATAGTCATTACAAAGGGATAAAACATGATAACTAGAATGGTCAACTGAAAAGGCCGTCAAAGAGTGATCTGCCACTCTCAAATCCAAGAGCCATCTCTCCCATAGATGTCATCTCCCCTTGATAAGTTGTTAGCATGGCCAGGGAGCCTTGCAAAAGGGCAATCTGCCACTGAAGAGCTTGAACTTCATCCGCAATCTTCTTGCCAAAGAGACATTGAGCTGTCTGCCGTAGATGCCCAATCAAGAATCCCAAGTCAAACCCGACTTCCATAAGGTGTTGCATAACACCCTTCCATCGAGAATCTAAGCCTTTGTCACGTTCCCAAGGTTAGATCTACTCATGGCAGCCAGAACGCTACCAAGAAGAGACAACATAGGTCCACCTAATCCGACACTGAGCTTGAAGTTACTGACGAAATTATCGTGCCCTGTAGTCAGCCGCTGCAGATAGGGGACACAATCACTTGGGACCTAAAACTCACCAAAAGGCACTAAAGCCCCGTTGAATTCCCAGAAATGCCGTTTGGGGTGAGGGTTGGGTGTCCTCCTGTCAAATTCTCTGAAAAAGACAACGACTTCTTCGGAAACGCTACCGACACCAATGCTCAAACCTGCCCCAGCTCATGGCCTTAGTGGTGGACTGGCAACTGTAACTTGACCAGTGATTCCCATATCCTCATCCTCCTCTGGTAGACGCATAGCTTCGCCCGTGCCTACAAAAGAAAAAAAGAAAAAAAAAATCAATCTATGGGGATTACAACAAACGGAAACACGTCATGATCAGGTTTAGGGAATACCCCATAGAACCTGGTCAATTCAAACAAGATTTTCCATTAGACAACAATCAAGTCTATGGAAACAAGATTTTCCATTAGACGACAATCAAGTCTATGGAAACGAAATTTTCCATTAGACAACAATCAAGTCTATGGAAACAAAATTTTCCATTAGACAACAATCAAGTCTATGGAAACGAAATTTTCCATTAGACGACAACCAAGTCTATGGAAACGAAATTTTCCATTAGACAACAATCAGGTCTATCGAAACAAAATTTTCCATTAGACAACAATCAAGTCTATGGAAACAGAAATTTTCCATAAGACAACAGCAAAGTCTATGGGAACAGAATCCTTCATAAAACAACAAACAAGTCTACGAAATTAAAAATGTTTCACATGACGACAACCAAGTCTGTGAAGTCAGAATATCTTATATGACAATAAACAGGTCTATGAAATCAAAAATGTTTCACAAGCTAGCAACCAAGTCTGTGAAACCAGAATATTTCAAGTGACGACAACCATGTCTACGGAAACAAAATCCTCCGTGAGACAACAGCCAAGTCTACGGGAGCAGAATTTTCCATAAGATAACAACCAAGTCTATGGAAACAGAATTCTTCATGAAATAACAACCAAATATATGGAGCGCAACACTTCATATGACGACAACCAAATCTATGGAATAACAGGGCTATGACACAATAAAGTCTACTAAGACATCTCACAACAGCATAGCCTATTCAACAAAGCATTTAATGTGGTATGATTAAGTCTAAAAGGATACAACGTACAATCACTAAAAGGATGCGAAGGGGCGAGAAATTCAAACTCATCTATATTATCCAAGTGTTCACTACCAACGAGTATGTCTGCCGCAGAAGCACCAGTGCCTTCAGCTTGTGTGCCAAGGTCTACAGCACTGCCAACTTTGCTACTAGTCCCTGGGATAACTCCCAAATCCACCACGGACTCACTTCCTATAAAGCCTTGTGCATGGACCTCCTTAGGCATAGGAACTTCATCAGCAATGGGGGACCCAGCAACTAAAGGAGCCTCACCGGTAATACAACTGGTTGATATGACGAAACCGCCAGCCGGAATAGCACTAAGGCGAGGAGTGGCACCAAAAAGGGAAATCCCTTCCATAATGTAAGCCATAGAAGCATTAGAACCTGCGGCAGATCAATACACAACATGTAGAATATGCATGAGTACACTCCTTATCTACACAACTTAAAGGAAT
>OU015769.1:16054331-16120403 GCA_907173295.1 Fagus sylvatica
GAGGCGGTTTTCAAAAACCGCCTCTATAGAAAAACCTATAGAGGCGGTTTTCAAAACCGCCTCTAGAGATCATATGTAACCACCTTTATAAGTAATATGGTCTATAGAGGCGGTTTGAAAACCGCCTCTAATAGGTTTAAAAATCGCCTTGGATTTATCTATTGAGGCGGTTATATAACCGCCTCTATAGATAAAATATTTTTTTTAAAAAATCTATTTTTGAAAGTTGTCTATTGAGGCGGTTTGAAAACCGCCTCTATAGATCTTTTTTTTTTTTTTTTATTTGCTTTTGCACTGATTTGATGATTCTCCTAATACACGAATACAAAATTCCAAACTAGAACAGAACAAATATCTATAATACCATCATCATATATGTATAACACAAATAAGGTATTGTCTAAAGAGTCTTCAAAACAATGGACAAACTAAGACAATATTACAATATTAAAAGTTTCAAATTGTTTGATAATTTCAGTACAACACTTCACTTGAACATAAATGTTTCAAAAAACTAATTAGTACAACTAATCCTCAAAACTAGAATTCTCCTAAGTTTTCTGATTGATGAGATGCAACAGATGATCTTTGGCCAATTGGAGATTGTTGATCCGGAACACCAATATTGCCCTACATACAAATTAAGAGAGTTTATAAGTTCCTATAATAGTAAAAAAGAACAACACAATGAAATTGACCTATCAATTGAAATTCAAACATATTTAAAGTCAGGTAATCTTAAATATTTAAACTTACCGGAGTAATTACTATGCTATAACGTGACCAAATAATTCCAGTGCAAGTAATAGCTGCGCAACAGATAGTAAGAATGAGAAAAATATAAGACTTGTGTAACTAATGTAACTCAATGCATAGCAAAGAATGCTTAAACTACTAATAGAATACTGACTTGATCTTGTATACACTGTAGTGTGTGCATATATGTTTTAGATCGTATGTGTGTATGTGTCTATAAGAGAGGAAGAGAGATATTTACATATGCACATCATGATAATATATAAAAGCATATGCATTCATATACATTCCTATTTGCTGAGGATACGAAAGTTTTTCAGGTGGTTTGGTGAAGTCGACAATATTGGCTATGCTGATGCCCCATTTAAAAGTTGGTGCCCAAAAGTGAACTGCAACAACAGAGCAATTGACAAATGAATTAACATTGGCTATTGGTACATTGAAACCCACATTTCAATTAAAAAAAAAAAGGCTCAAGGGACAATTTAAACAATTCACCTGTCAAACTCATCCTACACAACACACGTACTGAAAACTAATCAAATAGCACTAAAAAGACATTCAGCTTTAACTAATCAAATTGCACTAAAAAGACATTCAGATTTTTGAGTAACAGAGTAGTAGATTTTACTATAATAATATAAAGTAACTCTCAAATAAGGAAACTCTGTCCATAGACAAAAAATCACATGGAATAGAAAAATGCTTTGAATCCAAGTACTTTCCTTGCATCATTGCTGATTTAATCAGTACAAATATGGCACTAATGGCACAAAGCCATAATAAGTTTATCTTCAATGAAAATGTAGAGGATTATACCTTTGTACTACTGATAAAAGTGAGTGACGAAAATGACAAGCTACATAACATGAAAATGCATTTCTACGAAACAATAACTAGATTTAATTGCTTACCAAAAAAAGAAAGAAAAGAAAACTAGACTCAATTTAGTGGTAGCAATATGATAAATGGAAACAAGATATGCTTATCTGATTGACTCCCTGAGAAAGTATTCAATAATGAAAAAAGAAGTACTCACAATGGTGGGGAACGTCAATTTTTATTTTTTTATTTTTTTTATTTTTTTTCAGTTCCTCGCACCTAAAAAGTAGAAAGATAAATAAACAAAGAATTGCAAAGTAAATATTGGACATAAAGTGAAAGGGAAGAGAAAGAAGAGGTGGCAGAGGATGGAAAAAGTAGAATACCCTACTGCTCTCATTTAACACTTGCACAAATAAATAAAAATTTGAAAGTCAAGACACAAACCTCAATTGGGAGCTCGCCACCAAGCTGTTCAATATAGCAAAGCACTTGGCCCTCCTTCACTATTTGCTTCTGTAGAGTGATAATGTGAACATTATTAGTAGAGAATGTAAACTCATCATAGCAAAAGTGTTCCATTATTGCATCAAACCACTTCAGTGGGAAAAGGAATCAACTTGCATTAGAGGGAAAAAGGAAAGAGGGAAACCAACTTCATGTTGTTCGGTGCAATGGGTTGAAGCAAGGTATTGAGGTTGGGTTGATTTATTTATTTTTTATTATTATTATTTTTCGGTTCAATGAATGAGAAATTTTATTTCCAAAGAAAATAGAATACAATTAGATCCTTGACACAAAACAAGCAACATGAGCTGCAGACCCCTCTGCATACAGAGCCTAACACACAAAAATTACAAAGGAATTCTTAACCAATGACAAAATAAAGGTTCTGTCCCACTACAGGGTAGTCCATTTGAATAGTGAATTTAACTATCCATTCACCATCCAATTTCCTTGATATTTCATTTTTTGTTCTATTATATGTCTAGTACATTACTTAAAAATTACAGTTCTATTTGAGCTTTATAAAAAATTATAAAATTCAACCAAAACAGAAGACTCAAATCTGATAGCACAGTTTTGAAGGTAACTTTAGATCAGTACCCACAATTCCTTATTTACTAAAATTGCATGGGGATAATTCCATCAAGAGCATATACATACCAGGATTCCAGAAAATTATTCCAATCACTCAAATTCCAAGTATTGGATTTATTATGAAATTTCTATCTGACAAACACAGAATCTGTCAAATTGACAGATTTGTACAGTTTTCTTGTAAAATCACAAATAATTATCAAACAACCTTGTTTTCAAGTGAAATTTAATATATGGGCAGTAGACATGTGATATAATAAGCTAAAGAAAACCATTTCTTAATTGCTCTTCTCAGAAATTCCAGAATTTTACAAACATATTTACAGATTTCACCTCAAATCCAACTCTAATGGCACATCCAAGCATAGATTAATACTTGTTGCGATTTTTTAAAGTGCACCCAAGTGCAGGTTTCGCAAGTAGTAATAAAATCTCGGTAAGTCTGAGGTCGAACCACAGGGAATGGTTGACACAGTGTAAAAACTCCTATTATTATGAAAAGAAAAGAAAGTAGTAAATTGATTTGGTTGTTTCCACCTGAAGATGGAGCAAAATATTATGAAGACTATAATTAAAAGCAGATAAATAAAATTGGTTGAAATTAATGGAGAAAGGCACTAGGGTTTTAAGGATCCACCTAATATATATCTATGTGAACTTGGATTATTCTTTTACTCAACTAGGTTAGAGAGGCCACTCGCCTAATCGGAAGATTCAATAATAAAACACTTGATAAGGGTAATGTAGATAGTATATGGGTTGATTTAGCTAATAAATTCCAAAGCATGCTACAGGGGAGATTAAGCATTCAGCATATTTCAAATCATAACAAATCATGGCATTCATGCATTTGATATATTAAAATCATACTGAATCAAAATAACTTGTCAACACACAATGATTTCAAATAATGAATCAAACCCAATATTAATCATTAATTCAAGAAAATACATCCTCTAATCCAAGTCACACATGGAAGATATATTAGGATTCACCCTTAACCCTAGCTGGAGATTTAGCTACTCATAGTATTGAAAAATAATATTAAAGTGCAGAAAAATATCAAAGCACAAGATAAACTCATGGTCTTGATTTTCTTCTTCTTCGCTTTTTCCGTTCAGCACTGCCTCATCCCCTTTTTCTCTTGCCGCTGGACTCCCAAAGAATAAAACTAATTATCCCCCTCCTTGGTTGCCGCCTCCTCCTCTCAATAATAAGAAATAATCCTCCAGTTAACCTATTTCTTTCCTCCTCTAGGCCCACGTGCACCCTCCTGCCAACATAAATTTCTATTTCATGGGCCATGATAATCCCCACCCAAAAGGTGGTACACTATATGACTATATATTAGGATGGTTAGGCTTGAGTATATGTCCTCATATATATGTTAATATATGAACTCCTATATTAGCGGCCCATTCCACACAAAATGTATTTAAAGTTGCTGCTCCATGTCTCTTTGCCGCCAACTGAAACCTTGTAATTGAAAAGAAAAGATGTCTTTTGATTTCTTCTTGTGTTCAACAATGTAATGGGAATTATTCTCATATGGTAAAGGTGCAAAGTGATGTCATGAGCCCATTTCTTCATCAAATCCCAGTTTTATTTTGAAACTCTTGGATACCTACAAAACATAAAAATCAACATAATAAGACTAACTAGAATATAAAATGTGCCTAACAAAATATGAATTAAGGGTACAAAATATACATTATAACACGCACATCAATACTCAAATCACAACATGCAATCCTTGAATTAGAATAGAACACCAAACCCACATAGCAACATAAAATCCCAGTAACTACAATTAACAAAACTCACGGATTAAAACCCAAATAAATTCAGCATCACATACTCATTGAAACAATTAATCAAACACTTGGAGTACAACAAATTCATGCCCATTTAATTGATTGATTCAAATATCAAGACATCCAAATTAGAAATCAAACTTCAAAATATAAACACAAACCACATAGTTTCAATCATACAAAAATACCAAGGATGAAACCATAGTACCAAAATACACACCCACATCTCTCCCATAACAACTTCCATTGACAAAACTTAAAGATTAAACTCCCAAATCAAAATCCCTAACTTAATTTCATCAATCCTTACCTCAATTGATTCTCAATCTTGTTCTTGATGAAAAGTTGATTTCCTTAAGATGATAATGGAGATTTGGAGCAAGGGATTTTCGGGTGAGATTGAGAGAGAATTGGGTGAGAGAGAGCTAGAGAGAACCGAGTGAGAAATTGAGAAAGAGAAGAGGGGGGGGGGGGGTTAAAGTGTGATTCAAATGGAAAAAGGGAGGCTACGTGGGATTCATTTGGAATGAGAGAATAGTGACTCATCACTATTTAGTAAAATTATGCAATAGCCCCCACTATTTCCTTAAGTTTCTATTTTAACCCAATTATAAATAATTATACGTAAACACTTATTTATGTAATATATATATCCAAAGTTCCCATAATTTAATTAATGGGTTTTACAAAATATCGTTTTACACACACCCATGTAATAATAAGAAATCTCAATCACCTTATAAATAAGATTAATTATATAATACGCATAATTAATCACATATTTGGGTCGGAATATCACAGAGGTACTAAAAAAAAAAAAAAAAAACTTTAATATCTATTGTGGTGGTTTTATGCAGCTAGTAAGGCGGTTTTTATTTCTATGCCTCTATATAATAATAATATTCTACAGATTAAAAAGTGTAGAGGCGGTCAAGAAAACCGCCTCAATAGCTGTCTGTAGAGGCGGTTTAGTAAACCGCCTTTGAAAAAACCGCCTCTACAAATCGTGTTTTTTGTAGTGCCTAAACTTAAAGAGTACAAATTAAAATTTAACGTTTATTTTATTAGTTATATTAAATTTTTTTTGGGGAATTATTTGTACCTTTTAACTAACTAAAATCTCGCTTCTTCCACTTGTTCCAAACCCACCTAAAAAGTGTGGAATGTATGCAATTCTTTTAGCTTAGGAACATACCAACATAAATATATATAACAGAAAACTGTAGATAATTTTAAGGATTAGATAAGGATGAAATCTAGATTTTTTTTAAAAATAATTTATTTTTAAAATATATATTAAAAAGAGAAGAGATAAATGACTTAAGTTTAGGAATTTAAATTCAAAATTTAATTTGAGTATTTTAACCCTCAAATTTCACTCCTTTTTTTTTTTTTTTTTTTTTTTTTTTAATTTGCTTTGGAAAAATTACATTTTAAGCCCAATAAATTTAAATTTTCTAACAAATTAAACCCTATAATTTTAAAAATAATAAATTAAATCCTGAAATTTCAAAAAATAACATATTAAATACTACAATTCCAAAAATAATAAATTAAACCCTGAGGTTTCACAAAGTAACAAATTAAACCCCAAACATAATGTCATTCCACTTAAATGGGATGCTGTTTAATGTGTTACTTTTTGAAATCTCGTGGTTTAATGTTTTACTTTTGAAACTACAATGTTGAATTTTTTTACTTTTTAAATTTTCAAGATGTAATATTATTTTCTTTTTGAATCTATATATAGTGTTTAATTTGTTATACTCCTAAACTATACTATAGGGTTTCAAATGTAATTGTTAGAGATTTCAAAACTCAATCCTAGTTGAAGCCCAAGTATCTGATCATGTTCATGGGATCTAATCCTAATTAGAGTACAAGCAAAGTGTTGAAGAAATTGTTGTGATTAGAAAATATATGTGACTTTGAGGTGTGGAAAAAACACTTTTTTAAGGTGATAATTTTCCCACTCAGAAAAGTTGTTGCAAGGTTAAAGGTAATTCACCTATAGGATGCAAAGTCAGTGTATCTTAATCAAGCCCTTTAATTTATACACTCATTCAATTAGCACTATTCCAAAAAAATTGATTCTTCAGATAATCCATAACTTTTCATAAACAATTATTTTTGTATCGGGTTATGATCTTATTTTAATTAAATAAATATCATTGTCTGATCTTAATTACACGTACCACACAACGCCACTAAAACGCAACACACCACGTGCACATTTGCATGTGCGAGATCCACATGTCCATAGGACTATTTTATTGATTTATATTTTTGGTGTTTGTGCCACCTTATAAATCCACAAAATGCTTTATATGTTTTTGATGTCGCTCAATAATAAGCGGTATCTTTGTAGTACGTGTAAGGGGTTGTCGATCCTCAGGGAGTTGTGTTTTCAAAAGACAATATAATTCAATATGCAAGAAGAGTAAAATAGATTTGGTTTGTGGAAATTTTGTAAAGAATATATGTAAAAAGACACTAAGGTTTTGGGATGTTTCTCTATATCAGTATGATTCCTTGTAATCCCGGTTAAAAACCTTGTTCTAATAACAGTTTACAAGTTGATTATTTTCCTTTTAAAAAGCTCTTGACATGGTTGAACTAATAAAACTCAGAAACACTATATTACCGGAGAAAATAAAGTGGCTAGAGTAATAATTAGAAAGACCTTTCAATTTATAAAATACGAGACCTAATTAAAACCATGCAATATTCCCCCTTAATCATAAGAAAAACATGATTGAACTTATAGAAAGTACGGAATAAAACATACATCAATTAGGAATCAATAAATTAACAATCAACTGTAATTTAACATTAAAAATAAAAAGGGACTACAAAGTATTCATACCGTTATATAGAAAACATAGCCCCTAGCCCTAGCAAGAGGTCTAGCCAATCATGGCTAGGAAAAAAGAAAACTAGAGAAAATAATTTCTAAAGAGAAAACTCTAAAAAAAATAATTAATGCTCCCAGGTGGCTACTACTATCAAGTTGCTATCCACGCCTTTTCATTTAGGGCTCCAAATGATCTTGTGTAATACGGGTAAGTGTTGAGGATGTGCAATCCATAGCCAAAGTACGTGAACTTCATTAAAGCTCCTTTAAGTAGTGATTTTGTGTGATGTGGTAGGAAAGGAAAGTATGAGCTTGTTGGCTTTGTTTTTCTTTTTCTTTTCAAACATTAATTTGCACCTCTTTTCTTCTCTTTTGCTCCTTCCAGCTTGTGATATCTAGCTAACTTCAATCTGATCTAGCTTGTGCCTACAATCAAATATAGCCCAAATTAATATATAATGGATTAAATTAATACACTTAAATACATAAGTCATGTAATTCAATGAATTGAACAACAAACATCCATTTAACATATAATGGATTAAATTAATACACTTAAATGCATAAGTCATGTAATTCAATGAATTGAACAATAAACATCCATTTAAGTGTAATTAGACATGAAATGCAACACAACCCCAATAGAATCTCTCTAAAATGTATGTAAATAAGTCATATTTCATGACTTATCAGTTTTTAATGTGGGACAAGCTGTCAACCCACTTCTATATCACTACATATGAAATAAAATTTACAACACAAAGTAATCATACAAGTAAAGTAATCCTAATCTTACTTAAAGTGCAAGTAAAGAAATCCTAACAAATTTTTTTTTAAAAATACCCTAGGAGTTAGCCTGAATATAAATACCCTACTATGAGTACATTGTAATAAAAAGAATATTAGTACGTAAATATGTAATCATCAAGGCTTTCTGCTATGGATGTGACTCTTTAAGGTTAAACCACTTTAATTCTGTGTGCTATGTCTCTTTCTACTTCTCTCATTTTATTTGTTTTCTTTATATTTTCACATACACTTTATCATGATATCAGAGTTATATTTTATTTTTGCTAATATGGTATTCGAGTCAGGTTCTTGTGAGCTCCATTAATTATCAAAGCCAAACTTTTGCAACCTCCATTAATATAAATTTTTAATCGCTAGATCTAGGTTCGTTCTCTTGTCTTCGCTGCCAGCCACTATGTAAGTTCATTGCAATTGATTTCTTGTTATAGACAACATTGAACAACCTCATATGTGTCTTTCTCAAATATGATATTTTCTTACAAGACGATCTTGGTAATTTCAACTACATTCAATGGGTACATGCATTTTCCTTCTACACCTAGTTTTTTATTTCCTTTTGATAATTAAGTGTCTTCAACCATATAATTGGTCGAGCATCACGGACCCTGTTGATTGGTAGTCCCTTTATTGGCTATTTTTTTTCTTTGGTCATGCGTCTTAATCATCTTCAGGCCGCGTTACTCAAACCACGCCTTTGATCAGTAGTGTAATATCCCATAAATTTTGATATTTTTCATTTGAATACCTCATTTCTAAAAAGTAATTTATTAAGGTTATGTTGGTAAATAGCCTTAAACACTAATTATCTACTATTATTTATTTCTCCTTCACCTCTTCATGTCAAGAGCCGGCATGCCCCCTTCCCCCACTCTCACATTAATATTTTCTCTCCTTCTCTTCCTTGCACGTTGCCTTCATCCTTATTCTTTTCACTTAGTAGCCGACATCTCCTTGCAATCCTATATTAGTTTGGTATCTTCTAACAACTATAGGAGCCATTGATTTATGGGAGAACAAGTTGGGAGAGAACGGGATAAACTACAGGGATCTCGATGACGAAACTAGTGTAGAGTGATATTTGTTTATTGGTTTGCGTATTGAGGTAAATGGGACTTTACACACTACTCCCCCCTTGCATTCATTATATTTATTGATGAACCCATTGGATGTTCCTTCTTAATATTTATTGAGTTTCCTTAACCCATTGAGATCCTTTTTACATATTGTATCGCAGAAAATTGTGTACCTTTTATTATCGTATAACTCTTGCCCTATTGCATTGGCCAAACTGAATCTTTTATGTTTGTACGTACCCTTAATTGAATTCTTTGCCATGAAATAAATTAAGTGACTGCGCCCATGGGGGCAATACGTGGGCCATTATTTGGATTATGTAATTGGTGTTGTGGAGATTGGGACGTTGAGCTATTTTTTTGAATGACCCTCCCCATTGGGGCAATACATGAGAGTGACCCTTCCTGTGGAGGCAATACACAACCGATGGCATCTTGAATTTTATATTTGTGACATTGTGCTTATATTATGACCAGTCGATTGCATTTATAACTATCATGTTTCAATAGCTATCTTTATTCTTGTGCTGGAATATTATGAAATTATTATCTAATTGTTAGCTACCCTTGTCATTATTTAATTTATTTCTTGCTTCATACAAACCCAATTCCTTTTGATATCCTTCGATGGTAGTGTGTAAATACCACTTATTGGGCTTTTAGCTCATTTATGTTGTTATTATATTTTTTCCGATTAGATACTCAGATTCATAGTGAGAAGAGGTTGCTAGTACGTGATCACTTATTGCAGGTAGACTACTATTGAGATCTTAAGCACTTAGCTACTTTTGAGGAAGTTCCTTTTGTTAGGATTTTAAGTTTCATTTAAAGAGATTGTTTGGATGAGAAGCTATTTGAGGTTTTGTTCTATTTAATCTTGTGGAGTTTGGATTATTTGACTATTTTTGGAGACTAGTTAAATTATCATGTGATTTGATCTTTTAGACTAGATTTATTTGTTTTAGAATTTTCTTATTGTGAGTTAAATATGGATTTATTGAATTGAAAATTTTGGGGGGTTACAAGTAGCCTTCACATGTATGGCATGCATAGTGCTCAACATTCAAGCTCCAATCATTGCATGCATCCGGTGTTCATCCTAGCCTCTCCTCTACACTTCATTGGGCCAAGCCTTGTACACTACACATTTTATTCGGTCATGGTTTCCTTCCAGATCTTACTTTTTCTCCGAACTCGAGTTGCCTTAATTAAAGCTCCCATCTTGAATTTGAGGGAGGAATGTTAAAGATATAATAACCCGATAATCCTAGTCAAAGCCTAAGCTTCTTTTCCAGGTTCATTATATCTAATTTTACTTGGAGTGAAAGCAAAATAATTCTACAAATAAAATAATTCTAATCTTACTTGGAGTGTAAGTAAAGAAATCCTAATTCTACTTGTATTGCATGTCATGTAACCTTAGGATCAATTTAGCCCACTTTTTTTTTTTTTTTTGATATATCAATTTAGTCCACTATACATACTCTACTATGGGTTCTTTATAATACATAAAACTTAATAATAGATATGTAGTCATCAAAGGCTCTCTGTTGTGGATATAGGCCTTTAAGGGCAAACCATGTTAATTCTATATGTTCTTTTATTTATTTATTTATTTGCTAAAAAGTTCTATATGTTCTTTTTCTTTCCTCTCTATGCTTTCTTTATTATTCTTCTTCATATTTCCATATAAACTTTATAACAGTATCAGAATTATGTTTTATCTTTTCTAATATGGTATTAGGGAAATATTTCAAAAACTAAAGATATCAAAACCCAATCCTATTCAAAGCCCAAATTTCTCATCTATGTTCATTGTACCAAATCCTACTTGGATTGCAAGAAAAGTAGTCCTACAAGTGAAGTAATACTGATCTTACTTAGAGTGCAAGTAATGAAATTCTAATCTTACTTATATTGTAAGTTATATAACCCAGGATTTAGCCTATAATATGTTGGGGAATTTGCCAAGATCAGAAAATAAATGCGACTTTGAGGTGTGATAACACTATCTTTAAGGTGATAATTGCCCCCACTCTCAAAGAGTTTTGCTTCCGAGTTAAGGCAATTCACCTCCAGGATACAACAAAGTCACCAATCACAGAAAGCAAATTTCGGTAATTCCTTAAAGAGTATTCTTACAAAATTGTGTATTTGACAATGAATTAGGCACTTTAATTTGTACAGAATTTAATTGGCACCATTCTAGAACAATATAACCTTTCAGAAAATAACTTCCATAAGTTAGTTATTCTCTACATAAAAAATAACTTCCATGAGTTAGTTATTTTCTACACCAGAATCACACGTGTACGTGCCACGTGTCCAATTGCCAAATGTGTCACTAATGCCTTCAAACATAAACCCACTTTTATATCACTATATGTATAACAAATATACAACAATCCCCCACTTAGTGATATGAAGTGTTTAGTCAAATACTGATTTCATCATGCATACAAGAAGGTATCTCTCGATTTAAACCTCAATTAGTGTAAGTATCTCAAATTTCTAACAAAGTCAATGGTGGCCTCAGCTTAAACCAAGACTTTTTTTTGTGTCAGAAACGGAAAATACCACATACATGACTTCATCCAATTTCAGCGAATAAACTCACAATAATAATAAAAAATTTCACATAACCAAGTGCTCCATCCTGACATTTCATGAACATTTCCAAAAGTAAACCTTAAACTTTTATCAGAAGTTATTCCACTTCTTATGTTCATATAGGTGAAGTTCCTTTTCATGTCCCTGTTACTTTAGACATTTAAAAATAACATGAACTTCATTAAGAGTAGACACTCATCCTCAAATTACCGTAACAGTCTGCACTGAATATCCTAGAACGAGTTTATCATAATAAAACATACATGTTTCAGTGCTATCCAAGTCACATAACTGTAACTTGTTATTACTCATTAAACCTTAAAATTATTTGTTCAAGAATATAAGGTCGGGTTCCCATTACAGGTGACTTATATACAAAAGGTTTTCAAATCCATTCTACTAGATATTTCCTTTCACCCAATATTTTTCGAGACATCTTAGGTAAAAGAATGTTATCAAGTTGTCACTTGATTTTACGTAGACAATAATTATGAGCTCACCAAACTATTTATCGTCTTACGTACTCAAGTCTTAGACTTAAATGTCTAAACTTTTCATTTCTCAAATTATGGTGGCTTCACTCTTACGTACGGTGCAAGATATAACTATCATTGGATGTGGCCACATCTCTTTTATAACATCTTATGTTATTCCTTTCCCTTACCCGTTACCAACCATACAATCTTTATGGTGGATTAAGAAACTCACTTCGTTTCTTCCATGTCTATTAACTGGCTCTTCCACCAAAAGTGAATATCCAACTAAATATGGATTTTATCACTTACAATAATAACCATTATTGATATCCTATTATTTGGATATCCAATGATGCAATGCTTTCTAATGACCTTAAGTTTGTTTACAAAACTCTGAAAGTCTATGTGAAAACCATGCATATATAATACAACACATGACACAACATGCTATAATTGCACTAGCATACTCAAATCATGCTTTCAATAACTTCACTGACTTTTAGATTGGAACAAAGATGAGTTAGCTTCTTTGTACTTTTGAAAAGTATTAAACCAAGAAGCTTCATTTCATACACAATGAAAAACACCATCTCATTCTCAATAAGAACTTAGATAGTCTACACACTATGTTACTTCACCTTAATTTCCATTTCTAATAACTATAGACTTTCTTATGATTTTAGGAAATACAAACTCATATGTTTATAAAATCATATTTCATTTCAAGATCATAACTCATAGAAAGCATATAAGAGGTATATAAAAATTAATACCAAGTCACTTTCAATATTTGACTCTTTCTTTGTTTACTACGTGAACTCATTTCTATTTTCTTATTATCACAAATAGGAATTCTTGAATCACAGTCAAGATAAGTGTTTGATAGGTTCTGCGATATTTCAAGAATCATAGAATTTAACCTCAATAAATTCATCTCTTGATTCCAATATAATATCACACTTAAGTTACCAAGACTTTAAGATTCTCAACCTGATCCACAAACACATCTTTAGAGTCTTAGCTTAGTCTTTTTCCGAGCCTAAAAACTCATTTAAATATCACCACACACTTGGATCTCGATACCCCACACTTTTGGGTTTTAACTTTCATAATTTATATGGAAACCCCCATACTTTGAAATAATCAAAGTTCAAATTTACTATCATTCAAAATTTCACATCCACTTAACTTTAGCCTTAATCCTCTCACCCCTCACCAAATCATTTCCAAAATTATCAATGATGCTTATCTTCACAACAAATGTGAATTCGAGTTTAAAACTTTGCTACATTTCATGTAGCAATTGAATCAAAATGATTCCACCACAATGCTTGTCATAGTGCATATTCAAACTGAAATCATGCGCTCATGGACACATTTTTCAATTCAGTCACTTCCATGTAAATTCTCTTTACATGCGATCAAGTGGGATTATGCACTTATAATCCTTCCATTTTCTTGCATTTTGGTGGTTACATTTCAAGCATCAAATTCATGGGGTTTAATCATGTGAGAGTATGGTAAGTCAATCCATATATGTACATTACATTATATTCTACCATATGCAAATTAATGTAACTACTATTACTCACCATATATGCTAAAGATAAAAATACTAACAAGTATTTTGTTATATCATGTGTCCAAAAATCAAGCAAGTAATATTAAATTCTTTGAGTGCAATGGTGTGAACTTATTTCCTTTGTGGATTACATAGACTTAGCAACATGTACACAAGTCTCATCCCTTGTATGGGATCCATAGGCTAAGGACAAACCCATGATTGGTTCACAGGTCAGGATGTAATTCAACTCATTAAGTTTGCGCACGTACTCTTCCTCTATCTATGAGCAAAACTCTATCCAGATCTATGGATATCCCCAGCATCAAAGCGAGACTCCATCAAAATCTGCCTATCGTAACCCACCATTTATCCAAACTATGTGAGTTCAATTTGGAAGACCAAAATGGAAGAAAACAAAACATATCAAGTTTTTGTTTCGTTGGGTAGTTGTGGGGCCCTTTACATTTATTGTTTCTGAACATAACATGTCCAAACACGTAAAGATCTCCATTTTATCACCCCTTTGCAATCCATTTTCTTCAAATCTATCTTTGAATTTGAGAACATGCTTGATAAAAAAAAAAAAACCATGGAATCAAATACATTGGTTATTGTTAGAATATAAGTCCAATGGGTCTTAGGCCCAATATATTGTCTTGTATAGCACTCCTTTTACTTGTGCATTACTCTTACCTCTGCCTATATAAAGGCTCTCTCTTGTACTACATTAGATATATACAATATATAGACTTTCAGTCTTTCACATGGTATCAGAGCTAAGGCTCTAATATTGTGCAGTTCTAGTCCTTCTAGGCGTTCTTCCGCTGCCTCAGCTGTCTCTGGCACTGCCCAGCCGCCACCGTCAGAAATCCGGTTGCCTGCGCTGCCAAGAAGCTGATTCATCGCCGAACAGACTTGCTGCCACCCTCGGTTCTCCCGCTACAGAACTCCGATCACGACACCTCTGCAGCCGTTTGAAAGATCTAGAGAAGCTAGACCCAACCGCGCAAGAATCAACCCCATACGACGTCGGACGCGCCGCCACGCGCCGCCCAAAGTTCCGGCGCCGTTATCCTCGGTTCTTCAGCTACCGGACTCCGATCACGACACCTCCACCGCCGTTGGAAAGATCTAGAGGAGCTGGACCCAACCGCGCAAGATTCGTCCTCATCGGAGCTCGGACGCGCCGCCACGCGCCGGTCAAAGTTCCGGCGCCGTCAAGGTCTTCTTCACGCGCCACGTCAGCCCTAGCCCTAGTGCCACGTCAGCCCTAGTGCCACGTCAGCCCTAGTTGACCATTGACCGTTGACTTTGACCGTTGACCAGCAGCGTTGACTTTTTCCAGAGTTGACTTTTTGCAACCCAGGTGCTCCCTACCCAGTTTTTCGTGCTGATTTCATTTTTGTGGTCTGTTTTTGCAGTTGAGATTTCATTATGACTCAAAGTGAAATTTCTAAGCCTATTCATAGGCGAACCAATCAGAAGAATTATCATCTTATTTGTGCCTTTTGCAAGCATCGCGGTCACACTATTGATCGATGTAACATGCGTGCCGGCATTCTTCAGCGCTCTGCAGCCTTGACTGCCTCTGAGTCTGTACCATCATCCGATGCTGCATCTTTTGATCCTGTCTCATTGACTACACCTACTTACAGCATAGCAGATCTACAAGCCCTCTTCAGTCAGGTTCAAGCTTTGTCTTCCAGTGCATCCAATTCTGCTCTTTCTGTGACACCAGGTATCTCTTCTGAATGGTTCTTAGATTCTGCCTGCTGCAATCACATGACGGACAATCCTCATCTCACAAGTGCCCACACTCCTCCTGTCTTACCTACTATTACCACTGCTGATGGCTCCGCCATGACTGTTAGTCATGTTGGCTCCATCTCTACCCCTAACTTATCTATCTCTGATGTCTTTTGTGTTCCTAAACTGCATCTTAATCTTTTATCTGTTGGCCAACTAACCGAACTTGGTTTAAACCTGTTCTTTTCTTCTCGTGGTTGTCTTGTGCAGGATTCTCGGACGGGGCAGATCGTTGGGTCCGCGCGTAAGGTTGGACGGTTGTTTGAGCTCACTTCCCTTCACTTTCCGTCTTCATCAGTCTCCGCCCCTGTTATTGCTGCTTCTGCCTCCATCGAGTTGTGGCACTCTCGTCTAGGTCATGTTTCTCTTCCTCGTATTCAAACCTTAGTATCTAGGGGTCTATTAGGTTCAGTTTCTTCCAGTCCATTTGATTGCATGCCATGTCAGCTCGGCAAACAACCTGCCTTACCTTTTAATAATAGTGAGTCTATTGCTTCTGCAACTTTTGATCTTATACATTCAGATGTATGGGGGCCCTCTCCTGTTCCCACAGTGGGGGGGTCAAGATATTTTGTTATTTTTGTCGATGATTTTTCTCGTTACACTTGGATTTATTTAATGAAAAATCGTTCTGAAGTTCTCACAATTTATCGTGATTTTGCTAAAATGGTTTAGACTCAGTATTCTAAAGCTATTAAGGTATTTCGCTCTGACAATGCACGAGAATATAGACAAACAGATTTTTCTACTATTCTTAAACATTATGGAACTGTTTTTCATACCTCTTGTGCTGGCACCTCACAACAAAATGGACGAGCTGAACGTAAACTCCGTCACATCCTAGATACTGTTAGGGCTCTCACCAATGCAGCCTCCACTCCTGCCTCATTCTGGGGTGAAGCTGCTCTCACTGCAGTATACACCATCAACCGATGCCCCTTCACCTGTCATTCAAAACACAACACCATATGAACGGTTGTTTGGCACAGCTCCAAACTACAGTCTACTCAAGGTTTTTGGTTGTGTCTGTTTTGTTCTTCTTCAACCACATGAGCGCACTAAACTTCAACCCCGCTCCCAGCTCTGTTGTTTTCTTGGCTATGGCCTTGAAGAAAAGGGGTACCGATGTTATGATCCAGTCGCCAAGCGTCTTCGAGTCTCTCGGCATGTGGTATTCTGGGAACACAAGATGTTCTATTCCTTACCTTTATTTTCTGCAGGTAATTCTGATTCTCAGGCTGATCCTCTACCAAATCTCTTCCCTGAGATTCCTTCCCCTTCTGCTGAGTCAGTTAATCCCATCTCCGACGAGTCTCCCCCTGCTGATCCCTCTTCTGATGAGTCTCCTACAGCCGATCCTACCTTCGACGAGTCTCCTCTCTCTGCCCCTGCTGCGAATCCTGTCAACACTACTGCTCCTGAGCCTCGTCGCTCTCATCGGGTAAGTACTCTTCCCTCTCATCTTCGTGATTTTCACTGCTTTTCTGCCTTTGCCACCTTACATGAACCTCACACCTTTCGTGAGGCCTCCTCTGACCCTTTATGGCAGCAAGCTATGAAAGAAGAATTGGATGCATTGTTAAAGACAGGTACTTGGGATCTGGTTGATTTGCCAGCTGGTAAATCTGCTATTGGTTGCAAGTGGGTGTACAAGATCAAGACTCGATCAGATGGTACTGTTGATCGCTACAAGGCTCGTCTCGTTGCCAAGGGATTCACTCAAGAGTATGGCATTGACTATGAGGAGACATTTGCACCGGTGGCTCGCCTCTCCTCTGTTCGTACTCTTATCGCAGTTTCTGCTTCTCGACATTGGCCACTTTTTCAGATGGATGTGAAGAATGCCTTCCTTAATGGAGAACTAACTGAGGAAGTCTACATGCAGCTCCCTCCTGGTTTCTCCCAACCTCCAGGCTTTTCTCCCAAAGTGTGTCGCTTACGTCGGGCACTATATGGTCTTAAGCAAGCTCCACGCGCTTGGTTTGCCAAGTTCAGCTCCACCATTTCTCAGCATGGTTTTTCAGCTAGTTCATATGATTCAGCTCTATTCTTCCGACGCTCAGATCATGGTATTACCCTTCTCTTGTTGTATGTAGATGACATGATTATTACTGGTGATGATGTGCAGGGCATCCAGGATCTTAAGCGCTTTCTTGGTCAGCATTTTGAGATGAAGGATCTGGGTCCTCTCAGTTATTTTCTTGGCCTTGAAGTCTCTTCCTCCTCCGATGGTTACTATCTCACTCAAGCCAAGTACACATCTGATCTTATCTCTCGAGCTGGAATCACGGACAGCAAGATCGTTGACACACCCATTGAATACAACAATCGCCTGAATACTCATGATGGAGAACCACTTCCTGATGCTACCCTCTACAGACAATTAGTTGGGAGTCTTGTTTACCTCACTGTCACTCGACCAGACATCTCCTATGCTGTTCACATTGTTAGCCAGTTCATGGCTGCACCGCGGTCTCTCCATTATGCAGCTGTACTTCGGATTCTTCGGTATTTGAAAGGCACCTTGTTTCATGGACTTCACTTCTCATCTCAGTCGTCGCTCACTCTTCAGGCTTATTCTGATGCCGACTGGGCAGGGGACCCTACTGACCGTCGTTCCACTACAGGGTATTGCTTTTCTTCTTGGTGACTCCCTCATCTCTTGGCGCAGCAAGAAACAATCTGTTGTTGCTCGTTCTAGTACTGAGGCAGAATATCGAGCACTTGCTGACACCACTGCTGAGCTCCTTTGGTTACGTTGGCTTCTCCAGGACTTAGGCATTGATTGTTCTACTGCAGTTCCGATCCATTGTGACAATCGAAGTGCCATCCAAATTGCCCACAATGACGTCTTCCATGAGCGTACTAAGCATATTGAGATCGACTGTCACTTTGTTCGTCATCACTTACTACAGGGTACTTTGCAGCTCCGTTCAGTATCTTCTCAGGACCAGTTAGCTGACATATTCACCAAACCTATGCCTCCAGGCCGTTTCCGTGATCTTATTTCCAAACTCAAGTTGGTGTCTGTTCACCCAACATGAGTTTGAGGGGGGATGTTAGAATATAAGTCCAATGGGTCTTAGGCCCAATATATTGTCTTGTATAGCACTCCTTTTACTTGTGCATTACTCTTACCTCTGCCTATATAAAGGCTCTCTCTTGTACTACATTAGACATATACAATATATAGGGCCTAAGACCCATTGGACTTATATTGTAACATCCCCCCTCAAACTCATGTTGGGTGAACAGACACCAACTTGAGTTTGGAAATAAGATCACGGAAACGGCCTGGAGGCATAGGTTTGGTAAATATGTCAGCTAACTGGTCCTGAGAAGATACTGAACGGAGCTGCAAAGTACCCTGTAGTAAGTGATGACGAACAAAGTGACAGTCGATCTCAATATGCTTAGTACGCTCATGGAAGACGTCATTGTGGGCAATTTGGATGGCACTTCGATTGTCACAATGGATCGGAACTGCAGTAGAACAATCAATGCCTAAGTCCTGGAGAAGCCAACGTAACCAAAGGAGCTCAGCAGTGGTGTCAGCAAGTGCTCGATATTCTGCCTCAGTACTAGAACGAGCAACAACAGATTGTTTCTTGCTGCGCCAAGAGATGAGGGAGTCACCAAGAAGAAAGCAATACCCTGTAGTGGAACGACGGTCAGTAGGGTCCCCTGCCCAGTCGGCATCAGAATATATCAAGTTTTTGTTTCGTTGGGTAGTTGTGGGGCCCTTTACATTTATTGTTTCTGAACATAACATGTCCAAACACGTAAAGATCTCCATTTTATCACCCCTTTGCAATCCATTTTCTTCAAATCTATCTTTGAATTTGAGAACATGCTTGATAAAAAAAAAAAAAACCATGGAATCAAATACATTGGTTATAAACATGTCTTGTTTTTCCCAAAACCAAAGCTTCAGTAACATGGCCTTGTATTCATCTTTGTGTGGACAGATAACCAATTATTCCAAAACTATTATCAATATTCATTAGTTTTGAACTTTTCATGATTATAAATGTGACGTCATGGTAAGATATCTAGATCTATCAAAACAGTTTCATCCACGCTATTTCTATCGTTGCCTACACCATTTACCAACACATAGTTATTACCAATTTTATAGTCAACCATTGTTCAAGAATCCTTACCTTGCTTTTGAAGTAGTATGATGGCAACGGCACAATATGTTCATCAACATCCACACGTCATCATCTTCAATACCCACACTGCCATATATAGCCTCCTTTGACAACCACTGGTAGATGATTCATCATATAGAAAAGTCAGTCATTTTATATTCTGACCCAATCAAAATTATCACCTTAAAATTGTTGGAGAATTTGCCAAGATCAGAAAATAAATGCGATTTTGAGGCATGATAACACTATCTTTAAGGTGATAATTGCCCCCACTCCCAAAAAGTTTTGCTTCCGGGTTAAGACAATTCACCTCCAAAATACAACAAAGTCACTAATCACAGAAAGCAAATTTCGGTAATTCTTTAAAGAGTATTCTTACAAAATTGTGTATTTGACAATGAATCAGACACTTTAATTTGTACAGAATTTAATTGGCACCATTCTAGAACAATATAACTTTTCAGAAAATAACTTCCATGAGTTAGTTATTTTCTACAACAGAATCACACATGCACGTGCCACGTGTTCAATTGCCAAATGTGTCACTAATGTCTTCAAACATAAACCCACTTTTATATCACTATATGTATAACAAATATACAACATAATATTTATCCTACTATGGGTTCATTGTAATACACCAAAGCTAATAATAAAATTAAAATATAACCATCAAGGACTTTTTGTTGTGGATCGATGTACGATTTTTATAAGGTCAAATAGTTTAATTCTATGTCTTCTCTCATTTTCTTATGTTTTATTATAATTTTTTTTTCTAATAGTTATTTTCTCTTTCGATTTAAAATAGTTTATTGGATATTTTGGGAAATTTAAAAAAGTAGTGGAGACCAAAAACCTTCTCTAACGGTATAGGGACTGTCTCGTTATTTAAAATTATTAAATGATATGGCAGTTTATACACTGTTAGATCTGTAATATTTAATCTGGACCATAAAATGAACATTTTCCATTTCATTTCAAATGGAGAAGGATCCTTGTCCATTTTCACCATAACATGTCATATATATTATTGGGAAAAATAAATAGAACGGATAGGGAAAGTTAGAAATGTGTGAATATATCATGGAAGGTTCATGGCCATACTTTATGATTACTTAATTTAACATAAATTACTTGTCCAAATGAAACACATTACAGCTCTGTGTCATTCAATAGACAATATACTATAAGTCTATAACACGGTTATTAATGTTTATAGCATATGAACATGCGCAAGGCTGCTAGGCATAGCTTGATAAAAATACATTATATATTTATGCTCAAACGGAAATCAAAGGAACTCGGCCAAAACAGTCTTCACTAGATAACTGGCGATGACACTATTGGTTTTTTGTGTTGGATGGAAGGCATCCCAAAATACATATTTGTCCGCATCTGTGCAAGTCAACAAATTATTTTGATTGCATGAATAACCCATCTCGAACATTCCGGTTGCACAACAGGCCACTGAAGTGACCTGAAATCCTGTCAATTGAGAACATAAATTTTGGTTAAGAGGGTATATTGTTTCTAAAAAATGTTATAAGTCAAGATGAAAATATCTACAATTTCAGCCTCTCAATTCAACAGTTATTAATTACAGAATGACAGATAGCTAGCTACCAAGCACAAATTAAATTATCATGCAAACAAGTGAAAATTCAAAGGAACTTATTAAATCTACCGCTCCAACTAAAAATGGCTAATGAGTAAATGACATGCTTAAATGTCAAAGAGACATATGCTATCAGATTTTCAATTGCTGGTAGGAAGGATAAAAGGAAAAATGGTGTAATGAGAAAGTGGCACATGGCACATGACACAGGTACACAGACAGTTATAACTTACCAAATTCAGAAGGTCTTTTTACAAGATACATGAATATATAGTACGGGTTTGAAAACACCAATTTGATCCCAGGAAGATCCTTGTTCAGCGAAGTTATCAACTTCTTCATCTTGTCATTGAACTCCAAAGCCACATTGTTGTACCTCTCTACACAGGCATTTCCACCCGCAACATTAGTTGCTCTCTCCAATGGCAAGCAACCCATTGGAGGTAGCCCTCCTACGGATATTTTTCGAGCTCCTAGACCATAGAGGTCTTTGATGAAATTTCCGGCAATCCCAATCAAAAAATTCTCGTACTGTGTAACAGTGAATCGGGATTGACGACCACCTGGGATGGAGTAGTAGTTCTCAAGGAAGTCATTGGTTCCCATGCTTATCATGTATAAAGCCTCACTTATTGTTTGGCTAGCTTGAGTTTCTCCAAGAAAGGTTCTCAACTTCCTCTGATACTCTTTATAGAACACTAATTCCTTCCAAAGTGGTATCACAGACTGCAAGGCAAACATATGGTGGCAAAGCATTAGGTTATAATCACTAGCATGTCAAATGGATCTAATTTAGTGGGTACAAAAAGAAAGTATTATATACCTAAAAACAATAGGGTAAATCTTTTTTTTAAATCTTAAAGTTTTGGATATATTTTATTTAAACATTAAAATTTTAAAATGTTTGATTTAAACCTCTCAAGATTCTTAAAAACAAATAATATAAATCAACTAGTTACATACGATGTTTAACGGGTTAACATAACAAAATCTATGACAAAAGGTTTAAATGAAACATTTTGGGTAAATTAAATTAACACCCTCAAGTTTATAGTGAAATTACACTTGGTACACTCTATTTTTAAGAAAAACACTCTGTCCCCTAAATAATTAAAATAATTGACACTCCGCTTTAAAATAATTCACACTTCGCTCTAAAATAATTCATATTACGGTTTATGTTTAAAACGGAGTGTGAATTATTTTGAAAATTTTAGAACGGAGTATTATTTATTGAAAATAGAGTGTGAGGAATCTAGTTTCACCACACATAAAGGGGTGTTAGTGTAATTTACCGAAACATTTCTAATAATTTGGAAAAATTAAAATAACCTCCCTTGAAATTTTACAAAATGACAATACCACCTTTCTATTTTAAAAAATGACACATTGTCCCCTCATATTTTAAAAAGTAGAGTTTTTATTAAAGATAAAGACCTTCCTTGAGGGGGTCGGAGTGTTATTTTTTTAAATATAAAGGGATACTGTTATTTCGCAAAACTTATAGAGATGTTATAATTGCCCTAAAAATTTGAAGGTTTAAATGAAATATTTCAAAAATTTATAGTATGTTTGAAATGTATCAAAAAATCAATATAGTTTAAAAATCAATTTCTACAAAAAAAAAAAAAAAAAAAAAAAATGTATTATGTTCGTTTTGTATACAGTAAAAATACATACGTAAAAGATTAGAAATAGATAAAATGTTTAAAGACAGTCATGGAAGCATATAGTTCAATGAATTCAAATGCTGAAACATAGGCAAAAAGAATGCTGATTGTGTTTAGAGACTTGCATTTTATTGTTTATTTATTTATTTTTATTATAAAGGAAACAAAAGATTACGCAACTTTCACTGGTGGAAATTGCAACACTGACCCCTAACAGCAAGAGATAGACATGAAACTTGTATTATAAATAGATAACCTAAAGAAATTATTAACAACAAGAGGGCACTTGTTTTAATCGAGACTTACCAACACATTAGAAGTCGCATTGTCATAGCCAGTCCCAGCAGAAGCAAATGTAACCCCAGTGGCAAAGTCTGATATATTATATGCTGGATCCAAGTAGGCTGGTATAGTTGGCTTGAGACCAAAGGCCTCGGAAACAAAGTCCGTGGCAATTCGGCCATTGGAGAACCTTCCAGTTGGCCGGCCACCTGGAAAATCACGACCATACGGGGCGAAATTGCTCCGGGCAATAGTTGGGATCGCGTCGTTATTTCCAGCATCAACTGATGAGTCCCCAAACACGATGATTGCTGGAACTTTCGCATCAGTAGTTCTGGCAACTAGTATTAGACATTGGGTTAAAAGGAACCAGTTGATATACATGTGTGCCATTGTTTCTGTTTACCTTTTGTCGTACTTGTCTGAAACAAACCTTGAACATTGAAGTGAAATGGAGCTGGTGTTAAATAAATATCGTTTGGAAATAAATGAGACGTTGATTCAAAGTTCAGGGTAGTTGGGAGTTGTTATTGCTACAAACATGAGAATACTACTGTTTTGTTTATACGGCATGTCTTGTCGTGGAAAATTAACTCACAACTCATAAGCCGAAAATTATTACGTACTATAGTGAGGTATACTTACTTCTCTCACATCAATAGATTATATAATAAATTTTATTAGTAGGGTTAGGTAAAATAATGTAATATCTTTGTACTTCGGGAATAGTGCATATAATATGTACATAATGTTATCTATAGCGTTTTCCTATTAATAGCATTAGCAAATAATTTGGAAAAGGAAAACTAAAAATAGTTTGATAGCCATACAAAATATTTAGTCTATTGTCGCTAAAGCAAACAGTTGCAATAATTCAAGTGAGAAAAAAGGTACATTATTATGCTACATTTTATTGATTTCACAAATAAATTAAGCATGAAGGTCATGCGACTAATGTAATCATGCTAGCTCCTCAAAGGTTCACATTTTCATCTTAGATCTGAGCTTTTGATATCAAATCAAATCTTAATGAAACATCTGTATTTTCTCCATGAATTTGACATATGCATTTTCTCCATGAATTTGATACAATTATTTCAAGACACAATATTTTTACAACAATACCGAATTAGCATGATTTTATTAGTTTTCATCTAGACACACCATTTACTGTATTATATTATTTACTATTTAGAGCTTGACACCTAACATCGTTGTGAAATTTTTGTGAAAATATTGTGTCGATAACTTTATTGTTATTTCACACTATGATGCTAAGTACAGATGCAGATCCCTACAAGAAATTATCCAAGAAAGAAAGTCGTAACAATAATTAATCACATTACTCTCAAATTCTTCCCTTCTGAAATTGATAGAATGAAACAGGGCAACAACTCATTGACTTCGTAATAACTACTACCACCGAACGGTCTACTAAAGGAGCTGGTATCTGGTATGTCCGATGCATACAGCATCTGTCCCACTTGCTTGTGTGACAGATGCTGTATGCATCCTACTAAAGTGTGGAGAGAGAGAAGAGATCAAGTTATTAATGTTCCCATTATGTGGTTGCAACCGCCCAAGAGAGTGACAAGTTTTCAGGCATTCAAAGCTCCCCAACAGAAATGGAGGTGCTGGGTTTTGTGACTAATAAATACTTCATTATATCTAGACGGGTTAGACCTCATAAAATTAGACTTCAACCGTCAACCTGTCCAAATTCGAAGGAAAAAAAGGGCAAATGAAATTTTGACCAGTGAATAACGGGTCAATTCGAAATCCCACTTGTAGAAAACAGGTTCAGTACTTACGGATTTGATATGTTGATTCAATGAGTTAAAACATAAATTTATCAGCAAGTAGTTGGCCAAATCTCCCTTTTTATTTGTGAATATTTAGGATCGTTTTCCCATTTTTTGTTATAATTTGAGGAAGTTAATTAACTAGCTAGAATGGTTGTAAAGTTCTATTAATATTGTGATAGACCACGTACTAATTATGACAATTTGTGTGTATAGTTGGTGATATTGTACTATACATATGATATATACAACAATTAAAAATGTATTTATAAAATCTATAATCAAATTGGTGACACACAAAAATTATGTTTCAGTTGTATAATTGTTGTATATATCAAGTCACATACACAAAATATCATAATTAGTAAACATGATATTTTGTGTGTGAATAGTTGGTGATATTGTACGATACATGATATATACAACAATTAGTGGCGAAGTTAGAAAATTTTTCCAATTTTTCCAAGGGGTCGCAGTTGAATATAACAAAATTAAAAAATAATAATAATTAAAATTCATCTAATTTCTAAGCAAACATAAAATGGATTTACACATCATGTTGACTTACTAGTGAGATAACATACAAAACAATACTAAACGTTTTAAGCAAACAATTTCTATTTTTTTAGGTTAACATTTTTGAGATTTTTTAGGGAGTTTAACATCTAAAGTTTTAGCATTTGGGATAGAAGATTAAGCATTAGCCTCCTAATCTTGTACATTTTTCTTTTAAAATATGCATCATCCCAATTTTGAACATTTTTTCCTCTTAAAAATATGCATCAATTGTGAATAATTTCCTCATAAATTACTTAAAATGTGAATATTCAGTGTGTATAACTTATACACAATAATTTTTAATTTTATATTTTTGATGGTAATATACACCATTAACTTAATATACAAACACTTACTCAAATATATATATATATATATATATATATATATATATATATATAATATATATATATATATATATATATAATTTCACCAAACAAAAAAAGGAAAAATATTTAACAACTTAAAATGTTAGGGGGAGCCATGGCTCCCCTTGCCCCCCCATGCTCCGCCAGTGACAACAATTATACAACCGAAAAATAATTTTTGTGTCACCAATTTGATTATAGATTTTATAAATACATTTCTAATATTTAGTTATATTTTTAAAATATTATTTCATAATTTATGACAAAATAAATTATTAATTGAATATGTCCCAAGTTCTTCATAAATATATCTTATATAAATTATTTATAAATTTAATAGATTATCCATTTATCCAAAATTCTTTAGCAGATTTTTATTTTTTATTTTTTGTGTGTGGATATATTTAGAATCTTCTTCTCATTTTGGTTATAATTTTTTGAAATTATTTTACTTAAATATTCATAAGTTATATTAATCTTATTATAGACCACCTACTAATTAATTAAGATATTTGATGTCTTATCAATTTGCATGTTATTAATTAATCAATTCATTATTTTAATTTTTTAAGAAAAAAAAAAAAAAAAAAAAAAAAAAAAAAAAAACGAGGATCTGTGCAGGTTGACCTGAACCCATGCTTTCTCATTGTAGTTAATCGATCACTAGCAACAAAAAATATCTCAGACCATTCTTGAATATTTACAATGGAGCAAAGAATTCTATATTCAACAAAACGTTAAAATTGTTTCAAGATATATAACTTGAATGTTTTATTTGCAATATATGTGTGTGCAGGGCCAGCCTCGAGGTTTGGGTTGCTCAAATCTATCCCAATTTTAGTTGCCAACTTATTATTAAATATTAAAAAAAAAGAAAACACCATAAAAGTCCAAAAATAAATTTCATGCAAAATCAAGGTTACATTATGCTTTTAGCTTGAATTACATAAAAAAAAATAATAAAAAAAAATGTAACCTCAGTTATAGTAATTATATGTCTAATATTTTTTTAACTAAAAAATTCCTTAGTGTTAATAACAAAATATATATACCATGATTTCTACAAATCACAACAAAATTAATACTAATAATAAATTAAAAGTCATAAAAAAAAATCATTTAATAAACACGGGAACACATTGTCGTTCAAGGAATAGAATTGGAGCTTAATAAATAGGTATTGTTGCAAAAGGTTTAGTGGGTTTGACCCAAGGTTCCTCACACATGAGAAGAGAGGAAGACTCTTAGAAGAACAAGAGTGGGTTTCTTCGAAGAGTTATTTGTTAGATTTTTGGGGTTGATTGATTACCCATATCGGGGTTAAAAAATTATATGGGTTTGCGTGTTGAGAGTTTGCGGGGTTGAAAGAATACTCATATTTATGTGTTAAGTGTTTACTATTGTTGTTGTTGTCTTATAAATAGGACCTCAAATCATATTGTAATACACACAGAATATAATAAAGATGTAGTCTATTAGGTTTCATCCCGTGGACGTAGGCTCACATAGCTGAACTACGTGAAACCCCAACTTCCATCACTCTTCCTCTCTCTCAATCTCTTCAATTTCCATTTTATACTTTCTCTATTAATGTTTAGATTATTTTAGATTAAGGTTTTCTTCAAGAATAATTTTATGGACATACCCAAATTCACACATATTTTCACAGCCTCTTGAGGTGGTAGGTTGTAATTAGTGAAAAATTCACAAATTCATGCATTAATACTAATGGTAGACCTTGTGATAGTGATGTTTAACCACTCACAATCTGTCATTTCAGTAAATGTGGAAATGACTGTGAAAATGGGTGTGGCCCTAGGCCCATTGTACATGCAATATTCTTGATACACTAATATCTCCCCTCAAACTCAAATTATAAGCTCCCATTGTACATGCAATATTCTTGATACACTAATATCTCCCCTCAAACTCAAATTATAAGCTTGATGATGCCTTGAGTTTGGAATATAAGCTCTTGATAGGTTTTGAAGATGACCAAGTGTGACCAGATCAGATGTAGAATTGGCCAAGCACAATATGGGTTGAATCGTGCAAAATGCAGGTGATAGCAATGGATAATGACGACAGGTAAATGCCCAAAGATAGCTACAAAGGGCCTAAGAACAGATGTACGAGTGACTAAAGAGTGGTTGTTATGGTTGGAGGACGGCCGGAATAAATGCCAGACCCTCAAAAAAAGAATGGATTAAGGTGATAGAGTGTTATCAGAAGACACTAGCCTTTGGAATGAAAAAAGTGCTTTTTTTTTTTTGTCAGCAGATTTCGCTCATCAAGTTCTTGTTTGATCTGCCGCTGTTAGGGACGATTGATTAGGCAAAGATGATGCTAACGGACCAGGCCCAGGAGAGGAGATTTCCGCTGTGAACGCTATCTCAGAAGCTCAGGATCCTAGAGTTATTTTTAACCACTTGACTTGAATTTGGACCCTAGAGTTATTTTTTATTTTTTTATTTATTTTGCTTAATAAGCTGTATATTAATGCAAATGAGGAGTTTGTGGGCATATCCCATCTGTCTTCTCCGCTGAGTGACAGAGGCAGGAAGAGTGTTCCATAAGACCATAACAATTATAAAAAGGAGTCCAAGCAGCAAGCAAATAGGCTAATTAATACATTGACAAATCTATTAGCATGAGAAAAATAACAAGAATTAAAATAGCTAGCAGCAACATTAATTGACGTCTCCAATGATAGTGGAGATAAACCAGTGAGGAGAGGAAGCAGAGTTTAGACAAATATGTACTAAAAAAAAAAAACGTAGATATGAAATAATCGGTTACCCTAGATTTTTCAGTGAATAAATTGACGGATAACAAATTCACGTTAAGATCCAAACACAATGGACCTACTCGTAGTTAGTGAGTTGCATTATGAAGAAGAAAGAAAAAAAAAAAAAAAAACTGAATAAATTAATATTATCAAATCAGAATGTAAAACCAAAATAATAGATAAACGAATCCGACATTAGAAATTAACAAATATTTTAACTGAAATAATATATGAGAATAATATCACTACATATGAACATGGAAAATTCCATTTATAAGTTATAACTACCGAGCAACCACACATCAAAAGACACAACAAAATCAAAGATTTTTTTTAGCGAAGTAATCAACGATACTTTTTTAGAAGCTTATCAATGAAATGATCCACGATTATACGATTTGTTTTCTCTGTGGGGTGGAAGGCATCCCAAAATACATACTTATTGGCATCCGAGCAAGTTAACGGACTCTGCTCACTGCACAAGTAACTCATCTCGAATGTGCCTGTAGAACAGCATGCCACTCCTGCAACATCAAATCCTGCATGCCAATCAACAAATATATATTTGTTATGATTAAATAATATATAGGATAAAAGGGGGAAAGATAAAAAGAGAAAGAAAATAAAATTGTTAGATTCAAATAATTGCATTAGTGCAAGAGATTACATTTACAGCTTAGCTGTTTATAGTGTGTAATTGCTTCTGTACTTTTCCTTAAAGAGTAAAATTTCATTCATCCGAAAAAGAAGAAGAAGAAAATAATACAATAAATGCATTGGTATTGGAAGATAAATAATTTAGAATCAGTCCCTTTGTTTTTTCATGTATAACAACCACCAAACAAAGCAGATTGAAAATTTAAGTTATTGTATTTATGAGTCAGTGTAGCCAATGCCAAATCTTCTACAACTACATGGCAACATAAGAAAGGTATAAGATGTTTTTTCCTTTTCTTTTTTGGATGAGTTCATATAAGGTTATAACCATATTTAATTGCAAATTATATAGTTCGGTGAATTGATGATGTTGCAGATGATTTTGCAGCAAGTCTGCAACGACATAAAATGTGTTCCCAACTAAACCTGGTTTGCTTTAAACGCTCATTAAAGCCCTCACCAACTTCTTTCATGCCTAGTTAATGGCATGCATGTCTAGTTAGTACTTAGTGGGAGAGGGTTCTATGACTAATAAGTGACTCTGACTAATTCAGAAAATGTATATTATTATGACTAGGGCCCCTTTCCCTAAGATATTTTCAATCTATCTGGAAAAATGTTTAGGTATATCTGGTCCCCTGTGATCACATCAGGTTGACCCATGTGTTGAATGTACACACGGGTGAGACCCATCTCTCATGCAATAAGAGAGGAGTTCGTTAGGAAAACACACCAATTCTTTCAAACCTATCACGCGGTTACTTGACAACCTGTTTGACATGAGGGAAATGAATGAAATACAAAAATATCATTAAGAGATATTGTATTTATTCTTTTATTTGGGAGTTTAATATGAATGAATGAAACGGTTACGAGAAAATGCTCATTTTATTTCCTTCTAACCCTTCCTCTAGTAAATAGAAAGAACACTCATTTCTTTATGGTTGGTTTAGATAGAGGTAATTTTTGGATGGATTTTTGTTTTATTAATATGTGGATTTGAAATTGTTAGGTGAAAGATGTGATTTCAAATCCATAATATCACAAATATTTTTGTTTGAGCAAAATCTAAAAAGTCCAAATCATCATGTTGTAAATTACATTTATACTAACCATGCAATTTATACTTGCAATTTTTCTTCAAATCTCTTTCTTTTAAATTCTCAATTCAAACACATACCTTAATGAAATGGAGGTAAATATTACGTTCATTTTTAATCCATTTTTTCTAGTTTAAAATATACAAATAAAATGTGAAAAGTATACTAGTAAAATAATATATATTTATTTTATTTCCATTTCTTCTCTTATAAACTACTAAACATACTAAAAACGATAAATTATATTTCATTCCTTCATGATTTGTCCATTCTATTGTTAATAAACTTCCAAATATAATGTAAGTCAATACTATATGGGTTTTCCTCGGCCTCTTCTAATAAGTTTTAACCCAATGAAAATCTAATCATTCGTTTGAATCGCCATTATCCAAGGACTTCTAGAACGACCTGGATTAGAATCTAAGCCAACTATCTTGGTCTTGAATATGTCTGCAAAACTTTAAAATATTCTAATGCTCTTTATCAATTCCGAAAAATAAGAACAAACAAACTAAAGAAAGAAAGAACCATGACACCCCTAAAAACACTAGAAAGTAGAATCGTTTAAAGATAAATGGATAAATAAACGTTTCTAGCAATAACCCTGTGAGGCACCTCACTCAAAGAATTTTTGCTAACAAAGTTCAAACCCACAAAAGAAGGCGGGCCCCAACAGGCAAGAAGGCCATTACCCCTCACCTTCAAACAAAAAGACTGGATTTTCCTACAAACATTTGATTCACCTACCCAGCTGAATCAAATAAATACTCATATGTATTTTTAATCATATGATATATTTAATAATTAAATGACTTGTTTAAATAATTTAATAATTTATATGATTTAACATACGTAAATTTAATTTACTAGTCGGTTAAGATACTAATTAAAGCTAAATTAACAATCATAAGTAAGTGATACCAAAGCAGTAGGATTACTCTACATGAACTTACCATATAAAGAAGGCTTCTTGATGATTTGACTGAAAATAAAGTATGGATCTGTAAAAATTAATCTGGCCCCATGAAGCTCCTTATTCAGCCTTGCCACCAAAGCCTTCAACTTCCCATTAAATTCCAGGGCCACTTTGTTATAATTCTCCACGCAATCATTTTGACCCATAATATTCATGGCTCTCTCCAGTGGCAAACACCCCATGGGAGGAACTCCAGTGAGGGATATTTTCCGAGCTCCAAGACTATAAAGATTCCTGATGAAATTTCCAGCAAGCCCAGTGAGAAAATCCTCAAACTGTTTGATAGTGAATTGAGATTGCCGGGTAGGTAATATGTAGTAGTTCTCTAGGAAGTCGTTTGTTCCTAAGCTTATCAAATATAAGGCCTCAGTCAAAATTTCATTTGCCTTAATATTTCCAACATGGGCTCTCAATTTGTTTTGGTACTCCTTGTAGTACTCCAATTCCTTCCACATTGGTATCACATTCTGCAAATTAAGAACAATGGGGCACGATTAAAATATGTGTCATAATTATGTAGCAATAACATATATTTAGCATAAAAGCTACTGATCTAATTGACATCTTGTAATGAAATACATCATGAGGATAATCTTTACTCCTTTACACGGTTACACCACATGCATGCATTGACCAATTTGAATACCAAAATTATTTCATAGGAGAGGAAGGACTAGGTAGCACATAATCATGTCACAAAAAGTTGTAACACAATAAAAAGATTTACGTTTTATGCATAGACATAGAGTTTGGTTTGGTTTGAGACTTACTAATACAGCAGAAGTTGCATTGTCATAGCCTGTTCCAGCAGAAGCAAAGCAAACTCCAGTGGTAAAATCTGATATGTTGTAATTAGAATCCAAGTAGGCGGGTATTGCTGGTTTGAGCCCAAAAGCCTCAGAAATGAAGTCTGGAGGAATGCGACCATTGCAGAACCGTCCCGTGGCATGACCACCAGCAAAATCACGTCCATAAGGCAGGAAATTGCTCTTGAGAAGGGTTGAAACGGCGTTGTTGTTTCCTGCATCCACGGATGAGTCTCCAAACACTATGACGGCTGGAACTTTGGCTTTGGTTATAGAGACTAGTATTAGAAACTCTGTAATTATTACCAAGAGCCATGCTGTGTATGTGTATGCCATGATTAGTACTTAGTATAGCTTGTTGAAGCTATTAGATTGTATGGTAATGGGCTTGTGTTAAGTAATATATGGTGTTGGGATGAGAAGAAATAGGTGGGAGGTAGTTTGGTGGGTGTCTTAATGGCTTAGCCAGCAAAACAAGAGGTTATTTAGTAGAAACATATAAAACTCTACCTCCCAAAATTATGAGGCTTATATTTACTATGAAAGGACATTAAGTGGGGAGCTCTCAGACTTGCATTGGGATTGGTTTCACAGGCCAGTTAAACTACATCACTTTGTTGGTCTTATTGTTTTAGTTTAAGATTTAGGCGCAAAGTAAAACCATTATGAATTAGAGATGGTGATATATATTACATGATTAGTACAAAGTTAAGGCATCAAAGTTAATCCTAGTACTTACTAATTAAGAAGTATGTCGTGGTTTGAAGTATCAAGCTTGATGAAACGTAGAACAAAATTATTGAATGCCTTCCAACAAATTCACTTATAAATTCTTGTTCCATTTCACCAAAATTGGGTCATTCTATAATATCTACACTATTTTAGGTTGATATTTCCAACAAATTTCAGACAAGTAATTGTTTAAAGTTCAAAACTAGGGATAGTTAAAATGGAAGAGGCCATGGGTAGATATTCAATTTACATATTGTGTGCCAACTGCCAAGTGCCTAGACAAATACGGCAAAATGAAAAATAATGTTTTTTATTCTAGAAATAGTAGTTGTAAAATATAAAGGGACAGGGAAAATGACACGTCTAACCAATTGACTTTATACATTAATGCTTCCCAACAGTACTGAGATGGCTTTCATTTGTCGCCCATTTATGAACATTGCAGCCAACTTTTTCTGTGAACCAAAATGTTCCAACAATCCTTGGCCTTTGAAATTTGAACTTCTATTGGGCTGTTGCCTGTAGCCCTTAATGGTTTTTATCCTGTTTGGGATAACCTATTTTTATAAGTTCATTTCGTATAAAAATACGTTTTATATAAAAAAGAAATTTTTAATGAAATTATAGATTTTTTTTTTTTTGGCTGAATAATGAAATTATAGTTGAATCCATATAAAATTGAGACTTTAAAATATTTTACATAAACTGATTATAAAGTAAGCTAGAGGCCATCTTAGCATCCCAATATATATCTATCACAATCCTTGAGAATGAAACCATTGGCATTTTACATTTTTGCTTTCATAAATTACAAGTTTAGGAGAAGGTTATCTCTTTTTTTGGAAGGTTATCTCTTGGAGCAATTCAATGAGATAATCCTTTCACAGCATATGGGATCACAATCTGGTCCTTGAAAAGCAAACAATTGACATTTTACTTACATATTTCATGAAATCACTCCATAAAATTATCCTTTAACAACATACGGGATCATAGATGTGTAGGTTCCACATGTTGTGGGTGGGTGCTTCATAGAAATACTTTATAAGATAATTTTTCCTAAATTAAGAGGAAGTATTATATTGAGCGACTCTATGAGACCATCCTCTCACAACATAGACTTCATAGAGTTGCTCCATAATATTTGTTTGGTTTCAACTTTAAACGTCCTAATCACATCAGTGTGATATAATCCTAATTTAAAACATTGCATTTGCACAAGTACAACCTTCTTGGTGCTTGTTTGGTTTGACTTTTGTTTTTGTTGGTTTATTTAACTTATTTAGTTATGTACACATTTTTATAACCTCAATTATTTTTAGATAAAGTTATACTTTTGTTCATTTTTTTTTAAGCGAAAGAAGCTAACGAAAATGAACTATACCAAACCAACATTAAGTTTTTACAGATTTAACATGTATTACAGTTGATACCTTACAATGCACGCAAGCGGGCATGCATTGAAATTGCTTTATTCTTTTTGTAATAGCAATTTTGTGGATGTTTGTAATGTAATTCTCACACACCATTGGTCACTCAATCCTCTTTATTCGGTCATACTGACATGATACAAGTTTAATGGTTGGGAGCGCGGAACATTTCCTCCTCAGAAATTAACCTTTAAAAGCCAGAACGTATCATCATGGATATGGTTTAGTCTCATACGATGTAAAGTTAGAGATGAAGGTCACGGAAGATTATTGTTATGAATTGGAGTTGTTCATCTCCCCCCCACCCCCCCGCCCAAAAAAAAAAAGAGCATTGTTATGAGTTATGACATTCATTTGTTGTTAAGTTTCGTTAATTTGCAAGAAAGTTACATCAAGTGTCACTATTTCTTTTGTTTTTTTTTTGATGAGTCACTATTTCTTTTGGTGAAAGGCATATATAACTTCTTCACATTGATTTAAATTATAGTCACACTAAATATCTCAAATTGAGTCTTTCTGCGTAGATCCAAATCTAGTTCATGTCCATATATCTTGCTGTGAGAATCTGTGGAAGATCTTGAGTTGATGGTAGCTGCTTTATTTATTTTTTTAAGTAAAGGTGTGAGAAGTGCCTGTCACCCTATAAACTTAGACAGATGTATAGCATGTAGCAATGTTAGGTTTTTTGTTTTTCACAACATTTTTCATCACTTATTAATTAAGAATTTAAGATGATAGGTTGTGACTGTATTAACATCACTTTCACATGGGTCTACCATTAAATTAATACCATGTACCAAGGACCGTCCAATCATTTTGGGGACCTAAAACGAAATATCAAATTGAGACCTTAAACAACATAATTTAACAAATCTTAATTTATAACCTTCAATTGTAGAAAAAAAAAAAAAAAAAAAAAAAAATTCAAATGGTTAAAGATTGATACATGTTTCTGTTTCATTGTCAAATCTGATTTTTGTAGAAGAGCTCAAGTCTTCAAATTTGAAGCAAAAACTAAAATAGAATATAAAAGCTTATTGTTACTTATTAGAGAGAGAGAGAGAGAGAGAGAGACGTTCATTAAATTTTGTATTTATTTGTGAAACGTTCAGTCATTTTTTAAACCCTAATGTTATCGTTTTTGGTATTTTCTATGGACTATGTCATGTATAGTATACACATGAGCCATAAAAATTTGTGAGTCTTCCCATTTTTTTTTTTTTTTTTTAAATTTGTGAGACGTTCAGTAATTTTTTAAACCCTAACATTATCATTTTAAGCATTTTCTGTGGGTTATGTCATGTATAGTATACATATGGGTTATAAAAATTTGGGGGTATTCCCTATTTGGAGGCCTCAAGCCAAAACTTAAGTGACCTAATGCTTATATAAATCTTTTTAAAACTTATTTTTATGGGTACACTGACACTTTAACTGATTTTCAAAAACCGGTCAACAAAAAATAAAATAAACAGATGTCAAACAAATACCAAACTGTGATTAAGGCAAACAAATGTGGGGTAAATTATAATTTTATTTTTGGAAGGAAGGGTCATGAGGGGTGTTTGAATTTTGAAAATTACATGACGTCGAAGTTTCAATTAAAAGAGAATGTGCAATTGTTATGGGCCAGGATACTTGTCACAGGGAAATACCACTCCAAAAAAAAACTCAGTTCAACTTCCACCATACAAAAAGTCATGAGCTATTGTGTTAGCATTTGTGCATTGGGCTTACCATTGACCTCAACCTTGCATGTTCTCTGATTGCGACCAATTTTCCACACTTCCCACATTTAAGGGTTGTGTTACATCTTTTTAGTTTGTAAGGGTTGAGTGGTTCATATGGACCCCTAACTCTTTGCTTCTTAGGCCTACCAGTAGGTCGTCTTTTAAGTTTTGGAGGCAGTGGTGGGTCATACTTGGTGATAGGTCTACGTACAACCGTCTACCCGGTGGACGACCTCATGACCTTCCTTCGTCAGATAAAGCATACACGAGGACGACACCTAACATCATCCTTGCTAAATGTATCTGAGCTGTTCACATGATCCATTAATAGAGGTCTTTATAGCCAAATTAAATCAAGGAAACATTATTATCCAACGATTTAATGACAATATCTCAAAGATATTGTAACCGCCGTCATAAAAGCCTCTCATTCAAGTCAAATAAAGACTGAAATAAAAGAGAGCTCAACAACTATTTATTGGGGGCATCTATATAAACCCTAGAGGAAAAAGACATAAGGTATGTGAAATACTAACCTAAACACTTATACATACCTGTTGATTATTCATAGAGAGATTACTGACAAAGGCATCGGAGAAGCTTTGGTCGGCACCCCACTGGTGCTCTCTTATTGTTCACTCTCTTCCATTTTGCAGAACCTTTCATCGAGAGATGAGGCGTTGGACGACCATGCTGATTTTTGCACATCATCAGTTGGCGCCGTCTGTGGGAAAGAAAGCTCTTTTTGATAGCCATCTCGCTATTCTTTCCCTGAGAAAAACTAAGAGCGGTCAACACAGCTAGCCTTTCTCCCCATGGAAGCAGGAGATACCAGCGATCAACACCTGAATGCCTCAGATAGACAGATATAGGCCCTCACTAGCAACATCTAGGAGTTGGCACGACAGAACACCGTTGACCGGCAGGAAATGCAAGAACTTACACGACAAAACCAAGAGCGCATAGCCATCCTTCGCTCACAAGGAGAGGTTCAAATCCCCAATCCTGGCCAGAACGATGGAGGAAATCCTCGTAACGAAGAAGGAGGAAATCAGAATCAAGACTAAAATGACGAAAGGAGCTCAGCTAATCAAAATTGACAGCCCCGTCCAAGTCAAGTGGTTGAGCCCACAAGGTCCACTGCGAACATCAGGGCTGCAAAGCTAGAAGAAGAGTTGAAGGAGATGAAAGAGTAGATGAAGGAGATGAAAAGTCAGGTCAATGCAAAAGCTGTTTGGAATCTCGATATGCTCATTCATCGCTCGGAATCACCATTCATCAAGAGGGTGAATGATTATCCTCTTCCAGCAAAGTTTAAAGTTCCCCAGCTTGAAAACTTTGATGGACTTAGAGACCCACTCGACTACCTAGATTCCTTAAGAACGGTCATGCGGCTACAAGGTGTGTCGGACGAGATCATGTGTCGTGCCTTCCCTACAAACCTCAGAGGTTCGGTGAGAGTATGGTTCAATCAATTGGAAACTAGATCCATTGACACTTTCGCTTAACTGAGCCGAGCTTTTATTGACAACTTCATAGGGGGACGAAGATCAGCTTGACCAACGAACTATCTTCTCAATATTCGGCAAAAGGAAGGGGAGTCATTAAGATCATACGTGCAGCGTTTTAACAAGGAGGTAGTCCAGATTGACGAACCCAAAGAGTTTGTAGCCCTTACGGCGTTCAACACTAGTCTCCACAAAGGCGATTTCCTCTTCCAACTTTGTAAGGACCCCCCGAAGTCCATGTCAAAGTTAATGTATGAAGCACAAAAATTCATAAATGTAGAGGACGCTTTCGAAGCCCGGGACAAGTTTCTTAGTAAAAAGAGGAAAGAACCAATGGATCGACGCTTCGAATCTTCCAAAAGCAGGGTGTCAAAACCAGATTACTCGAAAGTCAACCGAAAGAATGCAAGATCTTCCAACGGACAAGGCGGAAGACCCAGAAGCTTTACACTCCTAAACATGTCTGTTGACTAAGTCTTTTTACAGATACAAGACGATCCCGCACTCAAATGGCCTGGGAATTTACGTTCAAGTCCTGGACGGAGGTCTAAGGATCTTTATTGTCGATTCCACAGAGACCACGGTCACAATACTGAAGACTATTTCGTCTTGAAGGAGAATATAGAAGCTCTGATAAGACAAGGCAAGTTGAAGAAATTCGTCTGTCAAGATAATCAAGAAACTTGTCCACCCAGACAAGAAGAGAAGAAGAACTACTTGGAAGATCGTCCACGAGACGTAATAGGGGAGATACGCACCATCGTGGGAGGTTTGGTCTCAGGAGGAACATCACGATCATCCAAGAAAGCCTATGCTCATCAAGCTCATAACATTCTAGTTATGCAAAGGCCGCAGAAGAATGTAAAGTTGGACGATCAAGTGATTACCTTTAGCGAAGATGATGCAAGAGGGATTTATCAGCCACATGACGACGCTCTCATCATCACAATGACCATTGCAGGTTTCATTACTAAACGGGTGTTAATTGACAATGGAAGTTCGGCTGATATCATCTACCTTCCAGCGTACCAGCAGATGAAGATAGACAAAGAACGGTTGAGGCCAATCGATATCCCCCTCGTGGGGTTCACAGGGGATAAAGTCAATCCATCAGGAGTGGTCTCCCTCATGATCGAAGCTGGCACGTATCTGAAGCAGGTGAAGGCTTCAGTTGAGTTCATGGTAGTCGATTGCCCATCAGCTTACAACGACATTATAGGGCGTCCAACCCTCAACAAACTTAGAGTGGTGACCTCAACATATCATCTCCTCGATCGTTTCCTTACTGAACATGGCATAGGGGAACTCAAAGGGGATCAGGCAGCAGCAAGGGAATGCTATTTTGCTTCTTTTGGAACGGAGATGAAACACCAAACAATGGTGATCAATGAGGGGCAGAAACTCATTGAACCTACCGAGAAGTTGGAGGTGATTGTGCTGGACGACGAAAAGCCAGACAAGACCACTAATATTGGAACAAAAATGGATAGAAGAAAAAGAAAAGTCATTATTGAATTCCTGAAAGACAACATAGTCGTCTTTGCCTGGACGCATGAAGACATGCCTGGTATCAATCCCTCAGTCATCTCCCATAAGCTAAATGTGGATTCGTCCATGTGCCCTATAAAGCAAAAAACACGAGTGTTTGCCCTGAACAGAAATCAAGCTATTTCTAACGAAGTTAAGAAAATTTTAACCGTAGGGTTCATCAGAGAAGTCTATTACCCCAATTGGCTAGCCAACGTAGTAATGGTGAAGAAGTCCAACGGCAAGTGGAGAATGTGCATGGATTTCAAAGACTTGAACAAAGCTTGTCCAAAAGACAGTTTCCCCTACCCCAAATCGATCACTTGGTAAACTCGACGGCGGGACATAAGTTACCGACATTTATGGATGTCTTTTCAGGTTACAATCAGATCGTGATGGATGAAGACGATCAAGAGAAGACTTCTTTCATCACTAGCAAAGGACTCTTTTGTTACAGAGTCATGCCCTTCGGACTAAAAAATGCAGGGGCGACCTACCAACGGTTGATGAACAAGATGTTTCACAATCAAATCAGGCGAAATGTAAAAGTATACATTGATGACATGCTGGTAAAGACGAAGGACGAAGACAAACATCTAGACGATTTGGAAGAGACCTTCAAGACATTCCGCCAATACCGTATGAAGCAAAACCCAAGTAAATGCGTTTTTGGCGCTTCCCCAGGAAAATTCCTAGGGTTCATGGTGTCCCAGAGAGGAATAGAAGCAAACCCGGATAAAATAAATGCCATACTGGAGATGACCCCATCAAGAACGGTAAAAGAAGTTCAAAGCTTGGCTGGAAGAGTTGCAGCACTTAATCGTTTCGTTTCACGGGCAACAAATAAGTGTCTTCTATTCTTCAAAATGTTGAAAAGGGCCTTCACCTGGATGGACGAATGTTAGAAGTCTTTTGAAGAACTTAAGAAGTATCTGACCTCTCCACCATTGCTTAGCCCCTCCAAACAGGGTGAACCTCTCTCCTTATATTTAGCAGTCTCCCCAATTGTCGTCAGTTCAGCTCTGATTAGAGAAGAGAATGGCGTGCAACTGCCAGTGTACTACACTAGCAAAGCCTTCCAAGGAGTAGAAGAAAGGTACCCTGCCATGGAAAAGTTAGCACTAGCCTTAGTCGTCGCCGCCCAAAAACTTCAACCTTACTTCCAAGTGCACATTATCATCGTCCTTACCAATCACCCACTCTGTAAGGCGATGAGTAAACCTAATTCCGTTGGACGACTTATTCAATGGGCCATAGAATTAAGCGAGTTCGATATTGAATATCGTCCAAGACAAGCCATCAAGGCCCAAGCCCTCGTTGATTTCATAGCCGAATTCACCGCGGCAGACGAGGAACCATCACAAGAGAAAAGAGAGCCAGAGGAGAAATGGAAAGTCAACATCGATGGATCGTCCGTCAAGGGGGTAGAAGGAGTTGGAATTGCTTCAAGACACCCGAAGGAAGACTACTGAAACATGTCGTTCGACTCCAGTATCCCACCACCAACAATGAGGCAGAATATGAGGCTCTGCTCATAGGCCTGCGCATAGCTAAGGTGTTGGGAGCAACCACACTAAAGGTCCAAAGTGATTCGTAGCTGGTAGTGGAATAGGTCAACGACAAATACAAAGCAAAGGAAGAAAGGATGGTAAAGCATCTCAGTCTCGTCAGAGGCATCATGACTGGTTTCAATGAAGTCATTATTGTCCAAATCCCCCGAGAGCAAAACATAAAGGCCGACGTCTTGGCAAAATTGGCCTCTTCCGAAGAAGCCACTGACCAGCGGATCGAGGTTAAATATTCCCTAAGCCATAAAGGGGAAGAAATGAACCCCATTGACATCAATAATTCGTGGATGACACCAATCACGAAATACCTGGAAGATGGGATTCTTCCAACAGACGTCGTAAAAGCAAGGAAGCTAAAAGTCAGAGCCACCAGGTTCATCTTGATGCAAGGAATACTGTATAGAAGAGGCTTTTCACTCCCATACCTACGTTGCCTCGACAAGCTCAAAGCTGAATATGTGATGAAAGAAGTCCACAAGGGGATTTGCGGCAATCACTCTAGGGCACGTTCCTTAGTCCATAAACTTGTCTGAGCAGGTTACTATTGGCCAACAATGCAAAAGGACGCAATCTCCTACACCCGAGCTTGTGATAAATGCTAGAAGTTCAGAAACCTCATCCATTCACCACCAGAGGTACTCACCTCAATGACGGCCCCCTGGCCTTTCGCGTAATGGGGATTGGATATCTTGGGACCTTTTCCAATCGGACGAAAGCAGTTAAATTTCTGGTAGTAGGGATCGACTACTTCACTAAATGGGTGGAAGCTGAATCGCTCGCAACAATTACTAAAAAGAACGTAAGGGGATTTGTATGGAAGGCTATCATATGCAGATTCGGAATCCCTAGAGTTTTCGTATCTGACAATGGACGACAGTTTGACAATTCACCTTTCAGAGAGTTCTGCGAAGAACTGGACATACACAATCATTACTTTTTCCTAGGTCATCCCTAGGCCAACGGTCAGGTGGAAGTCACAAATCGATCCTTGCTCAAGATTATCAAGACTCGACTTGAGGGGGCAAAGGGATTATGGCTGGAAGAGCTCCCAAATGTCCTATGGGCATACATGACAATAGCAAGAACCCCCACAGAAGAAACTCTGTTTCGTTTGTCGTTTGGGACCGAAGCCGTCATTCCAGTGGAAATTGGATTGACCAGTTTCAGAACAAACATATATGACAAAAAGAGTAACGACAGTCAGCTGCGATTGAATCTGGACCTGCTGGACAAAGCTTGTGATCGAGTTGAAGCGAAGATGAAGGCATACCAACAAAGAATGGCTCGTTATTATGATCGACGAGTAAAACACAAGGAATTCGAAGTGGAGGACCTAGTACTAAGAAAGGTGACTCTCGCCACAAAAGACCTAACCTAGGGAAAATTAGGGCCCACATGGAAAGGACCATACAAAGTCGTCAAGTTCTACAGAAGAGGTACCTATCACCTCGAGTAAAACACATCCTTGACATTACCAGTAAGACTTCATTTGAATTTCCCTTTCATAACCTGTTTAAGTTTGTTGCAACCATTTCTATTTGAAATATTAACAAAATAAAGATGAAAGGTCAATAGACGCCCCTTTTCTCTACTTCAATCTAATTTTCATCTTCCAGACGAAATATCTCTTACGTCTTCCAAATAGAACTTGCCTCTCAAAATTCATAATTCAAAACTTAGATGTAAGACAAAGCATCCAAGTGGTACCATCGTCCGTATAATGGCTCAAATTTTTTTTTAAAAATCTGAGTACATGTCATGTATGGACGACAAAAATAAGCATGTGTATTTCCATGAAACGAACGACAAAAAATACTTTCACAAAAAACAAGTGTATACAAAATACATGCATAAGGAGCACGTGTGTCGCCATCGACTGACGATGAAAAATACTTGTACAAAAAGCAAGTGTATACTAAAAATACATGCATGAGAAGCATGTGTATTTCCATCGACTAACAATGAAAAATACTTGCACAAAAAGCAAGTGTATACAAAAAATACATCCATGAGAAGCATGTGTATTTCCATCGACTGACGATGAAAAATACTTGCACAAAAAACAAGTGTATACAAAAAAATACATGCATGAGAAGCATGTGTATTTCAATCAACTAACGATGAAAAATACTTGCACAAAAAGCAAGTGAATACAAAAATACATGCATGAGAAACATGTGTATTTTCATCGACTAACGATGAAAAATACTTGCACAAAAAGCAAGTGTATACAAAATGCATGCACAAAGAAGCACGCATGTCACCATCAACTGACGATGAAAAACACTTGCATAAAAAGCATGTGTATTATCTCGAATGGGTAGAAATAAAACATACATGTGAAAGCACAAATATATATCAAAGCATATATATAGTCACATCACATTTAAAAGCTAACCAAATACGAAGCATAAAAAAAAACCAATATTGTTTAAATCCTCGTCCTAAAAGATCCACGGCCCCCAAAATGGGCCCCACAAAAATATACATATTGTTTTAGAAAATAGTTCAGTTGGTGGCGTCATCGTCCAATTGAGGATCCGCCGACGTCCCTACATTATTCCCCTCTTTTACCAGTCTCACCGAATCATCATTTTCATATGGTTGGAAGACATCAGAATCAAGGTCAAGGTATTTTTCCTTCGCTTGCTTTCTCAACAGTTCAAAACCGACAAGGAAGTATTTGGTGTTATTATCGTCATATGCTTCTGACAGCTTAAACTCTTCCATCGCAGCAATCCTGACTGCCTCCATTTGATCAGTCAAGATCTTCATTTGATCAGCAACCCGTTTATTCTCTTCTAGTGCTTTCTTTAAATCCACATCCTTAGCCGCCATATCCACTTTCAGTAACGCCAGCTCGTTCGCCACATGATCTATCTCCTGAGTCAATTCGTTAGCTACCGTCGTCAAACTTTGGTTAGCATCGGCGGCTTCCGACAATTGACTCTTAAGCTTCAAAATGCCTTCCTCCTAGTGGATATAAAGGTTAGCAATGACCATAGCCTTGGTCAAACCCTACAAAACACGGAAAGACGAAATCAAACATCAGGAGATAAAGGCACCTAAATAAGAAAAAAAGATAACCCTCTACCTTCATCAGCGAATGGGCAAGAGCTCTCTTCACTACATCAGTGTTAAGCTTCCCATACTCGTCCATGTCCTCCTTCGTCACCACCGATTTTGCCCGCCTTAAGGCTAAAAAAGCATCATTGGGCAAAGTAGGCGCTTTCTCTGCCTTGCTGGACGAAGGAGCATTTGGAGGCTCTACCAACTCAACAGACAAGGCTGGAGCTTGTTCGGAGACGATGGGCTCTTGAGATATTAGAGGACGAGGAGCTACCTCTTCCACCATCCGCTTGGAAGATGAGTTTGGCTTATGCCTCTTCCCCAGGTTAATAGTTACGTCATCCTTCTGATCCATCATCCTTTTCAATTTGTCTTTATTCACCTTCGCTATCGCCATTCCTACAAAAAAAAAATTTATTAAAAATAAAACTGAAACACTCATCGTCCAAACACCGAAAGCTAAAAGAAGGTATAAACAAGGATACTTACTTCGCTAATTAGATAGATCCAAAGACAAAACTGTCTGACTCGGCTTAGGACCAAAGGAATAGAGCGCAAGCAACTCCGGCTGTATGAACTTGGTATAGTGATGATCTTTGTGGTGCAATGCTCGAAGCACCCTATTTTGTCCCTCTTGATTCAGCTTCGAACGTTTAATCGCTGTAAAGAGAAGAAAAACATCAATACATACCACCAAAACGCGTATACGCATGACAATACATGGAGAGAGGCACACACACCAGAGGTAGGAGGCACACCCCAATCACAATGAACCTTGATAAAACTTTCGTCCTTCTCCTCCCAGGGAAGACCTTCCCAATTATCTCCACAGATAAAAACATATCCGTCCTTCCACTCCTTATTAGATGATGGAAGACCAGTCACCAGCTTGAGGTGTTTTTTTCGTCTGTTCAGAGTCTAGAACCCAGGAGACATGGCTATCTGACAAGGTTTATAGCAATACAGAAGCTCGTCCACCGTATTGGAATCGGCCCCTCTACTACACACTCTCCACATCACCATACAGGCAACTGCTGTCCTCCAAGCATTAGGGGCCAGCTGGCCAGGCAAAAGGTTCAGACTACCCAAAAGCTCCCTTATGAAAGGTTGCATAGGAAACCTCAAATCAGCTTGGAAATCAACCTCATAATAGGCCACGTCACCGTATTTGGACAAGCAAGCTCTCTCGTCCAAATCAGGGATCCGAAGGACGACATTTAGGGATTTGATACCGACCCCTAATCCTCTTTAGACCCTCGACGTCTACAACAGAAAAATAGGATCGAGCGACCCAAAAGTCCTCGGATCCAAAAACCCTCGATGAGCCCGAGATTGACGGAGTTTCCTCCGAAGAGTGGTCTCCCCTCACCTCTGTCGGAAAGCCCTTCGGGCAAATCCTAAGAACGAACCAAGGGCCAACTATTTCCCTCAGACGCCATAAAACCCCTAATCGTTTTCCACGTACTTAACGCCAGAAAAGCTAAAGCAAACAACTCCTCCGATAAGCGGTGGAGCACACAATCCACGGGGATCAAATCACCAAAATGAACCGCTCTACCCTTACTCTCATCTATGTGACACACCCCCACAAAGAAATTTCTAAACAAAGAATTTGAGGGATCCAGTGCTACCGAGAAATTAAATCGAAAAGAAAAACGAACAAGAAAACTCAATAGAGAGATAATGCACCAAGATAAAAATGCCAAAGGAGGGAAAATGAAACAAATAAAAAAAAATTCGGTTTTTAAATCACTAAAACCCTTGGCAGACGAAATGAAGTGTCGCTTCGCAATGCTTGCCCAATGAATGAATGACACGCGTCAAAAAGTGAACCATAACGTCACCTCATCATTAAATGCTACGTTGGATTTTGGCTGCACATCTCCCAAAAAATACGGCCGAAACCTATAACTATTCCAGCCGTCGTCCAAACACGACCACGTTGGAATAGGGGCATCTAATAGGTCTAAGTACAACCGTCTACCTGGTGGACGACCTCATGATCTTCCTTTGTCAGATAAGGCATACACGAGGACGACACTTAACATCGTCCTTGCTAAATGTATCTGAGCTGTTCACATGATCTATTAATAGAGGTCTTTATAGCCAAATTAAATCAAGGAAACGTTATTATCTAACGGTTTAATGACAATATCTCAAAGATATTGTAACCGTCATCATAAAAGCCCCTCATTCAAGTCGAATAAAGATTGAAATAAATAAGAGCTCAACGGCTATTTACTGGGGGCATCTATATAAACCCCAGAGGAAAAAGACATAAGGTATGTGAAATACTAACCTAAACACTTATACCTACCTATTGATTATTCATAGAGAGATTACTAACAAAGGCATCGGAGAAGCTTTGGCCGGCACCTCACCGGGGCTCTCTTGTTGTTCACTCTCTTCCATTGTGCAGGACCTTCCATCGAGAGACGAGGTGTTGGACGATCGTGCTGATTTTTGCACATCATCACTTGGTTTGGGGCCATAACTCTGGGCCATTTACTGGTTTTATAAGATAGGAGTAGGTCTTGATATATGTGTCTAAGCTATAAGCTTCATCAACATATTGCTTTGGCTTCTCTCTTTCAGAAAACATAGTTGGCACTGCATGCTTACAAGGGATTCCAGTGAGATCTCACTTAAAACATGAGCACTTTCTTGCTTTTAGGTCAACCACAAACTGCGAGGCACCACCTCTAACTTCAAACTCTCCATCACCATTCGATGTTGCACTCCAATGCTTAGAATGCAATTTTATCTTCTCTAGTTTTTTCTGTATCTTGGGACATACTGGTCCTTTATACCCCATCTTATCTCTATTTTCATGTATACTCACTATTAAACTTCTCCTAATCCATTCCAAACATGTCAAAATTGGTTTATCCCTAGCATCTATGATATAAGCGTTGAAGCACTTTGAGATGTTATTTAACAACTTATCGCACTTAATCAATGGATTAAACTTGTGCCTAGCGCGAATAGACTTTAACAATTGGTATGCACTAGGGTTAATGGCTTTTATCCTCGCCATATGCTTCTCCCATAGTCCCATTCGCATCTAGGTGTTGCCTTTGTTGCAGCCCATATCTTGTCTTTTAACTCTTTTCCCTTGTATTGAGCTTTGAAATTTGCATACAAGTGCCTTACACAGAATTGATGGTAAGCTTCAGGAAAAAAAAAATAGCAAGGCTGGAACTAAACCCTGTAGTTTGATAATAAAAGATATATTGATCAATTATGAAATTTTCTGCACATACCAATAACATGTCTTATTTTACATTTGAAACAATAACGTGCCTAGCTTTTGCTGATCAGATATAAATGTGCAACCACGTTGCCCGATATCTTTACACAAGTTAGTCATAAACCATATCCAACTATCTTTGGATACTGCCTCGGCTATAGCATATGCTATTGGAAACATACCATCATCCCATCAAATCCCACTACAGCAAACAATTGCCCTTAACATGGTCCTTTTAGAAAGCACGCATCAACCCAACCAAACCTCGAAAACCAGCCAAGAATACCTTCTTTAGTGCATCAAGACAAAAATACAATCTTTGGAAGATAGGTTGCATGTGCATTTGGGTCCTCCATGTCTGCATCACCACATGACTAAGGGTGGCAAAAAAAGCCCAAACCCATTAGTCCACCCAAATCCACTCACTAATTACTCAACCAAATCCACTTATTTAATAAATGAACAAATGGGTGCTAACCTAATTAAACCCAATTAAATTGAGTTTAATTGGACTTTATCATTTTAGAAGCTGTAAAATATTTTGACTATTTACATACTTAAAATAATTGGGTTGGGTTTTAATGGGTTGGGTTGGGTATGGGCCATACACACTTTGTTAAATGGGCCTAAATGAGTAATTGGGTTTTTAAGGACCTAACCCATTTATTATTCACCCAAACCCATCCAAACTCACCCATTTGACACTCCTACACATGACTAACTTCGTTGGTTCTTCTTAATTTAGTATAATAATCCCATAACTTGCAATACTAATCAACTTGGGTACCCATTATTTGATCCACTGCTTTTTTCCTAGATCTATAACTTTTTATCTATAGACATCTCATTTTGTACCTACCAATATCCGGAATCCCCGACCTCAATGATGAAGAAACCCAATCTCTATGAAAATGTTCAACACCTTGTATTATGCCCAAAAGGTAATCTTTAGTGATTAAGGCCCATAGAACTAAGCTCACTTCAAAGCCCAATACAATTCCATGACCAAAAACGCGTATGCTACTCCTAAATAGGCGTATACCTCTATCCAATAGGCATTCGCCGCTTGGCGACAAACACTCTAATTTTCCAAATCCTTGTCTTTTTCTATCCAACAGTTAGGATCAGACTCCATTAACCTTAAGGAGCCTCTAATGCATTATAAATAGAACCTTAGACCATCACAATGAGGATGCCAGTAGAGTTCAAAAAAAAGGCTTTTAAAAATATCTTAAGACTCCCTTAAAATTCCTATACACTCATAGTCTAGAGAAAAGAGATAGGAAATAGTCTTTTGAGGGTTTAGCAATTTTATAATCTCATTGGATTAGAAAACGAGTTCTCTCTCATGAGATTACAACTATCTCTCATTCCATTGTTCTTTAATCCTAATCCATATCACAAATACCTTTTGTTCAAAATACATAAAGTTGCTATAGAGATTCCACCGAGTGACCGGTCAAATTATTAGTTTTCTAAAGCTTTAAAGGGTGATATATGGATCATCTTAATAGATCATACTCTCCTCTTTAGTTTTTTTTTTTTTTTTTTTTTTTTTTTTTTTTTTATTCTAGCACTTTAAATTTTAGTCATTTATTTTATTATGTTTGTTTATCATTCTATTCCCTATTTTTCAGTCATTTAAGTTTCTGTTCTTTAGGGTATCCTTGTCTGAAGTCGCGTACACCAACCTTAGGTAGCATACGTTGTTTCATGACAGGCGTACACCTGTTTTATTATTTTTATTTTGTTTGATTACGGTTAAAATTCTTGTTTATTCTTTTGGCTTTATTGTTTTAATTTTTGTTTGAAGTGGTGTTCATTTCCCTTCTCTCTTATATATAATTAATTGTAACTTTCATACCGCGGTCATTTTAGTATTTTTTTTCTATTAAGTTTCATTCATTAACTATTAAAAAATATTTAAAAAAAAATACTAAAAACTATTTAAATATATGTTTTTAATAAAAAAAAAAAAAAAAAAACCCCAATAAATAAAGAAATAAGAAGGGAAGTGAGAGACTGAGAAGAAAACTATTAAGAAGAGTGAGAAAAGAAAGTTTTAAAACGGAAAATGTTATTTCCGCACCAAAATGTGATATTTCCGTACCATTAGTGCGTTAATAACAATTTTTGGTGCAATATTGTACACCAAAAGTTGTTATTTTCGTACCATTGGTGCGGAAATAGTGCTACCTTTTAAAACTCTTGTTTTTCTTTGGAATAAAAATTAAAAATTAATTTTTTAATATTAAAAATGGGAAGCTAACAAAAAATTTTAACGAAATTTGAGGGAAGTATTAAAATGATATGAGATATGAAAGTTAGGGAAAATGATTCTCTTTATTTCAAAATCTCTCAATTTTTCCTAAATTTGATCAATTTTATGATAAATTAAATGTTGCTGATTTAAGGGTATAAAGATTGCTACATCACTTAAAATTTTAAATGATGCGGTATTGTGTATTATGTTAGATTTAAGAAATAAAAATTGAATAATGAAATCAACCAAATAGAAAAATCTTGAAACCATTCGGAAATGTATAGCATAATAGGAGAGTGAATTTTCTTTGTTTTATTAATTTATTAAATTGGATAAATTAGAAATGATTTTAAAATCGTGTTTTGGAAACACGATTAGACGTGTCTTGAAACTTGACGGTATAAATTTTTTTTTTTTTTTTTTATACCACTTTGTTTAGCGATTTTGGCTCTTACTTATCAAAAAAAAAAAAAAATTATAAAACATTACTATTTTACATAATTAATATTAAAATAATATTATTTCCCAAAAAAAATCCATAATAGGACTTATGGTTGAAATGAGAATTAGACAAACTTGACGGTATAAATTATAGTTTAGCGATACTTATCAAAAAAAAAAAAATTATAGTTTAGCGAAATGTCCCAAGAATCGGCTCCAGAAACCCCTCCATCCATCGCCGTCTTCCCGAAACGTTTCGGAGTCTTGGAAAGCGTCTCACTCGGATCCATCACCTTTGTCGTTAACCTGAAACTTTTCGTTTAGCAGGTCCAAAACAACCTCGTGTAGCTTCATGTAGTCGCTGGCGAAGTTTCTTTCTTGATGCCAAAATTGTACCAGATTTACGAAACCCATTTGCTGTCTCAACTCAGAGAGCTTGTCTTCAACTGTAAGTCCCTTCTTTTCTCTTTTTATTTGTAAACTAAATAAACCAACTTTAATTCTCTTTTAAATCATAATGTTATATGCCCAAAATGAAAGGATTTTGTATTTTCAAGACACAACCTTTGGAGGCCTTGTTTGTGTCAAGCAGCTATTATGTATTTGCTAATTGTTAACTTAACACTAATGCATAATGGTCTAGTTTGTAATTTTCAGATTGTGTGACAGGTTAGTAGGTAGCATTACCTTTTCTATATTCATAGTAAGTAAAAGAAACATTTTATTGCTCTTAAAATCTGTAAGAATACAATGTAGTCTTAAATTTTTTTTTTTTTTTTGGTGATATAAATACTTTTTCGATTTTTCTTGGTGGTATGAAGGATATTAGAATATGACTCTTCTTTTGTGTGCATATAATGCTTAGGAGATATTGGAAATGTTGTTCCGAACAATGTGGAAACTGAAGAGTGGGAATAATGTGGGCGTGTCGAGTCTACTGAGGAGATATATATCAGTTTCAGGCAGAGCTGTAATGGATATGGCTGCAAAAGATGGGGAATTGAGGGTCTTCATAGTTTCTGGAGAGGTTTCTGGGGATTCCATTGGTTCTCGTCTCATGGCATCTTTAAAGAAGCTCTGTCCAGTTCCTATCCATTTTTCTGGTGTGGGAGGGTATGCCGTAAACTATTACTTTCCCAACCTTTTCATTTGATGCAGTTCTTCTGAAAACAATTATTTCATAGATAGCTTTATCTTTCATGTCCTAATTGTTAACTCTTAGTCTCCCAGTTATTGATTCTAACCCACTAGTGAACTTTGAGACTCTGAAAATTTTCTATAGTGGATAGTTTAATCCACATTTATTTACTTTTTGAAAGATTTTCCGGAAAAAAATAAAAGAAAAAATGCAGATGACGTCTATGCATTATGTCAGAAATCATGATTTAGTGTTTATCCTCCAATGAATTTTAACAAAGTATCCTTTTCAGCTTGTTGGCAGCGTAGTTGTGAAATTATTATGAATTTATAAGTAGAAACACAATGTGAACCTGTCTTTTCTTACTGCATTCTGTATGAATTCCTTTAGAGGTATTACGTTGCTGTTTTTGTTCAGGTCCATGATGTCAAGGCAAGGATTAAAATCTCTGTTTCCTATGGAGGATATTGCTGTGATGGGGATATGGGAGTTGTTACCACATCTCAATAAAATCAGAGTGAGTAATGAGCAACTAAATAGCTTCTTAACATAAACACATGTAAATTTGGTCTTTTTACTTGAATATGTATCTTGTAGTGTGAAGGAAAGCCTTTGTGCATCAATGCATCTTATCTACCCTTGATTTTAACACTGAAACTTGAAAATGTCAGTTGAAGCTGAAGGAAACAATAGAGGCTGCTTTTCTGTTTCAACCTCATGTTGTTGTAACAGTGGACTCCAAGGGGTTCTCATTTCGTCTCCTAAAGCAGTTACGGGGTAATTTGCTCTAGCTTCTTGGAGTTGTAATCATTATCAACATGTTGCTTAGCATGGTGTAGGAAAATTTGGGGATCATTTTTGCAGCTAAATACAGTCAGCAAGGATTGGATGGTCCTGTACACTTCCATTATGTAGCACCGTCATTCTGGGCATGGAAAGGGGGTGAAGCAAGACTCAAAGGCCTAACTGAATTTGTGGATCAAGTCTTGTGCATACTTCCAAATGAGGAAGAAGTTTGCAAATCAAATGGCTTAGCTGCAACCTTTGTGGGCCACCCCGTTATGGAGGATCTTTTAGAGTTAAATTTGGTATGAATGTGTCTTCTGATTGTGGGGGGAATGTACTAGATTGTCTTCTGATTGTGGGGGGAATGTACTAGATTGCTTTCACATATTGGATAAGTTAGATCCATTTGTTGTTTTTTAATTTCATTTTTGAAAGGAGTATCATAGAAGTTTGAAGCACATTTCTGTTGTCAATGCTGTTCAAATTGACTTCATGAACAATTGGTTCGGTACTTATGCCTTGGAGTGATTTTTTGTTTAGGGAAAGGATACCTCACCACATGAACGGAAGGTAGAACGGGTTTTTGAAGATTTCCGAAGTAAAAATGCAATACCTGCAGGTAAAGTTGATTTAGTGTAGTTCTAGATTATTATTGAATAGTGTGTATCCTTTTCTCAGTCTCAGAGCTATTTTTTACTATATTACTAAACAGTCACCAGTCTCTGGTATTTCTAAGAAGGGTGGTGCTGGAGATTAATAGGAACTCTTGTGTGTATTTAGCATACTATGATTTCTTTTCCCAAACCTTCTTGAGGGTGCACTTTCACTTTCTTCTCAGGTGATATTTGTGGCAGACAGTTTTAGTAAATTAAGGAAGTAACAGAGAGAGTATGACTTCGGATAGAATAAAATGGTGGAAGAATATATTTGGTTTACCTGGACTAGTCTGTTGAGTATCCATAGCGGACCCAAAAAATGTTGGGACTAAGGCTTGGTTGCTGTTGTTGTACTGCAAATTGTAAAGATAACATTATCTCTCCTAATACACACCATGTTTTTAAGTCATTAATAATGGTGGGAATATCCTTTTTCTTGAACTATTGTGATGTCATATATGTGTGTTTGTGTGTATGTGCACATGCAAGTGTGTAGTCTTTAAATCCACACCACCACCTTGTATTAACACTTAATGTAATTTATTTTTAACAGGAGCCACAGTCATTAGCTTGCTTCCTGGAAGCAGATTACAAGAGGTCACAAAAATGCTTTCCATATTTTCGAACACTATGGAATTATTAAAAGACTCCTTTCCTGAGTTGATGTCAGTGATTCACGTTGCTCCGAATCATCATGTAGAGAAGTACATCACTGGAATTGTTCATAAGTGGCCTGTTCCTGCTGTATTAATTCCAGGAGGATTACCTCAACTGAAATATGATGCATTCAGTGTAACCCCTGTCTCCTCTCTGTGTAATAGTTGTTGATACTGTTCAGTGTGTCAAAAATGTATATCTAAGGCAGAATAAGGGGTTGATGGGTCCTGATTTATTACTATCTTGTGATTGCAACCAGGGAAAAAGATAGATACATCAATTATTTTATTGATTATAATAATTATAAAAAAAGAAACATATATATGTTCATCAAGATCTAGCTAAACTCATCAGTTTACTAAACTGTCTCCTAGAGTTTGATCTATTGAATCCTATTGATTGGTTATCCCATTATTGTTTCTTGGTGCTTGAATGGAATGTGAATTATTGGTTACTTTTCTTCAGAGCTGGTGCTTGGTGTCTCAGATATAGGTTCATAATTTCTTAGACCTGACGATGCCAACTTTGGCATGTAGCTGGGTGTGAGTCTGGATACTTGAGATACATCTAAAAACAAAGTTTCTTCCTATATAACGTGAATGACATAGAACTGATTTCGATAAGATGTCAATTCTTTGTGAAACTTGTTAGCCAAAACTTGTTTACTTATTAATTTGAATTGAACACCTTGCAGGCGAGTAGGGTTGCTTTATGTACTTCGGGTACAGTTGCTTTGGAGATGCAGCTTGCGCGGTTGCCTTGTGTTGTTGCTTATCGAGCTCATCTTCTAACTGAATGGTTTATTCATTATAAAGCAAAGATATCATACATCTCCCTCCCCAATATTCTCTTGGATTCAGCTATTATTCCTGAAGCTCTCTTCCAAGCATGCACACCTACGAAGCTCACCTCATTGCTCATGTATGATTTTTGTTGTGATAGAAGCTTAAAGTTTTATTTTGAATTGCTGTTGTTTGATTGAAGTAGTAGGTATAAGGAAGTGTAAAGCTTTTGAAATCTGAATTACAGGGAACAGACTATGTTATTGTTTATTCTCGGTAGACAATGCCCATGCTCTAGTTTGATATTTGCATAGTTCCCAATCTTATTATTCCCACCTTGTTATGTATTACTTGAGCATCATGATCCAATGCAGGGAGTTGATACACAATGAAGGCTTACGAGAAGAACAGATTGTTGCTGCTGAAAAGGTCATCAGACTTCTTTACCCTTCAGAAAGAAATATAAACAGCTTTTTACAGCAGGATTCAAGATTGAGGTTTCCTGATTTAACGCCAAGTATGATAGCAGCATCCACCATATTATACTACGTGAAGCCCTGATGACTGATCATTATCTATTTATTTTTGTCATATTGTTAATAAATCTTGTTGGCTCTAAAGATGGAAGGTGGAGTTTCATGATCATTCTTTTTTGTAATGGACAAAATAGTAAATACATCAATGTTATGTATCTACTTGATCGGAAATACTTCTGTCCCTCCACGGGACCATACTGTGAGGGTGTGATTTGTGGTAAAATGTCTCTCATTTATGGTAAAATACTTGTCATTTGTAATAATTAAAAGGTCAAAGAGGTTTACCACAAATGAGAGGCATTGTACAACAAATCACACCCCACAAGACGATTTCATCACGGGACCAAAGTCACCCTTACATGATACCAATTTTGCAAATTTAGAGGTATTGAGTTTGTTAGACAATATACTTGTACTTTTTTTTGCTTCCTTTCAAGGGAAGGAGAAAATGCAGGGTGACCCAAGAAGATTTAGCCAACACAAAAATCATATAATAAAAATTGGGTCCTAGAAATTTTGGTTGCATCAAGTGGTTATCTTCTCTCTATGTCAAGTAGTTATCATTCATTAGAGACTTTTGTTTACTTATAAAAGAAAAAAATTAGAGACTTCGGTAAATTAAATATTTTCTCTATTGTTTATAGTGGTTTCAAATTAAACCTTAAATTTTAAAAAGTTTTAATTTTGAAATCATTCAATTCACAGCCTTAATGAATAATAGAAAGTAATAGAAATTTATAAAAGTTGTGATTAAAACTTATTAAATGTAAAACTCATACCATGTGAAATTATAAGATTCCTTATACACAATATAAGAATTGTGAAATTATATAATAATTAGTCATTTAGTTATTTTTATCAAAACATTCATAATAAAATTAATATTATATAAGTTCATTTCATAATAATATACTATAATAAAAGTTCGACATTAAAAACTGTGGTCATGCCAAGTGGTTACTCTAATTGAATTACTTAACTTTTCTCAAAAAAAGAAAAAAGAAAAAATGGAATACTTAACTTAACCCTCATTGCAGTTAATTCCAGCTAATTGAAATTCGTTACTCTTTGTCAGTCACTATTATCCGACTAGAAATTTCGAATGCCGAAACTGGTAATCTGGTATAACTTTTATTGCATCATACACCGTAAACATGTGTCACGCCAGCTTAATGTGCCACTTCTTGCTTGAACTGCTTTGCCTTATGACCAGCTCAACTAAAACAAAAAAAACAAACCCCTTTTAAGGCCACAAACACAGATCTCTTATAATAGTAAACATCACTCTCTTTAAATCCCAACACAAACTACTCCTTCAATATCCCATAATATTAATTAAAACTATCGAAAACTCCCTAACCCTTTCAATACAACACTAGTAAATCACACACCAATGGCTATATCCAGAAGTGTACTTCTTTTTGGGCTGGGGACACTCTTGGTTTGCTTATTGTTGATCAAAGTTAGTGAGGCTGATGAGTCTGATCACTATGCCCCTATTCATGTAATCAAACATGATGGTATCCATTGTGATGGTGCCCATCCTAATAATGGTGACCAATGCAGAAACGATGATGATGACAACGAGGAAGTGGATGATGATGTTGATGATACTTACAAGGTTGTCAACAAGATGTCAGTCTCTTTCTCAGCCTCAACTGGCCAATCTTCCAGCTCAGAAGACCCATCAGAATCAGATGCTACAAGCACTGAGGAGGAACTCAACAACCATATGATTGTATTGGGACACTGAGTCTGGTAACAAAATGTCATCAAATTCTGGAGGGCTCTACTAGTTGCTGAGGCTTCTAAATTAATTCTTTTTTCGTATTTGTCTCATATTAAATCTTGTTTTATAAGTTAACCCCCCTTCCCCTCGGATTTTCTTTTCTTCTTGTTCTTTTAACTTTTAAGGTGTGCATGGTTGATTGTGATTTGTCAATTGGGTTTTGTTATACAGAGATTTGGTTTACTTGTTCCTCTTCTATATCAAATTTAAAGTTGTAAACAACAAAGAGTAGGAATAATCGATGGGTGGAAAAGATTTTGAGATAAGGGAGAGACTCATAATTTTATGTGAAGCCCAAATAATAATGTCATATGGGCTAGATTTAACCATATAGTAATTTTTTACCGTTTAAAAAAAAAAAAAAAACATATAATAATTTTCCCAAATGACAAACATTAATTTTTGTCAATTTGGATGACAAGCGCATCGTTTAATCAGTTAACACATGTAAATATTGGGCACAAACCATTAGATTCAATCGTGACAACACGTGTAGTAGTTTAGTTGAGTATTAGTAGTTAGTTCAATTGATAAAGTTTTTAATCATTAAATAAAAGATTTAAGATCAGATTTAGGGTGAGTTTATATGCGTTTTCAGACAAAAACGTGAATAAACATGTGTTTGGCATTGCGATTTTACTTGGAATTGCGTTTTAGAAAACGCTAAAATGCGTATTTTGAAATTGGAGGTAGGACTAGCAATTTTGAAAACGCTGGTTTTGACAAAATACGAAATGCATTTTTTTAAGTGTGTTTTACCATAAATATCCCCACCAAGCTTAAAAATAACAAAAAACCCAGATACATCAAGAACCCATATGAAGAAGAAGAAGAACCTACTGGCTGCACTGAGCTTCATAGAGCTCAAAAATGGCCGAATTTCTTTGAGTTTCGTTGTCTCTGTCTTAACATCTTCAGTATTGAGTCTGAGTCTTATTTACTTTTTCTTTCTATTTTTTCAAACTTATCAGGTGAAGCTTTTGGTTCACAAGGAGATGTGGTGTCCATGGTTGCTGCCGCTGCTTCTTCCTCCTCTTCTTCTTCTTCTTCTTTCTTCTTCTTTTTTGTTCTTTATGAGACAACACAAGTACACTTGCTTTTCTTTTCTTTTTGGGTTTGTCAGCCAACAATCCTCCCTTTAAATTAAGTCCAACCACGTGGATGTACTTACACTACTCTTTGATTTTTTTTTTTTTCAACTTTCACTTTGTACATTTTATTTTATTGAATTTTTTAATTGATGAGTCCAATCAATATTAATGATATATTGAATTTTATATAAACTAAAATGGTAATCCGAAATGTATTTATTCTCTAATTTATTATTATTATTACTATTAATGTAATTTTTAACATTTCTTACATTAAAAAATGATAAGATATTGAACATTATAATTAAGTATTTTTTATAATTTTCACATGAAACAACAATTTTAGACAATCGTTATCCTAACGTTCATTTGATAAAAATAATATTTTGTCACATGTTTTACTTAACACTTAACTATGATTTTATAACATCTAAAAAATGACACTATAACTTAACAGTATAATCAAGTCCTTTTTATTTAGCAAAAAAAATAATAAAGTCCTTTTTGGTCATTTGCATCCAAAATAACAGTTTTAGATTAAAATTATCCGAAGGCTGAATTGACAGAAACAACACTTTTTCATTAGTTTATCCAAACGCTTAATTGTGATTTTCAGAATCGTGTTTTCAAAATCGTGATTTTAAAACCGCACTTTTTAAAAAATGCAATTTTCAAACAGCTTACCCAAACACACCCTTAACATGTACCAAGGTGAGGAAAGGGTTTAAAAAAATGAAAGACAATTATCTTCCGTTGTGTAACCCATAAGTTAGGTGGACCCTCTCCAATAGACTCCAAAAAAAAAAAAGCTTGGGAAAAGCTTTCCCAAGTGTATTTGAAATTAAAATATAAATCTTCAATTTGTATTCTTTCAAATTCTTTTCATAAAAGTACAACACTCATTCTTTAGGTTACATCAATGGATTTGAAGAATAATACTAGTACCCAATTTCTTGATCAGATTTTTTAACAATACATGATAGATTTAGCCTTTGAGGGTTTAGCTTCAACAACTACATTTATGCTACGAATTTAAAATAATGTCTTGCACCCAATAATTTCAAATATTAATGAAATTTAAATATAACCATGACATAATAATTAATAGAGAAGATTAGTCATTTTTCAAATATTATTCAAATTTTTCAAATGTAAATTGAAATCCAAAATTTCTTCAACTACTTCTATTCAAATATTCTCACGAATCATTGCTTAATAATAAAAGTTTTTATTTTCATCACAATTATAGTTTATATGTACTTTATTTATCTTGTGAGAATTAATTTTTTACTTAATATTTTATTTATTTTGTTACTTATAATAGTTAACATTTTCCATATTAATTTTGCTTCAATATATATATATATATATATATATTTTATCTTGCCCCTTGAATTGAAATCATGCATGGCTTTGGCATTGCTGATGAAAATCTAGAACTTTTTTATTTATTTTGAGTATAAATTTGAATCTTAATAATATATAATTAATGAATTGAAGGACTTGTTATTACAAATCTTAAGCAACAACAATAACATCTTCTTCTTTTTATTATTATTAATATTATTATGATTATTATTGTAAACAATAGAACCATAACTTGTTATAAAGGCTAAATTACACACACACACTCTCTCTCTCTTCTTGAGAATGGATAAATTATACTTTTAATCCTTCAAAATTTGGGACAAGTATGATTTTGGCCTCTCAAATTTAAAAAGTTCAACTTTGAGCCATGAAATGTTTCAAAGGAAAAAAAATTAATCATTATATGTATCTCGTTATTTTATATTTACGTGAGTAACGACATGCAGAATGGGTTGTTGATGCAACAATTTTTAATTGACATGACATTATTTGGTTGATGTGTTACCTATTAGTTTCTCACTTCTTGCTTTCTCTCTTTCTTCTCCAATTGTTGGTCAACAATCTTCAAAGTGTTTTACATCCTGATCTCGTGCTCCTGGTTCAACTACCAAAGATCCATTCATTATCTTCCAAGTGTTTCTTCCTATTAAGTTTTTTCTTTTCTTTTCTTTTTAAATTTTTTGTTTGGTTTGTGGGGGATTTGGGAGAGTTTGGTATATGGGCTTGTAATGCAATGCATCATTTGTTTATTAAATTGTTAGGACATGTTTGGTACATACTGTAATTATTTCTATTGTTTTGTTGTGTTTTCCTTAAGGGAATAGCTATTATAAGGAATAAATATTTCTTAAAATGAAGAATAATTATTCTTTATAAAAAATCTATGATAATTATTCTTTAACCTACGTAATGGCCCTTAAAAAAATTCCTAAAATCCTCACTGGCAGCAGCTTCACCCAAAGAAATAAAATTCTACCATTGACCTATGGATCCATTGGTCTCTCTCTCTCTCTCTCTCTCTCTCTCTCTCTCTCTCTCTCTCTCTCTCTCTCTCTCTCTCTCTCTCTCTCTCTCTCTCTCTCTCTCTCTCTCTCTCTCTCTCTCTCTCTCTCTCTCTCTCTCTCTCTCTCTCTCTCATCTATTTTATGTCATTGATTATATTTATTTTTTTAATTCCAAAATTATTTTATATGACATCATGATATTCAAGCATGTAAATTTAAACTTTGATGTTTCAAGATGTTATTATTTAAAATAAGAATAATATTTATGGATATTTTAATTTTGAACAAAGGATAACAATATTAGTTATATAAATTGTTCAATTTATACACGATAGGATGCTAAGCTAGACCTATAAATAAAAAAGTGTAAATATAATTTTATAAATAAGAGCATTTTAGAAAATTAATTAAAATAGGATTTCTTTCTACCATCTTATCATGTTGTATTAAAGTATACAATATAAATTCAAAATTATGTTCATGTGTTGTCACTAAATAAATGAATAGTAATAACTATTCCATTTCAGATTCTTGTATTTCTTATAACTGATTCTTATTCCCATGTAATATCATTGTACTCTTACTCCTTTTAGTTTTAAATTGTTTATAATTGTAACACCTCGTAATGTTTGTACTTTTAGTAACATTTGAAATCCAACATCAAGAAATGCTTGGTTGTTTAGTTAGTTAGTATAGTTAGTCATTAGTTGATGATTAAGCCGTCCTATCCAAGCTTGCTATTATAAATAGCATCTCTCATTCATTGTAAAAGGGTATTTGTTTGAATGTACAAACCCTATCAGTTTATTCTGAGTTTTTCAAGAGCAATCTTGAATAGTTGCTATCTTCTTCTTCATCTAAGGAACTCAGCCCTACCCTGTTTCTACCTTAATTTGCCTAATTAATTTCTCTCCACATCAGTTTAAATCTGGCTTACCCGAAGAAAGCTACAATGTGAAGAAGTGATAGGAGAAAAAAGATGGACAGAAGAGGGAGGAGAAAAAGGAAAAAAAAAACTAATGACGCATCCTATAGAAAATTCCACCTCAAATGAAAAATGCACACTAGGAGTTTATTCAAAATACGATTAGCCATACTAAAAGTCTTGTAACTCAATAATATTACGCTACTTGGGTATTCGGCCCAATTGTAATCACCCTCTCCAAAAAATGTGGGTTCAATTCTCGGGATCTTCAAAATATATGTGTGTGTAAATTTTAGATTAGAATTTCTATTATTTATATTAAAAAAAAAAAGTAACTCAATAATATTACATGTTCTTCTTTACAATGAGAACCATGGTTCAAATCTTGTAACTATCAAATTATTAAGTCCAATCAACGAAAAAATAGATGGTAATTGGAGGGAGGGGCTAAATTGTTTTTTATTTTTTTTTAAGTTTTAAAAACCAAAGTCAAACGTTATAAATATGAGGGAAAATAAAACATACTATAAATTTTAGAAACCAAAAGTATAATACGTGTTGTATTTATATCTTTACAACACGTATTGTAATTAGTGATTGAATAATAGTACATTCTATTTATTCAATCACTAATTGCAAACACTCTCACTAAATTTTCATCCAATAATAATAACTAATACATTTCATGTTGGCATTCAACACCACAAAATTAAAAGAATTGAAAACGTCAAATACCAAGAATACAGTAAAAACATACTAATCTTAGGATGCACTAGTGGAGGGAAGCAATGGTTCATGAATGCATGCCTTATTTAAGAGAATTTCCCTTATAAAGTCTATATATCTGAACCATCAATCACGCAAATTAACCAACTAATCTTTCTTATCCATATTGAGAGTGTTACTTCCATTTTCACAAATCACAATGGCTATGTCCAAAGGAATGGTTCTTTGCCTTTGCGTGTTCATGCTCGTTGGGCTTTTAACTAGCAATACAAATGCCAAGGCAATTGGTTATGGAGCTATTTCAAAGGGCGGTAATCCTGGATGCGGCCCTTTGCATCCCGAGAATTGTCATGACACGCCTGCTAACCCCTACAAAAGAGGTTGCGAACGAGAAGAAAATTGTCGGCATGGTTAATGTGCAATGAAGGAAAGATTGCTACCGGTATCCTTCATGAAGTTTGAATAAGGCATTCAACGCCACCCAACCAAAATCCCATGCTTAGATAGGGATGTCAATAAGAAATCCTCTTGATCTCATTTCATAATTTATAAATATTATTACTGTAAAAAGAACAAAAAAGTCCCTCTTCACAACATATTCTATATACCTTCAATATTTTAGTGACAATTTCTATGTTGAATGGAGTGATTTACGTTGACTCATGCAAGCCCCAATGCATGCGCTCGTTTCTTATTAAAACTATTAAGACAAGAATGATTGACTATGAGCCTTAATACCAAATTAGTGCAGATTGGAGCTAGTTTGACATAATGATATAACAACCTAACAACTACAAAGTTTATAAGTACGTACTTGGGTTTTTTTTTTTTTAAATGGTTGATACACGTTTCACGTTTTGATAAGTCAGCGGCAATAATATTGTGTTCTATGGGGTAGTTGAGTACAGTGTACTCACACCAATAGTCCAATAGGTAGCAGCCCGTCAGCTGCTACCTTTGTGTTTTTCCTTAAACAATGAATGATGGAAGTAAAAAAAAAACTTGAGTGAAAAAGATAATTTCTAATGTTCAAGTCATTTAGGCTATGAATCATATAAAAATATAGGTAAGGAAATATGCATGCGAGCTAATGTTAATGAGGCCAAACAAATAAATGAGCTAATGTTAATGAGGCCAAACAAAATAAATGAGCTAATGTTAATGAGGCCAAACAAATAAATTTAGGATAAAACTTAGGTACAGTTCCTTAGGTTAGGTACTGGAGGGGAAATAATTTGGGAGTAACCAAACCAAAGTTCGGAATCAGAAGTCTAACTGAATCATATGAATCTGTAGTTTGGTCACGACCGAGCTGGTCTGTTGTGTTCGGTCCGTGCCGAATTACGTATCTGTTTGTTTTATAAGCTAAAATATTGTTCTGCTAGAACTAAAGTGAATCGGGATTATTTCTGAACCCAGCCATAAATGCATAAAATATCTGGGGCAGAGAGCTTTGAATGCGTCGCCTGGTTCAAACTCTAAACGGGCGACAATGAAGTGATGTTTGCTTTATCATTCATAAATGCATAAAACATCTAGGCAAAGGAGTGTTAAATACGTCTTATATATTAAACCCAGAAAAAACTATGATAAAGAGGATAAAAATCGTTCATCAAAGTTTTGACAGAACTCGGGTTATGGGAAAAAATAAATCAGAACAACTTATCTAAATATCCTTGAACATTGACAGAATGGAGGGGATGGAAAGGAAAAGTAACAATACGTCTGAAAATATCCTATGTGGGAGGCAGGTATAAATAGCAGAGGAGGCAACATTAATGAGGTACGCAAACACTTATCCAAAATTCGCCTGAGCCCTGATTTCATTTGTCTTTTTTCCATAAAATTTCATTAACTAACAAAGGTATCGGAGAGCTAAAGGCCAACCCCCACTGGATTGACCAAGGATCTAACAATTCTTTCTCTTCGTTCTGGTTGATTCCTATTGCAGGATATGTGAACTTTGTTCAGACAAATCTCTTGAAGTTCAACTTCTTATTCTCTGGTTAGCTTTTCAAGTTGTTACATTTTAAGTTTCTTCAGGTACATTAGATTCTCCAATTGAATTCAAACACATGGTAGCATTAACCAATAAAACATAAATAATGTTATCTTTTTTAAAAATATTTAAATTTAATGTATTTGAATTCAACTAGGAACTTAATGTACTTGACCTAAGGAACTATACCTAAGTTTTACCCATAAATTTAATGGAGATCAAATGAATATACTCGGCAACTCCTAAGTAAGTGATACCAAATAAAGATATCTAGCTACCTACATATGGCGATTGATAAGAGTAGCTACCTACATATGGCGATTGATGAGAGAAGCAGAGAAAAGGAACTTGGAGTATGTTTTTGAATGAAAGAGAAACTTTTTCCGGACTTGTTGAATTAGATAAAATAGTTATTGGAATTTCTAAATCAAATGAACGTGGGAGTTTTTTCGCAAGAGGCTAATGATGTTTTTGGCTAGTGACAGTTTTTGCTCTTCTTGTTTTTTTTTTTTTTCTTAGACTTGCATCCCTGTTATGCCTAGCCACACCATTTGTATTCTTTTGTTTTTTAGCCAAAGGCATCACAAAATACCTTGTAAGAGTGAGTTGGCTTTTGAGAGTGGATTTTACGATGACCAAATTGTTAGGCATTGAATTTTGAAGCTCTTTTGTAGGTGGCAGAGGGTTTTGAAACTTTTTGTAAATGGTGTGTATATAAATATTTGCTCATTCAATCAAATTTATCATATATAAATATTTTTAATTTAGTTTTTAGAGTTACAATATCATATACGGAATCTTATACAAAAAATTTCTCATTTAATCACATTGTACTCCATTTTTGAAATTATTTGAAGAAATCAAATCTAAATTTATATCTCACAAATTGCAATGGTCGCCACTAAAATTAAGGTATTAGATAATTTTTTCATATTTAATGGTATATCATATTGTGTTATGAATTTTTCTTCTAAAAAAATCGTCTTTTGATTTGTTATGTATGTGGTGTAAAATAATAAAAAAGAAAAAAACTTATCATACAAACTATGACATTTTTATTGGTGATATATTGTTGACTACTTAAAGTTGACAAATCAATACCCCACTTTTATTCCTCTGTTTTGTTGTTCTAACACCTCCCTTCTTATACCTGTTTTGGAAACTTAGAGGATGAACACTTCTACTTGTCCTTGATTAATGAAAGTTTTTGGTTTAGCAAAAAGTAAAAAAAGAGTAGACAAATCTTTACATGGCCTCAATAATTTATATTTTCCTATTTTTAGTTTCCATTTACCATAACTATGCGTATGCCTTAAAAAAACCTTTTTATTCTTTTAATATTGCCACATAGTAAAAGCTCACTTTTTTTTTTTTTTTTCTTTTTTTGGCTATGTTTAATTTAGTTTTTAGACTTCCAAATAGCAGTAAACTATGTCACTTTAAAGTTTAAACTAATAGAACTTATTGTGGTTCTGGATGAAGTATTTCTATGTCACTTTATTATGGATTGTTGGGAAGCATAGTGTCTGACTGACTCTCTGTTTTGTTGCAGAAGATAATCTGAATCTTTGTAGCTCTATGTCTTTCACGTGTTTTCCCCTTGGTCTCTTTTGACGACATTCATGATTTTTTCTCATCCTCAACAAACAATGAGATGTTTTTAAGTGAAAAATGTTTATTATATTGCAAAGCAGGACTAAGGTGTTTAAAAATAATTATACCAATGTATTGCCACTCAAGTTTATTTGATAATCTAGAGCTATTGGTTTAATTTTCTATTATAAATACCTAATAATGAAATTTTTAAAAATATTTTTTTAAACCTATAAAGAGTTGAATGCATTTAAAAAAAAAAAAAAAACAGCCTCCTTTTATACGTGATATGGCAAATTTCTTAAGCCTTCACTGCTCAAATAGTTCTTGTTGTCATTCTATATATTCTGAACTTCATCAAGATTAAGTGCAGTACTATAAGCATTTTGTTGACAAGAAGGGTCTGAAAAAGTCACTTTATAGAGAAGTTTGTATTTATAAACAGATTCATGCAGGTATTCTTTTTATAAAACTTTATTCTTAATTTATAACATCTTAATCAAAGAGGCAACCACTCATTGTCTCATTTGATGCATTTGGAGAGACAAAGAAATGCTACAAGCTTTGAAGGGTGTGAAAGATCAGTTATGTACTTGAAACTTTGATTTCCCAAATCCTTACTTAGAAGCCTATATTCATTTGTGCATAATTGTTGTTGTACGACTACTGTATGCTTTCAATATATTTGGGTTGTGCCTTTTTTGTGTTTTTAAGAAATTATTTACTTTAAAAAAAATTTAGGCATCTTTTAAATATTACTAAAAAAAACTGTTGTAGTGGCTGACTGGAGGAACATTGTTTTCCTAGGATTCAAAATTTATTGTCCTATATAGAGGAAAATATTATCTACCACCAGAGCAGAGTGAGAAAGAGAAGAAAAGATGTAGTACATCAGTTGACAACTGCACAGAAGATAAAAGATATTATATTATGATACATACCACTGAAACCACTTTAATGAATATTGGAATAACAGCAATACATGCATATGTTAAATACATATACCAATATAAAATAATTAATATATAGACCCAATGATAGT
>OU015769.1:16120503-16145387 GCA_907173295.1 Fagus sylvatica
CCATACTAAAAGTCTTGTAACTCAATAATATTACGCTACTTGGGTATTCGGCCCAATTGTAATCACCCTCTCCAAAAAATGTGAGTTCAATTCCTCGGGATCTTCAAAATATACGTGTGTGTAAATTTTAGATTAGAATTTCTATTATTTATATTAAAAAAAAAAAGTAACTCAATAATATTACATGTTCTTCTTTACAATGAGAACCATGGTTCAAATCTTGTAACTATCAAATTATTAAGTCCAATCAACGAAAAAATAGATGGTAATTGGAGGGAGGGGCTAAATTGTTTTTTATTTTTTTTTAAGTTTTAAAAACCAAAGTCAAACTTTATAAATATGAGGGAAAATAAAACATACTATAAATTTTAGAAACCAAAAGTATAATACGTGTTGTATTTATATCTTTACAACACGTATTGTAATTAGTGATTGAATAATAGTACATTCTATTTATTCAATCACTAATTGCAAACACTCTCACTAAATTTTCATCCAATAATAATAACTAATACATTTCATGTTGGCATTCAACACCACAAAATTAAAAGAATTGAAAACGTCAAATACCAAGAATACAGTAAAAACATACTAATCTTAGGATGCACTAGTGGAGGGAAGCAATGGTTCATGAATGCATGCCTTATTTAAGAGAATTTCCCTTATAAAGTCTATATATCTCAATCATCAATCACGCAAATTAACCAACTAATCTTTCTTATCCATATTGAGAGTGTTACTTCCATTTTCACAAATCACAATGGCTATGTCCAAAGGAATGGTTCTTTGCCTTTGCGTGTTCATGCTCGTTGGGCTTTTAACTAGCAATACAAATGCCAAGACAATTGGTTATGGAGCTATTTCAAAGGGCGGTAATCCTGGATGCGGCCCTTTGCATCCCGAGAATTGTCATGACACGCCTGCTAACCCCTACAAAAGAGGTTGCGAACGAGAAGAAAATTGTCGGCAATGGTTAATGTGCAATGAAGGAAAGATTGCTACCGGTATCCTTCATGAAGTTTGAATAAGGCATTCAACGCCACCCAACCAAAATCCCATGCTTAGATAGGGATGTCAATAAGAAATCCTCTTGATCTCATTTCATAATTTTTAAATATTATTACTGTAAAAAGAACAAAAAAGTCCCTCTTCACAACATATTCTATATACCTTCAATATTTTAGTGACAATTGCTATGTTGAATGGAGTGATTTACGTTGACTCATGCAAGCCCCAATGCATGCGCTCGTTTCTTATTAAAACTATTAAGACAAGAATGATTGACTATGAGCCTTAATACCAAATTAGTGCAGATTGGAGCTAGTTTGACATAATGATATAACAACCTAACAACTACAAAGTTTATAAGTACGTACTTGGGTTTTTTTTTTTTTAAATGGTTGATACACGTTTCACGTTTTGATAAGTCAGCGGCAATAATATTGTGTTCTATGGGGTAGTTGAGTACAGTGTACTCACACCAATAGTCCAATAGGTAGCAGCCCGTCAGCTGCTACCTTTGTGTTTTTCCTTAAACAATGAATGATGGAAGTAAAAAAAAAACTTGAGTGAAAAAGATAATTTCTAATGTTCAAGTCATTTAGGCTATGAATCATATAAAAATATAGGTAAGGAAATATGCATGCGAGCTAATGTTAATGAGGCCAAACAAATAAATGAGCTAATGTTAATGAGGCCAAACAAATAAATGAGCTAATGTTAATGAGGCCAAACAAATAAATTTAGGATAAAACTTAGGTACAGTTTCCTTAGGTTAGGTACTGGAGGGGAAATAATTTGGGAGTAACCAAACCAAAGTTCGGAATCAGAAGTCTAACTGAATCATATGAATCTGTAGTTTGGTCACGACCGAGCTGGTCTGTTGTGTTCGGTCCGTGCCGAATTACGTATCTGTTTGTTTTATAAGCTAAAATATTGTTCTGCTAGAACTAAAGTGAATCGGGATTATTTCTGAACCCAGCCATAAATGCATAAAATATCTGGGGCAGAGAGCTTTGAATGCGTCGCCTGGTTCAAACTCTAAACGGGCGACAATGAAGTGATGTTTGCTTTATCATTCATAAATGCATAAAACATCTAGGCAAAGGAGTGTTAAATACGTCTTATATATTAAACCCAGAAAAAACTATGATAAAGAGGATAAAAATCGTTCATCAAAGTTTTGACAGAACTCGGGTTATGGGAAAAAATAAATCAGAACAACTTATCTAAATATCCTTGAACATTGACAGAATGGAGGGGATGGAAAGGAAAAGTAACAATACGTCTGAAAATATCCTATGTGGGAGGCAGGTATAAATAGCAGAGGAGGCAACATTAATGAGGTACGCAAACACTTATCCAAAATTCGCCTGAGCCCTGATTTCATTTGTCTTTTTTCCATAAAATTTCATTAACTAACAAAGGTATCGGAGAGCTAAAGGCCAACCCCCACTGGATTGACCAAGGATCTAACAATTCTTTCTCTTCGTTCTGGTTGATTCCTATTGCAGGATATGTGAACTTTGTTCAGACAAATCTCTTGAAGTTCAACTTCTTATTCTCTGGTCAGCTTTTCAAGTTGTTACATTTTAAGTTCCTTCAGGTACATTAGATTCTCCAATTGAATTCAAACACATGGTAGCATTAACCAATAAAACATAAATAATGTTATCTTTTTTAAAAATATTTAAATTTAATGTATTTGAATTCAACTAAGGAACTTAATGTACTTGACCTAAGGAACTATACCTAAGTTTTACCCATAAATTTAATGGAGATCAAATGAATATACTCGGCAACTCCTAAGTAAGTGATACCAAATAAAGATATCTAGCTACCTACATATGGCGATTGATAAGAGTAGCTACCTACATATGGCGATTGATGAGAGAAGCAGAGAAAAGGAACTTGGAGTATGTTTTTGAATGAAAGAGAAACTTTTTCCGGACTTGTTGAATTAGATAAAATAGTTATTGGAATTTCTAATTCAAATGAACGTGGGAGTTTTTTCGCAAGAGGCTAATGATGTTTTTGGCTAGTGACAGTTTTTGCTCTTCTTGTTTTTTTTTTTTTTCTTAGACTTGCATCCCTGTTATGCCTAGCCACACCATTTGTATTCTTTTGTTTTTTAGCCAAAGGCATCACAAAATACCTTGTAAGAGTGAGTTGGCTTTTGAGAGTGGATTTTACGATGACCAAATTGTTAGGCATTGAATTTTGAAGCTCTTTTGTAGGTGGCAGAGGGTTTTGAAACTTTTTGTAAATGGTGTGTATATAAATATTTGCTCATTCAATCAAATTTATCATATATAAATATTTTTAATTTAGTTTTTAGAGTTACAATATCATATACGGAATCTTATACAAAAAATTTCTCATTTAATCACATTGTACTCCATTTTTGAAATTATTTGAAGAAATCAAATCTAAATTTATATCTCACAAATTGCAATGGTCGCCACTAAAATTAAGGTATTAGATAATTTTTTCATATTTAATGGTATATCATATTGTGTTATGAATTTTTCTTCTAAAAAAATCGTCTTTTGATTTGTTATGTATGTGGTGTAAAATAATAAAAAAGAAAAAAACTTATCATACAAACTATGACATTTTTATTGGTGATATATTGTTGACTACTTAAAGTTGACAAATCAATACCCCACTTTTATTCCTCTGTTTTGTTGTTCTAACACCTCCCTTCTTATACCTGTTTTGGAAACTTAGAGGATGAACACTTCTACTTGTCCTTGATTAATGAAAGTTTTTGGTTTAGCAAAAAGTAAAAAAAGAGTAGACAAATCTTTACATGGCCTCAATAATTTATGTTTTCCTATTTTTAGTTTCCATTTACCGTAACTATGCGTATACCTTAAAAACTTTTTTATTCTTTTAATATTGCCACATAGTAAAAGCTCACTTTTTTTTTTTTTTTTTCTTTTTTTGGCTATGTTTAATTTAGTTTTTAGACTTCCAAATAGCAGTAAACTATGTCACTTTAAAGTTTAAACTAATAGAACTTATTGTGGTTCTGGATGAAGTATTTCTATGTCACTTTATTATGGATTGTTGGGAAGCATAGTGTCTGACTGACTCTCTGTTTTGTTGCAGAAGATAATCTGAATCTTTGTAGCTCTATGTCTTTCACGTGTTTTCCCCTTGGTCTCTTTTGACGACATTCATGATTTTTTCTCATCCTCAACAAACAATGAGATGTTTTTAAGTGAAAAATGTTTATTATATTGCAAAGCAGGACTAAGGTGTTTAAAAATAATTATACCAATGTATTGCCACTCAAGTTTATTTGATAATCTACAGCTATTGGTTTAATTTTCTATTATAAATACCTAATAATGAAATTTTTAAAAATATTTTTTTAAACCTATAAAGAGTTGAATGCATTTAAAAAAAAAAAAAAAACAGCCTCCTTTTATACGTGATATGGCAAATTTCTTAAGCCTTCACTGCTCAAATAGTTCTTGTTGTCATTCTATATATTCTGAACTTCATCAAGATTAAGTGCAGTACTATAAGCATTTTGTTGACAAGAAGGGTCTGAAAAAGTCACTTTATAGAGAAGTTTGTATTTATAAACAGATTCATGCAGGTATTCTTTGTATAAAACTTTATTCTTAATTTATAACATCTTAATCAAAGAGGCAACCACTCATTGTCTCATTTGATGCATTTGGAGAGACAAAGAAATGCTACAAGCTTTGAAGGGTGTGAAAGATCAGTTATGTATTTGAAACTTTGATTTCCCAAATCCTTACTTAGAAGCCTATATTCATTTGTGCATAATTGTTGTTGTACGACTACTGTATGCTTTCAATATATTTGGGTTGTGCCTTTTTTGTGTTTTTAAGAAATTATTTACTTTAAAAAAAATTTAGGCATCTTTTAAATATTACTAAAAAAAACTGTTGTAGTGGCTGACTGGAGGAACATTGTTTTCCTAGGATTCAAAATTTATTGTCCTATATAGAGGAAAATATTATCTACCACCAGAGCAGAGAGAAAGAGAAGAAAAGATGTAGTACATCAGTTGACAACTGCACAGAAGATAAAAGATATTATATTATGATACATACCACTGAAACCACTTTAATGAATATTGGAATAACAGCAATACATGCATATGTTAAATACATATACCAATATAAAATAATTAATATATAGACCCAATGATAGTATTTTGCTTTTTTCTTGCTTATTGAAGTGCTTCTTTTTCCATTCTAAACTAACATATCTTTTAGTTGTATCAATAGCTCTTGGTATTCGGACATTGATCTGACTGTATGTTAAGAAAAGAAGTATCTCTAAAGACCCTTATCACCATTGATTGGCAGTAAAATGTGTTAGTAAACATCTTAAATAACAATAATGCTATTAATTAATATTAAAGCAAATAATTATTATTTAGACAGAACAGTTTAAAATACTTTCAATTACCACATGAAAATACATTAAATTCAATACAATTGAAAGAACACACTAATATAACTACTACAAAAAAATTGTTAGAGAATACAATTCATGTCAAGGGCGAGTAAAACTAAAATGAGGTTAACATGCTGAAACTTTGAAGAAATTCGATCCTTATATACCACGTATGTTCTCTAGTATTCAAATAAAAAAGCTTTTTCTTTGTTCCATTTGCTTGGCTTCCTTGCTATTTGTCTATATGTATCGCTCTGCTTTGTATAACAAAAGGCAGCACATTTTATTCTTACCTAAACTCTTCTATGCATCATATATTTCTTTTTGTTTTTTTATTAGAAAATCTTAAGATTATTATAACGCCACTTTATATTACAAATTGTTTATGACTTTATGTTGAATCTATAATTTATATTATTTGGTTACCTCGATTTTACTTTATATTCTGCTTCTACTTACTTGAAATGAGTTTTGTTCTTTACACTCTGATTATTTAGTTCACAAGGACTGCTATAGACTATTTGCACGTATATGTTGGAACAAATTTTGTGAGTGGACTTTTTTTTCTTTGTTATGATATCCAAGTACTTCAAAGTGCCTATTATACCAAGTTGTTGGGCACATTCCTCGAACTTGCAAATTCTTATCTCTGATCCTTTAATATATTTCACAGTTTCTCGGATCTTAGACACTAATTTATCTATTACTTTCAATCCTTCTTGAACAATAAGATTCAATACATGAGCACCACAACGCACATGAAAAAAAGCACCACCACATAACAATAAATTCCGCAAGTTAAGTTTTGCCTTCAACAAATCCTGCATATTATCATTATTATATGCATTATCTAAGGTGATGGAAAAGACTTTCTCCTCAATACCCCAATCTTTCAAAAACTTGAAAATTTTCTCTGACAAAGCTATTCCCGTGTGTGGAGGTGGCATATGACAGAAATTCAAGATGATGCTTTTCAATTTCCAATTCTCATCCACATAATGTGCCGTGAGACAAATATAACCCTCTATTGTAATAGAAGTCCATAAATCCGAAGTCAAACATATTCTACCAAGAATTGACTTTAACATATTTCTAATGTTGTCTTTCTCTTTCCTGTGAACTTTTAGAACATCAGCTTTTGCAGTATTCCTAGAAATATGTTTAACATCTGGATTTAGGTAGCTATGAACATCTCTATTGCCTTCATGCTCCACAAAGATAAATGAATAATTATGCTTGATAATAGCCTTAGCTACCTTCTCACGATACTCTTCTTGCTTTATTTTTCTTGTAAACATTTTTTGTTCTTGTCTTTCATGCATCTTTTCTATATCCTTATGATTAAGTCTGGGGCATTTAGGATGTTAAATACTGAAAGTGTGTATTGTATTCTATATCAAATGTAGTACAAGAGAGAGCCTTTATATAGGCAGAGGTAAGAGAAATGCACAAGTAAAATGAGTGCTATACAAGACAATGTATTGGGCCTAAGACCCATTGGGTTTATATTCTAACATCCCCCCTCAAACTCATGTTGGGTGAACAGACACCAACTTGAGTTTGGAAATAAGATCACGGAAACGGCCTGGAGGCATAGGTTTGGTGAATATGTCAGCTAACTGGTCCTGAGAAGACACTGAACGGAGCTGCAAAGTACCCTGTAGTAAGCGATGACGAACAAAGTGACAGTCGATCTCAATATGCTTGGTACGCTCATGGAAGACGTCATTGTGGGCAATTTGGATGGCACTTCGATTGTCACAATGGATCGGAACTGCAGTAGAACAATCAATGCCTAAGTCCTGGAGAAGCCAACGTAACCAAAGGAGCTCAACAGTGGTGTCAGCAAGTGCTCGATATTCTGCCTCAGTACTAGAACGAGCAACAACAGATTGTTTCTTGCTGCGCCAAGAGATGAGGGAGTCACCAAGAAGAAAACAATACCCTGTAGTGGAACGACGGTCAGTAGGGTCCCCTGCCCAGTCGGCATCAGAATAAGCTTGAAGAGTGAGCGACGACTGAGATGAAAAGTGAAGTCCATGAAACAAGGTGCCTTTCAAATACCGAAGAATCCGAAGTACAGCTGCATAATGGAGAGACCGCGGTGCAGCCATGAACTGGCTAACAATGTGAACGGCATAGGAGATGTCCGGTCGAGTGACAGTGAGGTAAACAAGACTCCCAACTAACTGTCTGTAGAGGGTAGCATCAGGAAGTGGTTCTCCATCATGAGTATTCAGGCGATTGTTGTATTCAATGGGTGTATCAACGATCTTGCTGTCCGTGATTCCAGCTCGAGAGATAAGATCAGATGTGTACTTGGCTTGAGTGAGATAGTAACCATCGGAGGAGGAAGAGACTTCAAGGCCAAGAAAATAACTGAGAGGACCCAGATCCTTCATCTCAAAGTGCTGACCAAGAAAGCGCTTAAGATCCTGGATGCCCTGCACATCATCACCAGTAATAATCATGTCATCTACATACAACAAGAGAAGGGTAATACCATGATCTGAGCGTCGAAAGAACAGAGCTGAATCATATGAACTAGCTGAAAAACCATGCTGAGAAATGGTGGAGCTGAACTTGGCAAACCAAGCTCGTGGAGCTTGCTTAAGACCATATAGTGCCCGACGTAAGCGACACACTTTGGGAGAAAAGCCTGGAGGTGGGGAGAAACCAGGAGGGAGCTGCATGTAGACTTCCTCAGTTAGTTCTCCATTAAGAAAGACATTCTTCACATCCATCTGAAAAAGTGGCCAATGTCGGGAAGCAGAAACTGCGATAAGTGTATGAACAGAGGAGAGGCGAGCCACCGGGGCAAATGTCTCCTCATAGTCAATGTCATACTCTTGAGTGAATCCCTTGGCAACGAGACGAGCCTTGTAGCGATCAACAATACCATCTGATCGAGTCTTGATCTTGTACACCCATTTGCAACCAATAGCAGATTTACCAGCTGGCAAATCAACTAGATCCCAAGTACCTGTCTTTAACAATGCATCCAATTCTTCTTTCATAGCTTGCTGCCATAAAGGGTCAGAGGAGGCCTCACGAAAGGTGTGAGGTTCATGTAAGGTGGCAAAGGCAGAAAAGCAGTGAAAGTCAAGAAAATGAGAGGGAATAGTACTTACCCGATGAGAGCGACGGGGCTCAGGAGCAGTAGTGTTGACAGGATTCGCAGCAGGGGCAGAGAGAGGAGACTCGTCGAAGGTAGGATCGGCTGTAGGAGACTCATCAGAGGAGGGATTAGCAGGGGGAGACTCGTCGGAGATGGGATTAACTGACTCAGCAGAAGGGGAAGGAATCTCAGGGAAGAGATTTGGTAGAGGATCAGCCTGAGAATCAGAATTACCTGCAGAAAATAAAGGTAAGGAATAGAACATTTTGTGTTCTCAGAATATCACATGCCGAGAGACTCGAAGACGCTTGGCAACTGGATCATAACACCGGTACCCCTTTTCTTCAAGGCCATAGCCAAGAAAACAATATAGCTGGGAGCGGGGTTGAAGTTTAGTGTGCTCATGTGGTTGAAGAAGAACAAAACAGACACAACCAAAAACCTTGAGTAGACTGTAGTTTGGAGTTGTGCCAAACAACCGTTCATATGGTGTTGTGTTTTGAATGACAGGTGAAGGGCATCGGTTGATGGTGTACACTGCAGTGAGAGCAGCTTCACCCCAGAATGAGGCAGGAGTGGAGGCTGCATTGGTGAGAGCCCTAACAGTATCTAGGATGTGACGGAGTTTACGTTCAGCTCGTCCATTTTGTTGTGAGGTGCCAGCACAAGAGGTATGAAAAATAGTTCCATAGTGTTTAAGAATAGTAGAAAAATCTGTTTGTCTATATTCTCGTGCATTGTCAGAGCGAAATACCTTAATAGCTTTAGAATACTGAGTCTAAACTATTTTAGCAAAATCACGATATATTGTGAGAACTTCAGAACGATTTTTCATTAAATAAATCCAAGTGTAACGAGAAAAATCATCGACAAAAATAACAAAATATCTTGACCCCCCCACTGTGGGAACAGGAGAGGGCCCCCATACATCTGAATGTATAAGATCAAAAGTTGCAGAAGCAATAGACTCACTATTATTAAAAGGTAAGGCAGGTTGTTTGCCGAGCTGACATGGCATGCAATCAAATGGACTGGAAGAAACTGAACCTAATAGACCCTTAGATACTAAGGTTTGAATACGAGGAAGAGAAACATGACCTAGACGAGAGTGCCACAACTCGATGGAGGCAGAAGCAGCAATAACAGGGGCGGAGACTGATGAAGACGGAAAGTGAAGGGAAGTAAGCTCAAACAACCGTCCAACCTTACGCGCGGACCCAACGATCTGCCCCGTCCGAGAATCCTGCACAAGACAACCACGAGAAGAAAAGAACAGGTTTAAACCAAGTTCGGTTAGTTGGCCAACAGATAAAAGGTTGAGATGCAGTTTAGGAACACAAAAGACATCAGAGATAGATAAGTTGGGGGTAGAGATGGAGCCAACATGACTAACAGTCATGGCGAAGCCATCAGCAGTGGTGATAGTAGGTAAGACAGGAGGAGTATGGGCACTTGTGAGGTGAGGATTGTCCGTCATGTGATTGCAGCAGGCAGAATCTAAGAACCATTCAGAAGAGATACCTGGTGTCACAGAAAGAGCAGAATTGGATGCATTGGAAGACAAAGCTTGAACCTGACTGAAGAGGGCTTGCAGATCTGCTATGCTATAAGTAGGTGTAGTCAATGAGACAGGATCAAAAGATTCAGCATCGGAGGATGGTACAGACTCAGAGGCAGTCAAGGTTGCAGAGCGCTGAAGAATGCCGGCACGCATGTTACATCGATCAATAGTGTGACCGCGATGCTTGCAAAAGTCACAAATAAGATGATAATTCTTCTGATTGGATCGTCTGTGAATAGGCTTAGAAATTTCACTTTGAGTCATAACGAAACCTCAACTGCAAAAATAGACCACAAAAATGAAATCAACGCGAAAAACTGGGTAGGAAGCACCTGGGTTGCAAAAAAGTCAACTCTGGAAAAAGTCAACTGAAAAGTCAACGTTGGTCAACGGTCAAAGTCAACGCTGGTCAACGCCCGAAGTCAACGCTGGTCAACGGTCAAAGTCAACGAAAAAAAGTCAACGCTGGTCAAAGTCAACGGTCAGGACTGACGTGGCAGTGACGTGGTGCTAGGGCTGACGTGTCAAGAGAGACAAGCGCGTGGCAAACAGCTTGACAGCAGCCGAATCTTTGGGAGGCGCGTGAGGGCGCGTCCAGCAGCCGATTGGGCTGTTTTTTGTGTGGTTGAGTCGAGCTCTCCGAGATCTTTCCAACGGTAGTGGATGTGTCGTGATCGGAGTTTGGTAGTGCGAGAACCGAGGGTGGCAGCAAGTCCGTTCGGCGAGGAATCAGCTTCTTGGCAGCGCAGGCAACCGGATTTTTGACGGTGGCGGATGGGCAGTGCCGGAGATAGCTGAGGCAGCGGAATAACGCCTGGAAGGACTAAAACTGCACAATATTAGAGCCTTGGCTCTGATACCATGTTAAATATTGAAAGTGTGTATTGTATTCTATATCAAATGTAATACAAGAGAGAGCCTTTATATAGGCAGAGGTAAGAGTAATGCACAAGTAAAAGGAGTGCTATACAAGACAATGTATTGGGCCTAAGACCCATTGGGTTTATATTCTAACATAGGAATATGGCGAAGCATGTTTTTTGTCCCATTACTAATTTCTGACCCATACGTTTTCCCTCACCATTTACACTTTGCTCTAGATCTCCCATCAAGACCAATAGGCAATTTTTTAAAATCATCCCATACAACAGAAGTGGTTTTTTTCATTTTCTTCAAAGGAGCTGGAGATGGTGCAGCAGGATTAGGAGGAGGACTCTTCATAATTACAGCATCTTCATCATCACTATACAAAATTTCCAAATCTATAGGCGGAGACTCTGCCATAATACTCTACTTAAGAAAATACAAACAAAATTACTAACAGATCAACACATTCAAAACGTCTGAATAACATACACAATAACAGAGCATCTAAATAATAGAGACATCAGTCACATCACATTCAAATAACATTTTAGTAAATATGAGAATATGATATTGGCAAAGAATACTGTAGATAATATAATAATATGGAATATTGTAGGTTTCACATTTCAGATTTGTGACTGCAACAGACCAACAGTGCAATTGGAAGCGTTGAAAAATAAAAGAAAACACAGACACACAGTACCCTCTTTTTCCACCATGCTATTATAAAGTTTTATCTGAAACATCAAGGCAATCACATGTGACTATGTTAGCAAAGGATAAATAACAATCCTTGGATACATAATCATTTGCGGCAGATTAGTTGATTTCACAAACATTGTAAACATACTATACAGAAACAGAATACTGAATACATGATTGAAAGGAATTAAGAAAAGCAATCAATCAAGACGTCGCAAACATTACTCATAAAAAAAAAAAAAAAAAAAAGACGTCGCAAACATTAAATAAGCAAGAAAAAAAGAATTTAATACATTCAGAACTAAAGATATACTCAGTCAGAACTAAAGACGTGAATAACTGAACTAATAGATATTCTATAAATTCTATAAAAAAGATTGTGTTTGTAAAGAAAAAAAAGTAAAAACAAAACCTTACAAAAAGACGAATATGAATATGAAGAATATGTGATATGAATATTGAATATGTGATATATATATAATATATATATATATAGATATATATAATATATATATATAATATGGTTGCTCCGTAAAAACAAAACCTTACAAAACGACGTTGCTGGAGTGGTGGAGGCAGAGTGCAGTTGCAGAGTTGAGTGGTGGAGGCAGAGTGCAGTTGCAGAGTTGCTGGAGTGGTGGAGGCGCTGAAAAATAAAAGAAAAAACAGAAATAAAAAAACCTACAAAACGGGCCAACCCACATGACCCGCAGGTCAACCCGACCCAGACCATTTTTAAATGGGTCGGGTTCGGGTTGACCCGTTTTTTGACGGGTTTGAAAATCCCTTATCCATACCCATATTTTACCCCTAGGTTCGGGCGGGTTAATGGGTCCGGGTCCAATTTTGCCAGGTCCATGTATCAGGAGATGAAACTTTAATGAATATGGGAAAAACAGCAATACATAAGATATTTGACATGTTATTCTCTTTTCTACATGTTTTTCTTTTTTGTGGTTATATTACAAATATTTTGCATCTCATTCGTCAAATTTACGAAATCATGTTGGATTCTTGCTGATCCGTGCTTTTTTGGTAAGCTTTTACCTTCTCTACTTAAATTTTTCATGTATGCAATGTTTACTTACTTCATTTAACATTTTTAATTAAGCTTTATGTGTTTTTTCCCCACTTTGCAAATATGCAAATTGCATAAATTCTCTTACAACAGTTAGCACCAGATTAAGCATAGGTTTTGAGAACAACCTACCCAATGCCTATGGTGCCAAATATCATGGGCAGCATTTTAGGAAAATTTGAATCTTATTGACTTTTCTAAATTTCTACAATAGTGGGGATTTATATATGACTAGACATTTGCAAAGAGATTTTGTGAGTGTAGATTGTACGCATTGACCCATTTTTTGCCAAGAGCACAGCGATGGATGTATAGAAAATAGAAAATAGTTTTGTCACCTATATGAATATCTTTTAATGGAGATGGATTTGAGGTTGAGGAGGTGGGGTTGCTGTGGATTGTCTTAATGCCTCACTCTTGGTTTTGTGGTGGTGCCAGCCAAGAAAATTGGTTTGTATCTTCTCCTCTGTTAAGTGCTCCGCCACAGAGACGTCTCAATAGGGCTAGTTCATTCTCATAGGGTTGGATTCAATGATTAAGTCATTGGTCTTTGTGATGCCAGCCTTAGGTATGCACAAATCCATATTTGATTAAAAAAAAAATTGATAAAGAATGAACTTTTAGATTCTGTAACTATTTAGAACATATGGAGTAGCAGGATGAATTTATCTGTATAAAGTTTTGAACAATAATACATTGACAGTTTTGTGTAACTATTCTATAATCATTATAGTGTTTATATGCCAATGCCAGACAATCTATTATCCAATCAGTTTGTCAAATTTTTATAATTAAGTGATATACATTGTTGGATTTGTTAGTATTCTTCTGATTGATTACTCTTTGTTGAATTTTGAAAGGGTTATATATTGTGGGATTTGATAGTTTTTTTGGATGAAGTGTTTAGTGGTTCCCCTATTTGTAAAGCCCTCCTTGAAACAACTTACAAAATTTTTGACTTAAGGTCTCTATACTTTTCCCCATACAACTAAAATTTTTGGAGATAAAAGAAAAGGAAGAAAGTAATATACAAAACTATTAAACCTTATATAAAATAAAATAAAATAAATAAATAAAACTATTAAACCTTTTAAAAATTTAGAATCCATTATGAGATAAGAAAATAAAATAAAAAAATTTCTTGATGGAACCAGCCAATCTAAAATTAATTATGTCAAATATAAAATTGAGATTGCAATTGCAATTGTATTAAATGGAAACGAACAAATATGCTTACACACTCTTACTTTCTTTGTTTTAATAGTTTTGATGCTGTAAAATAAAACATTGCCATTACAAAATGTTCAAAATCTTCTCCAAGAATGCAAAATAATGTTCTCTTATATATGATATATGACTACAAAATACATTATGTTCCACTACAAAAAAACTTGTAATTTAAAATACTATTTCAAATAAAGCTGACTTTTTTAAATTACAAAATTTATAATATACTATTTATATTATGCTCCATTTAAAATAACCACATCAAATTCTCTGAGCATCACGTGGGTCTGCGACTAATTGTTTTTTATTCATTAATCCCCCACTAATATATATTTCATCGATATATTGATTTATGGGTCCATTATGCGTGTCAGTACTTAGCGCCTGAAGTGGTGGTTACAACTGGTTAGCTTAGAATGAACATCAGTAGCTTTAGAAACCTCCTACACTTGATAGAAGATTAATAGCAATAGACTGGGGTGGGGGGCTATAAGTACAAATTGGGTTTCCATGCATCCATCTAGAAGGCTGAAGTTCTAAAGGAACCCCTCTCAAATTAAAGATCTTCTTATTTTCTCATGTACCTCACTTTGCCTTTCCTCTCAAGTCTTGCTTGGATTTGATACCATCAAATTGAGGCATGACCCGTGCTAAGGAATTTCACCATGGGTTCGGCTCACCTCCAATTTAAATCTCTTCAGTTTTCTCCCACTTTTATACGGATGTTTGACACGTGGTAAGTAAAATTATCCAACGGTGTAAAATTAGTAAAGTCTAATATTCTTTCTTTCTCTCTCCAACATCCCTTTCTTCTCTCTCTTTGCGTCTCCGTCTCTCTCTCCGATCACCACCGACGCCTGAACTCTAAGGAGCCAAGAGCAGAGCCTGCCAGAGAAGAAAGGACAAAAATAGGATACTGGATAAAGAAATCACAAAAAAGTGAGAGATCTCTGTGCCATCGGGGAAGCCAGGCAAACACTATTGTGTCAAGTGTAGAGTTTGCCAAGAATGGTATAAATTCCCCAAAGTACAGTACTCACAAGCTTGCATCATCTGCTAATTAATCCCTTGTGTTTCAAAATTTTCGTACACAATTTCTTATTGTTTTTATATATATTTTATGATTAATTGTTGATTTTGGGGTGATGTTAACTGGGTTGCATTGGTTTTTGACTTTCTATGCCTTTTTGATTTTGGGGTGATGTTAACTGATATGCCACCTTGTATGTGTTAAAAACAGAGAAAACAAAGCACTGTGTTACCTTTCTCCTTGGCAAGACGATGAAGAAAACTGCCAAGCCATCAAACATCATCAAAACCCATACAATCAACCCACTTTCTAGAGTTTTACCTCTTTATGTGCTCTTGCAATTTAATACACCTTCTTAGCCATCTTTTCCAATAGGCTTGTCCACTTGCAGTAAGCTTCCATAGATTCACGTCTTTCAACTTCAGATTTGAAACAGAATCACCAGGACCCATTTTTTGCTTAATATGCGATCTAGAGTGAATGCATTAAACAAGTCAAAAACTCCAACAGCTGACTTATTTCTAGCCTCACCGTATTTCTTATTCGCAGGATCTGATCTTGTCACCTCTGATGCTGGTGATCGGAGAGAGAGACAGAGACGCAAAGAGAGAGAAGAAAGGGATATTGGAGAGAGAAAGAAAGAATATTAGATTTTACTAATTTTACACCGTTGGATTGTTTATTTACCACGTGTCAAACATCCGTATAAAAATGGGAAAAAATTGAAGAGATTTAAAGTGAAGGTGAGCCGGACCACTTTGACCATTGTGCACTTGGATAGTTCTTTCCAATCAAATAGTTAATTTCTTCTCGCTACTAAATTGGTCTATTTTATAGCGTGTCTCTTTAAAGTGGAATTTATCAATCTTTTTTTTCCCTTCCATTTCGTCAATTTTGTGTGGATCCTCATTCTCTTCCGAAAAAAAGAGTGGAAGACTTCTTTGATGGATTCCTTCTGGTTTTTTTTTTTTTATTTTATTCCATGCTTTTTTGTAGTTTTATTTTCTTCAGATAAAAAAAGGGGAGGGTAGTGTGTGACTTAAATGTACAAGGGTAAATTTGTAATTTTCCAATTTTCTTGTGAAACTAATCCCATGGTGGATTTGTTTGGTTTTCTCTTATTACACTTGAAGAAAGAAAATCAATGGGTTCATGATTTAATTTAAAATCATGCTTTCAATTTGGAGTAAAGAACTGGGCTAATTGTAGTAATGATCAGTTGTAAATCAAGCAAATATTTGATGAGGTTTTTGTTTTGAAAGATTTAGGCAAATGATATTTCCACATCACTTTTTGATATTTCCGCATCATTGGTGTGCATAAATCAAAAAGTGGTGCACAAAATCACTCATTTTTTTATATTTCCGCACCAAATAGAAATATAAAAAGTGGTGCAGAAATAGTGACTCCCAAGATTTATTGTTCATCCTTCATTTGCTTTTATGCAAACCCTCTCCTCACATCTTGCTATTTCAGCTTAAGCGGTTAAGCCCATTATTACAAATTTTAATCTTGAAGATGAAATGCTAGTATGCAGTCTAATAACAAAATTTATGTGGAACTAACTACTAACTCAATCTCCTAGTTTTATAAGCTATGATGAAGACAATATAGTTTCCTGTAAAAATTCGTAAAATGACTATTTTTTTTTTTTTTTTTTTTTTTTTATTTTTTTTTTTTTTTTTTTTTTTTTTTTTTTTTAAATAGGCTAAAAAAAGAAGAAAGTAAAATAAAATCCAAAAAAAAAAAAAAAAAATCATATGATCAGAGAGAACAATATTTTGTATTTGGTTATAATATCTATATATTTCTTCAAAGTTGCCCTCACACCTTATTCTAGAATTCAATGACAGATTATTATTAAGTAAGATTTTATTCAACCTAAGTAAGCCAGAATAAAAAGATAATGATATAACTACCAACAAGGTTGAAAAAGGAAAAACCCTCAACTCAACAAACAAGCAGCAACAAGAAATAAGCCTCATGGATACTAAAGTACAACAAAAACAACTAAACAATCAAAAACAGTAAAGGGGATTCCCCACAAACAGCATAACACCTTGTTCTCAAAGCCTCTTACCTCAAAAGTAATAGCTTTCAGCAACTCCATTTCACTCCTGGCTTTACCATTGTGCACCCTTTCATTTTTATCCCTCCAGGTTTGATAAATGGTAGCCTCTCAAGCCAACTTACTCATCGATACTTATGAATGATTACATGTTTCCATTATTTGCTTGACTGGAAAGCCTTTACGGATCTAGGATTTAGATCTTGGACCATAGACTGCATGCATAACTTAGAGACCTGAAATTTATATCATTTGCTTTCTTTGTTAATGGCGGTGATTTGGAGGTGATTCAGGGATAAAATACCCAATAAGATATATGCTTCCCACAGTTACAAAGAAGCCAACTGTGTATCCAATCACCACTCCTTCCCATGAGAACCATGTTTCCTTACTCTCAATCTTTGTTGGTTCTACTGGTGACAAGTCTTCTAGACATGGGACTCGAATTTGCATTCTGCACGACCCACTGTTGTTGGCATAGTAGTTTGGATTGTTCATTGTGTCCATTTGTCTACCAACTGGAATCCTACCCGTGAGCTTGTTGTTATTCACATCCAAAACAGTTAGTTGTTGCAGATTTGCTAGTGATTGTGGAATTAAGCCCGATATTTTGTTGTATGACAAGTCCAAACTCTCTAAACTCTTCAAATCACCAAAACTTATTGGTACCTTCCTAGAGAGGTTGTTATGTGAGATGTTGAGTAGCTTTAAAACCTTTAGATTGCCTAACGAAGCTGGAATTTCACCAGAAAGCTGGTTCATTGATTAGTCCAACAAAAAGTAGAGATCGAGGCTGTGATTTGGGAGACCTTGTACTGACTTCTACCAATTTATTATCAGATCATTTAACTCCATTGAGTAGAAGTAAACTTCAATGAAATTTGGAAATGTGTGGGGTGTATCAGTCATACCAACAAGATTTCCAAGCTTTGAAGGGATTTCATCAACAAGGTGATTGCTTGAAAGATCAAGAATTTGGAGGCTACTAAGATTGGAAATACATTCAGGGATTGAACTTTGGAGGGAGTTGTTCGTAAAATCAATACTCGGAGGGTGGGAAATTGGCAAATAAACTCTGGTAATTCACCTGTGATTTTATTGTCATGGATATCTAGGTGTATAAGAGTACTCATATTAATCAGATTTCTAGGCAAGCTACTAGAAAAATTATTTTTACCCAATGCAAGAAATTTGGTAAATGAGGGAAAATTTGTTGGAAGTTCACTTGAGAATTCATTTGAAGAAATATCAATGACATTGAGCAGTAGAGAGCTCAAATCTGGTGAAGTATTTCCAGAAAATTTGTTGGCAGACAAGTCCAACTAGCGGAGGGAAAACATGTTGGAGATGGATTCAGGAACCTTTCCTGAAAAATTGTTTCTAGCCAACATAAGAATCTAAAGTCCAATGGCATTTCCCATGTTGTTTGGCAATTCTCCAAAAAAGTTGTTTCGGGCTAAGGAAAGGATTGTTAAATTTCTAGAGTTGAAGAGACCCGAAAGGAGAGAACCTATAAGGTTATTATCTGAAAGAATTAGAGCTGTAACTTCCATTTCCGCAAGCCATAATGGGAACATTCCTTCTAGTTGGTTCTCACTCAAATCCAGATGGAAAAGAGTCTTCTGTGTAGAAATCCAATTTGGAATTTCTCGTAGACCACAAGACTTCATAGACAGTTGAAATAGCATACATTTTGGCACTATGTTTGCATTGTTATTCCAAGTAGATTATTCTCACCGAGTAAAAGAGACTGCAGGCCATTGATATTAAACAACCCAGATGGGATTTCTCTAGATGGGGCCAAACACAGCATTTCTGCGTTTTTTGCTAAAAACGCAATTTTCCTCTTTGGAAATGGGGGGCCAAACCCACCCTAGGTCTTTAGAGATACTTCTTTTCTTAACATACAGTCAGATAAATGTTAGAATACCAAGAACTATTGATACAGCTAAAAGATATGTTAGTTTAGAATGGAAAAGGAAGCACTTCAGTATGCTAGAAAAAAGCAAAATACTATCTTTGGGTCTATATATTAATTATTTTATATTGGTATGTGTATTTAACTTATGTATGTATTGTTGTTATTCCAATATTCATTAAAGTGGTTTCAGTGGAATGTACCATAATATAATACATTTTATCTTATTTGCAGCTGACAAATGATGCACTACATCTTTTCTTCTCTTTCTCTCTACTCTAGTGGCAGATAATATTTCCGTCTATATAGGACAATAAATTCTGAATCATTGGAAAACAATGTTCCTCCAGTCAGCCACTACAACAGTTTTTTTAGTTAATATTTAAAAGATGCCTGAATTCTTATAAGTAAATAATTTCTTAAAAACACAAAAAAGGCACAACCCAAATATATTGAAAGCATACAGTGGTCGTACAGCAACAATTATATACAAATGAATATAGGGCTAAGTAAGGATTTGAGAAATCAAAGTTTCAAGTCCATAACTGATCTTTCACACCCTTCAAAGCTTGTAGCATTTCTCTGTCTCTCCAAATGCATCATAGGAAACAGTGAGAGGTTGCCTCTCAGATTAAGATGTTATAAATTAAAAATAAAGTTTTATAAAAAGAATAGTTGCATGAATCTGTTTATAAATACAAACTTCTCTATAAAGAGGCTTTTTCAGACTCTTCTTGTCAGCAAAATACTTATAGTATTGTACTTAATCCTGATGAAGTTCAGAATATATAGAATGACAACAAGAACTATTTGAGCAGTGAAGGCTTAAGAAATTTAACATATCACGTATAAAAAGGAGGCTGTTTTTTTTTTTTTTTTGAAATGCATTCAACTCTTTATAGGTTTAAAAAAATATTTTTAAAAATTTCATTATTAGGTATTTATAATAGAAAATTAAACCAATAGCCCTAGATTATCAAATAAACTTGAGTGGCAATACATTGGGACAATTGTTTTTAAACACCTTAGTCCTGCTTTGCAATATAATAAACATTTTTCACTTAAAAACATTCATTGTTTGTTGAGGATGAGAAAAAATCATGAATGTCGTCAAAAGAGACCGAGGGGAAAACACGTGAAAGACATAGAGTTACAAAGATTCAGATTATCTTCAACAACAAAATAGAGAGTCAGTCAGACACTATGCTTCCTAGTAGGGGTGGCAAAAAAAACCCAAACCCATTAGCCTACCCAAACCCACCCACTAATTGCCCATCCAAACCCACTTATTTAATAAATGGACAAATGGGTGCTAGCCCAATTAGACCCAATTAAGTTGAATTTAATTAGGCTTTAATTGGGTTGCTTATTGGGCATCAACAAAAAGCCCAAACCCAAAAAATAATAATAATAATAATAATAAAAAAGCCCAAACACGAAAAAAAAAAAAAAAAAAAAAGATTCTAAGAGGTTTTGGTCATTTTGGAGGTTCCAAGGGTATTTCAGTAATTTTTCTAAGTTTTAATTGTTTTTTCATTATTTTATAGGCTTTAAGGATATTTTGGTAAATATCTACTTTATTAAATGGGTTTAAATGGGTGGTTTGGGTTTTAGCTTAGATAATTGGGTTGGGTTGGGTTTGGGTAATATCTACTTTATTAAATGGGTTTAAATGGGCTATTGGGTTTTAAAGACCCAACCCATTTAATGCCCACCCAAACCCATCCAAACCCACCCATTTGACACCCCTACTTCCTAGCAATCCATAGTAAAATAGACATCAAAAAAAGAAAAATATAACAAACAAGGTAGGATTTGGAAGAAAAAGAAAAATTTTCAACCCAATGAATACTATAACAAAAATAAAAAATTTTTCTAAAAAATCTAATAAAAATTATAAAAGATATGATAATAAAAATTTTGATAAAAAGAAAACAAAATGTTTTAAATGTGGTAAATATGGTCATTTTGCCAATGATTGTAAAGTTAAACAAAAAATAAACCAACTCCAAATAAATGATAAAGAAAAAGAAGAATTATATAATCTTCTTGAATTAAGAAATACTGATAGTGAAAATGAAATATCACCAGATGAGATTGAATCCTCCTCTGATGAATATTCATCTTCATCATCTTCAACCCCAGAAATAAAATTTGGTTGCACAGACAATTGTTGTGCAAATAAAAGAATAAATGTTATTCCTAAGCAAGAAGAGCAAGAAGAGTTGCTCCTCGAAGCGATCAGTAAAATTAATAATCCAAAGTTAAAAGCAAGCATGCTTCACAAACTCAGGAAAATGCTTAATAAAAAAGATGACATAAAAGATAATAAACTCCCTAAACCTACAATAAGCCTTTCAGAAACTCTTGAAAGATTTAATAAACTCAAAACGAAGAAAATAAGCCTCGAAGACTTACAATTAGAAATAAAACAAATTAAACAAGAAATCATCCAATTAAAAGATGTCAACAAACAACTTGAAAACAAAAATCTTAAAACAAGTTTGTTGACATCTTTTAATTGGATGATTTCTTGTTTAATTTGTTTTATTTCTAATTGTAAGTCTTCGAGGCTTATTTTCTTTTTTATGTTTAATATATTTTCTTTGGGAAGGAGCTATGAATAAGATTCCATATTACTCACAGAAGTTTCCCATTTCATATTTAGCTTTTCTTTTATTATCATATTGTTGTTTAGCAATACGTTGTTCAATACACATTTTCAAACCTTCTTGTTTGATTGTGTTTATTATATCTCCATAGGTTAGGGTATCATAATCAATGATCCCATTAGAGTTGCCTAATACTGTCCTAATCTTATGAGCAAAGAGATTAGGTAAACCATCAATATATATATATATATATAAAAATAAAAACAAATTAAACTTTTACATGAATAAACTTTCTTAATTATACGGTTAAACGTCAGCACATGCGTAGTTATTGTGCAGTGTATACTAACAACCAATCATTTTAGCGTTAGGCTGATCGAATGACTAAAATGCACCGCCTCTTATCCTTAGCCCTCCCAATTCCTATATAAATAAATTCACCAACCAAAAATTCCAATTTATCATATTTGAATTTCGGGTGACTTTTACAACAAGTCATATTCTTCTCAGAATATTGCATTCTCAGACAGACAAGAGAGGGACTCCGATCCTCACGTGAGGTAAGGTCTTCGAAAATCTTTATCTGGGTTTGTTCAATTATGGGTAATTGTCTCCTAGTTTCCAAAGATTAAGGTTTGGTGCAACCGTGCAAGTGATTAGTTTACAAGTCTTTCTTGAAGAAATCTTTGTTTATACATGGTTTGGTTTTTGGTTGAATGTATACTTTGGTGTGTTGGCGTAACAGTAATGATGGGTATTCAGCTTTGTGATTCTGTGAGCAAAGTTTGTTCATTTTTTGTTAGTTTGAGCTGGTTTTCAATTAATTATGGGATAGATTATATTTGGGTTGTTGTTATTTTTCAATGGGTTGATATTATGAACGAGGGAGTAACTTTAATTGCCATCAAAGTTGAAGATTTTATCTGGGTTTTGTTATATTTTTTGAAGATTGTGGATTTGAAGAAAGAATTTTAATGAATTTGGTATTCAGGCTATTGACAAGATTGGTAATTTGCATTGAACAAGTGGGGAATAGCACCTTTTTGTATGTGTCCTTTTTGGTTTCCCAAATAGTCCCGCTGTTTTGGATTTTTTTTTTTTTTTTTATTATAATTCTTGTTGTAATGAGTTAGTTTGCTTGCCAATGAGCTCTATCTCAAATGGCCACCCATGTAATTACCTATAAAAAGGAAAATGAGTTAGTTTGTTTAATCACATATGTGAATTTGGGTAATTTCAATTCTTGGAATACTTGGGAGTGAGTGCATTTTATTTGTTTGTTGAAGCATTCTGTGAAAGTTGAAACATGCGGTATTTTTTAAAGCTTAAGAACATGATTAAGTGGCTTCCTTGACACATGACTCTGCCTCTATTAATGTCATTTGTGTGGCGACAGAATATTCTAGTAGAATTAGTGTTTCATTACTTGAGCTTTATTCTAAATTCTATTTAAATCAATAAGTGACATGTGTGTAGAGAGAGCGGGGGGAGGCATACTTCCTATTAAATTTACAACCAATTCAATCAGTGTCCCACTATGTTTTCTGCTCATCCTTATGGAAGCCGCACGCACACACACATGCGAACACTAACTTAAGATATGTACAGATTTACAATCTTATCATGCATTTTCTCTAGAAGATGATCTAGGCTTATAGGCATTCATTGTACATAAAATGTTTCTAGAATTTGTTGATTTTCTTCTTGGAGCAAGTTTATACTTCCACAAAATTTACTAGTGAATGACTAAAACAGACATTCTCACACTGTTCTTTCTGTCAGCATAACATGCAAAATCCAGAGAATATGCAAAATATCTCAGTTGTATGGAGGGAGAAGAGTTTTACCATTGAAATGAATTCATGTGCTACTATCAAGGAGCTTGGCCTCGAACTGCAAAAATTGACCAATGTCAAAGCAGATACCATGCGGCTGATTGTTCCACAATCCTCCAACAAAAGCTCAAAGCTGCTGTCTCCTTTCTCTGATGAGCATGCGTTCTTAAGTTTGCAAGAAACTTCCATAAGAAAGGTACCAGAATTTACTTTTATTCTATTTTGGTTAAAAAAATTCACCCATTGTGAAGGTAAATTTTCCTGGTATATCATTATTTGTCTAAAAAGTGTCGTTAATTACTGGCAGCAGGCTCTATTGCTCCACTGTTTTATTTTTTATTTTTTATAACTGTCTATTGCTCAACTTTAGTAAGTGAAAAATTATTTTTGAGATATTTAATACATGTGATTATGTTTAGTTCTTCTGAGATAAGCTACTTGTTGGCAGCTAATCCATTATAACTTAAAGTTGAAAACACTCCACTGCATATAGAGACAACTAATTATGGATTGACTTGTAATCTAATCTAAAGGAGTTTTCTCTCTAGCTTGGAGAGGCTTCTTGATGCTGCCATGGAAAGTTAATTTGTTACTACGCAAATTCATCTATTCTAGATTTGTTTTATGGGGCGCACATGTGAATTTGTTACTACTTCGCAAATTCCCCTTCCCTAAACCCTAGTCAATCTTGAACCTTAACATTCTGTTTGAATGTTCTAAACCCTAAATCCACAAATCGTATTATTCTAGGCCTACCATGAACACACATAAACAAATTCTCCAATTTGTCCTACGTCACATCTCTCTATGATTGGATGCAGTTTAATTGTATATGTTGTTTTAAGTACAATAATATTGTGGATGTGATTATTATTTTCACTGGAATTCATTTGTCTTTGTCAAACTGTTTATATGGTGATTACTAATAGGATGTTTTGTGAATTTAGATTGTTTATGTCATTTTTTTCTTTTTTAAAGGTGACTTCAGACAATTATTGTGCTTGAGCGATCTTCTCAATTTGTAGACAAGTTTCATTTCTTTAAAAAATGCAATGAATGCATAAAAAGGAGTTAAATTGGGTTTCAAAAGCTTTAAGTTGAACTTCCATGACTGGATTTTACAGAATTTTCCACACTCTAGCAAAAAATCAGCCATCTTTCTTTTTATTCATATGTTACTTCTTTATGCTGAAAGATCATTTATCAAATCTTGTGAGACCACTGATTGCCTGTTTCTTCATATTCAGGGCAAGTCTATCAGAATGATGGGAGTGTCTGAAAGTGAGGTTGATGAAGTTCTACAAAATGCAAAAGCAAACTTGAGGATAGCTGGATTTGAAGAAGAGGAAAAGAGACTGAGGCAGCGAAAATCAGATAGGCCTCATGCTTCACTGAAACTTCCACAAGGACCTTATATCTTTTGTGA
>OU015769.1:16145487-16230225 GCA_907173295.1 Fagus sylvatica
TCCAGGTTTGATAAATGGTAGCCTCTCAAGCCAACTTACTCATCGATACTTATGAATGATTACATGTTTCCATTATTTGCTTGACTGGAAAGCCTTTACGGATCTAGGATTTAGATCTTGGACCATAGACTGCATGCATAACTTAGAGACCTGAAATTTATATCATTTGCTTTCTTTGTTAATGGCGGTGATTTGGAGGTGATTCAGGGATAAAATACCCAATAAGATATATGCTTCCCACAGTTACAAAGAAGCCAACTGTGTATCCAATCACCACTCCTTCCCATGAGAACCATGTTTCCTTACTCTCAATCTTTGTTGGTTCTACTGGTGACAAGTCTTCTAGACATGGGACTCGAATTTGCATTCTGCACGACCCACTGTTGTTGGCATAGTAGTTTGGATTGTTCATTGTGTCCATTTGTCTACCAACTGGAATCCTACCCGTGAGCTTGTTGTTATTCACATCCAAAACAGTTAGTTGTTGCAGATTTGCTAGTGATTGTGGAATTAAGCCCGATATTTTGTTGTATGACAAGTCCAAACTCTCTAAACTCTTCAAATCACCAAAACTTATTGGTACCTTCCTAGAGAGGTTGTTATGTGAGATGTTGAGTAGCTTTAAAACCTTTAGATTGCCTAACGAAGCTGGAATTTCACCAGAAAGCTGGTTCATTGATTAGTCCAACAAAAAGTAGAGATCGAGGCTGTGATTTGGGAGACCTTGTACTGACTTCTACCAATTTATTATCAGATCATTTAACTCCATTGAGTAGAAGTAAACTTCAATGAAATTTGGAAATGTGTGGGGTGTATCAGTCATACCAACAAGATTTCCAAGCTTTGAAGGGATTTCATCAACAAGGTGATTGCTTGAAAGATCAAGAATTTGGAGGCTACTAAGATTGGAAATACATTCAGGGATTGAACTTTGGAGGGAGTTGTTCGTAAAATCAATACTCGGAGGGTGGGAAATTGGCAAATAAACTCTGGTAATTCACCTGTGATTTTATTGTCATGGATATCTAGGTGTATAAGAGTACTCATATTAATCAGATTTCTAGGCAAGCTACTAGAAAAATTATTTTTACCCAATGCAAGAAATTTGGTAAATGAGGGAAAATTTGTTGGAAGTTCACTTGAGAATTCATTTGAAGAAATATCAATGACATTGAGCAGTAGAGAGCTCAAATCTGGTGAAGTATTTCCAGAAAATTTGTTGGCAGACAAGTCCAACTAGCGGAGGGAAAACATGTTGGAGATGGATTCAGGAACCTTTCCTGAAAAATTGTTTCTAGCCAACATAAGAATCTAAAGTCCAATGGCATTTCCCATGTTGTTTGGCAATTCTCCAAAAAAGTTGTTTCGGGCTAAGGAAAGGATTGTTAAATTTCTAGAGTTGAAGAGACCCGAAAGGAGAGAACCTATAAGGTTATTATCTGAAAGAATTAGAGCTGTAACTTCCATTTCCGCAAGCCATAATGGGAACATTCCTTCTAGTTGGTTCTCACTCAAATCCAGATGGAAAAGAGTCTTCTGTGTAGAAATCCAATTTGGAATTTCTCGTAGACCACAAGACTTCATAGACAGTTGAAATAGCATACATTTTGGCACTATGTTTGCATTGTTATTCCAAGTAGATTATTCTCACCGAGTAAAAGAGACTGCAGGCCATTGATATTAAACAACCCAGATGGGATTTCTCTAGATGGGGCCAAACACAGCATTTCTGCGTTTTTTGCTAAAAACGCAATTTTCCTCTTTGGAAATGGGGGGCCAAACCCACCCTAGGTCTTTAGAGATACTTCTTTTCTTAACATACAGTCAGATAAATGTTAGAATACCAAGAACTATTGATACAGCTAAAAGATATGTTAGTTTAGAATGGAAAAGGAAGCACTTCAGTATGCTAGAAAAAAGCAAAATACTATCTTTGGGTCTATATATTAATTATTTTATATTGGTATGTGTATTTAACTTATGTATGTATTGTTGTTATTCCAATATTCATTAAAGTGGTTTCAGTGGAATGTACCATAATATAATACATTTTATCTTATTTGCAGCTGACAAATGATGCACTACATCTTTTCTTCTCTTTCTCTCTACTCTAGTGGCAGATAATATTTCCGTCTATATAGGACAATAAATTCTGAATCATTGGAAAACAATGTTCCTCCAGTCAGCCACTACAACAGTTTTTTTAGTTAATATTTAAAAGATGCCTGAATTCTTATAAGTAAATAATTTCTTAAAAACACAAAAAAGGCACAACCCAAATATATTGAAAGCATACAGTGGTCGTACAGCAACAATTATATACAAATGAATATAGGGCTAAGTAAGGATTTGAGAAATCAAAGTTTCAAGTCCATAACTGATCTTTCACACCCTTCAAAGCTTGTAGCATTTCTCTGTCTCTCCAAATGCATCATAGGAAACAGTGAGAGGTTGCCTCTCAGATTAAGATGTTATAAATTAAAAATAAAGTTTTATAAAAAGAATAGTTGCATGAATCTGTTTATAAATACAAACTTCTCTATAAAGAGGCTTTTTCAGACTCTTCTTGTCAGCAAAATACTTATAGTATTGTACTTAATCCTGATGAAGTTCAGAATATATAGAATGACAGCAATAACTATTTGAGCAGTAAAGGCTTAAGAAATTTAACATATCACGTATAAAAAGAGGCTGTTTTTTTTTTTTTTTTTGAAATGCATTCAACTCTTTATAGGTTTAAAAAAATATTTTTAAAAATTTCATTATTAGGTATTTATAATAGAAAATTAAACCAATAGCCCTAGATTATCAAATAAACTTGAGTGGCAATACATTGGGACAATTGTTTTTAAACACCTTAGTCCTGCTTTGCAATATAATAAACATTTTTCACTTAAAAACATTCATTGTTTGTTGAGGATGAGAAAAAATCATGAATGTCGTCAAAAGAGACCGAGGGGAAAACACGTGAAAGACATAGAGTTACAAAGATTCAGATTATCTTCAACAACAAAATAGAGTCAGTCAGACACTATGCTTCCTAGTAGGGGTGGCAAAAAAAACCCAAACCCATTAGCCTACCCAAACCCACCCACTAATTGCCCATCCAAACCCACTTATTTAATAAATGGACAAATGGGTGCTAGCCCAATTAGACCCAATTAAGTTGAGTTTAATTGGGCTTTAATTGGGTTGCTTATTGGGCATCAACAAAAAGCCCAAACCCAAAAAATAATAATAATAATAATAATAAAAAAAGCCCAAACACGAAAAAAAAAAAAAAAAAAAGATTCTAAGAGGTTTTGGTCATTTTGGAGGTTCCAAGGGTATTTCAGTAATTTTTCTAAGTTTTAATTGTTTTTTCATTATTTTATAGGCTTTAAGGATATTTTGGTAAATATCTACTTTATTAAATGGGTTTAAATGGGTGGTTTGGGTTTTAGCTTAGATAATTGGGTTGGGTTGGGTTTGGGTAATATCTACTTTATTAAATGGGTTTAAATGGGCTATTGGGTTTTAAAGACCCAACCCATTTAATGCCCACCCAAACCCATCCAAACCCACCCATTTGACACCCCTACTTCCTAGCAATCCATAGTAAAATAGACATCAAAAAAAGAAAAATATAACAAACAAGGTAGGATTTGGAAGAAAAAGAAAAATTTTCAACCCAATGAATACTATAACAAAAATAAAAAATTTTTCTAAAAAATCTAATAAAAATTATAAAAGAATATGATAATAAAAAATTTGATAAAAAGAAAACAAAATGTTTTAAATGTGGTAAATATGGTCATTTTGCCAATGATTGTAAAGTTAAACAAAAAATAAACCAACTCCAAATAAATGATAAAGAAAAAGAAGAATTATATAATCTTCTTGAATTAAGAAATACTGATAGTGAAAATGAAATATCACCAGATGAGATTGAATCCTCCTCTGATGAATATTCATCTTCATCATCTTCAACCCCAGAAATAAAATTTGGTTGCACAGACAATTGTTGTGCAAATAAAAGAATAAATGTTATTCCTAAGCAAGAAGAGCAAGAAGAGTTGCTCCTCGAAGCGATCAGTAAAATTAATAATCCAAAGTTAAAAGCAAGCATGCTTCACAAACTCAGGAAAATGCTTAATAAAAAAGATGACATAAAAGATAATAAACTCCCTAAACCTACAATAAGCCTTTCAGAAACTCTTGAAAGATTTAATAAACTCAAAACGAAGAAAATAAGCCTCGAAGACTTACAATTAGAAATAAAACAAATTAAACAAGAAATCATCCAATTAAAAGATGTCAACAAACAACTTGAAAACAAAAATCTTAAAACAAGTTTGTTGACATCTTTTAATTGGATGATTTCTTGTTTAATTTGTTTTATTTCTAATTGTAAGTCTTCGAGGCTTATTTTCTTTTTTATGTTTAATATATTTTCTTTGGGAAGGAGCTATGAATAAGATTCCATATTACTCACAGAAGTTTCCCATTTCATATTTAGCTTTTCTTTTATTATCATATTGTTGTTTAGCAATACGTTGTTCAATACACATTTTCAAACCTTCTTGTTTGATTGTGTTTATTATATCTCCATAGGTTAGGGTATCATAATCAATGATCCCATTAGAGTTGCCTAATACTGTCCTAATCTTATGAGCAAAGAGATTAGGTAAACCATCAATATATATATATATATATAAAAATAAAAACAAATTAAACTTTTACATGAATAAACTTTCTTAATTATACGGTTAAACGTCAGCACATGCGTAGTTATTGTGCAGTGTATACTAACAACCAATCATTTTAGCGTTAGGCTGATCGAATGACTAAAATGCACCGCCTCTTATCCTTAGCCCTCCCAATTCCTATATAAATAAATTCACCAACCAAAAATTCCAATTTATCATATTTGAATTTCGGGTGACTTTTACAACAAGTCATATTCTTCTCAGAATATTGCATTCTCAGACAGACAAGAGAGGGACTCCGATCCTCACGTGAGGTAAGGTCTTCGAAAATCTTTATCTGGGTTTGTTCAATTATGGGTAATTGTCTCCTAGTTTCCAAAGATTAAGGTTTGGTGCAACCGTGCAAGTGATTAGTTTACAAGTCTTTCTTGAAGAAATCTTTGTTTATACATGGTTTGGTTTTTGGTTGAATGTATACTTTGGTGTGTTGGCGTAACAGTAATGATGGGTATTCAGCTTTGTGATTCTGTGAGCAAAGTTTGTTCATTTTTTGTTAGTTTGAGCTGGTTTTCAATTAATTATGGGATAGATTATATTTGGGTTGTTGTTATTTTTCAATGGGTTGATATTATGAACGAGGGAGTAACTTTAATTGCCATCAAAGTTGAAGATTTTATCTGGGTTTTGTTATATTTTTTGAAGATTGTGGATTTGAAGAAAGAATTTTAATGAATTTGGTATTCAGGCTATTGACAAGATTGGTAATTTGCATTGAACAAGTGGGGAATAGCACCTTTTTGTATGTGTCCTTTTTGGTTTCCCAAATAGTCCCGCTGTTTTGGATTTTTTTTTTTTTTTTTATTATAATTCTTGTTGTAATGAGTTAGTTTGCTTGCCAATGAGCTCTATCTCAAATGGCCACCCATGTAATTACCTATAAAAAGGAAAATGAGTTAGTTTGTTTAATCACATATGTGAATTTGGGTAATTTCAATTCTTGGAATACTTGGGAGTGAGTGCATTTTATTTGTTTGTTGAAGCATTCTGTGAAAGTTGAAACATGCGGTATTTTTTAAAGCTTAAGAACATGATTAAGTGGCTTCCTTGACACATGACTCTGCCTCTATTAATGTCATTTGTGTGGCGACAGAATATTCTAGTAGAATTAGTGTTTCATTACTTGAGCTTTATTCTAAATTCTATTTAAATCAATAAGTGACATGTGTGTAGAGAGAGCGGGGGGAGGCATACTTCCTATTAAATTTACAACCAATTCAATCAGTGTCCCACTATGTTTTCTGCTCATCCTTATGGAAGCCGCACGCACACACACATGCGAACACTAACTTAAGATATGTACAGATTTACAATCTTATCATGCATTTTCTCTAGAAGATGATCTAGGCTTATAGGCATTCATTGTACATAAAATGTTTCTAGAATTTGTTGATTTTCTTCTTGGAGCAAGTTTATACTTCCACAAAATTTACTAGTGAATGACTAAAACAGACATTCTCACACTGTTCTTTCTGTCAGCATAACATGCAAAATCCAGAGAATATGCAAAATATCTCAGTTGTATGGAGGGAGAAGAGTTTTACCATTGAAATGAATTCATGTGCTACTATCAAGGAGCTTGGCCTCGAACTGCAAAAATTGACCAATGTCAAAGCAGATACCATGCGGCTGATTGTTCCACAATCCTCCAACAAAAGCTCAAAGCTGCTGTCTCCTTTCTCTGATGAGCATGCGTTCTTAAGTTTGCAAGAAACTTCCATAAGAAAGGTACCAGAATTTACTTTTATTCTATTTTGGTTAAAAAAATTCACCCATTGTGAAGGTAAATTTTCCTGGTATATCATTATTTGTCTAAAAAGTGTCGTTAATTACTGGCAGCAGGCTCTATTGCTCCACTGTTTTATTTTTTATTTTTTATAACTGTCTATTGCTCAACTTTAGTAAGTGAAAAATTATTTTTGAGATATTTAATACATGTGATTATGTTTAGTTCTTCTGAGATAAGCTACTTGTTGGCAGCTAATCCATTATAACTTAAAGTTGAAAACACTCCACTGCATATAGAGACAACTAATTATGGATTGACTTGTAATCTAATCTAAAGGAGTTTTCTCTCTAGCTTGGAGAGGCTTCTTGATGCTGCCATGGAAAGTTAATTTGTTACTACGCAAATTCATCTATTCTAGATTTGTTTTATGGGGCGCACATGTGAATTTGTTACTACTTCGCAAATTCCCCTTCCCTAAACCCTAGTCAATCTTGAACCTTAACATTCTGTTTGAATGTTCTAAACCCTAAATCCACAAATCGTATTATTCTAGGCCTACCATGAACACACATAAACAAATTCTCCAATTTGTCCTACGTCACATCTCTCTATGATTGGATGCAGTTTAATTGTATATGTTGTTTTAAGTACAATAATATTGTGGATGTGATTATTATTTTCACTGGAATTCATTTGTCTTTGTCAAACTGTTTATATGGTGATTACTAATAGGATGTTTTGTGAATTTAGATTGTTTATGTCATTTTTTTCTTTTTTAAAGGTGACTTCAGACAATTATTGTGCTTGAGCGATCTTCTCAATTTGTAGACAAGTTTCATTTCTTTAAAAAATGCAATGAATGCATAAAAAGGAGTTAAATTGGGTTTCAAAAGCTTTAAGTTGAACTTCCATGACTGGATTTTACAGAATTTTCCACACTCTAGCAAAAAATCAGCCATCTTTCTTTTTATTCATATGTTACTTCTTTATGCTGAAAGATCATTTATCAAATCTTGTGAGACCACTGATTGCCTGTTTCTTCATATTCAGGGCAAGTCTATCAGAATGATGGGAGTGTCTGAAAGTGAGGTTGATGAAGTTCTACAAAATGCAAAAGCAAACTTGAGGATAGCTGGATTTGAAGAAGAGGAAAAGAGACTGAGGCAGCGAAAATCAGATAGGCCTCATGCTTCACTGAAACTTCCACAAGGACCTTATATCTTTTGTGATTTTCGTACACTTGAGATCCCAGGAGTAGAGGTGTTTGTACTTTGCTAATTACTTTTTACCTCATATAATTTTTAGCTTTAGATAGAATAGGTTCTGGGTAGATAAATAACTATATGTTCAAAGTTAAAAGAGGGGATAAAAAGGAAAGACAGAGATTTAAACCCTTGTTCTTTTTTATGTAATAAATTCTTGGTACTACTGTAGTTTTAATTAGGTAATGTGGACTTGAAATATGTTCTGCAAGAAACCAAAAGATATACTTGTACATCAGTCTTAGACAGAGAGACAATTGTCAGACACTGTGGCTATGACATATTCAACCAGCTGGTCTATATGTATGTGTGTGTGTGTATATATATATATTGGAAACATGGCTGGTGCACGTATAATCTATACCAATAAAAAAAAATTACATGTGTTTTGTTAGTTGCAGCTTTTGTAAAGATCATTCATGTGTTTGACATGTGAGTTGAACAGTGACTTCATGATGAACTTTCAGTGGAAACTGCTATATAGGGTACCTTACTAAAGGATTGATATTTTATCATTCATTATGAAATCCTCAACCAATAAATGATACTATGTTTGTAACTATTTTCTTTTTTGCAGACAATAATTTTAACTAAGGATTTGACTGTTATAGAGTGCTTTAGGCAAGTTTTTCATTTGTCATACATAGGTTGGTAGGTGAAGTCTGGATCCAGATCTTTGTTTTTCTATGAAAGGATATACTGTTGAATGGCATATTTTATTTTATAACTGTACATGCTTTGAAGTGAATGTTTATGTCTTTCCTTGAAATATGTGCCTCTTGAAGAAAAAAATCAAGCTGCCAATTTCTTGAATGATGATCGATTGATTTTTGTTACTTGTTTACAGTTGAATCCCCCAGCTTCAGAGGCATTGAAAATAATGCACATGCTTGCCACAGATCCTGGAATTGTTGCTATCATGAACAAGGTACATTGCATAAATTTGTCACACTAAAATATTTAGTAACTAACTCTCCATCATGTTGTTGTGTCATCATTGCTGAATTGTATTTTGATTGTTCTTTACAGCATCGTTGGCGTGTGGGTATTATGACCGAGATGGCCCCCATTGGCTATGTTGGCATAAGTCCCAAATGCATTCTTGGTTTGAACAAGGTAATGACCATTATAAAGATAAGTATATATTGCATTAGTGTTTTATTTTCTTTGATTTTTTGTCCCTTGCTGACTCTTATTTTTGCAGAATCATGGAGAGGAGATATCTCTGCGTCTTAGAACTGATGACCTTAAGGGTTTCAGGAAGTATGAGAGCATCAAGAAAACTCTCTTGCATGAACTTGTAAGAAATATAAACAACTTTTCAGTGTGAGAGGGTAGTGCTTTTGTATGTGTATGTGTGTGTGTGTGTGTGTGTGTTTTTATGAATCTCTGTACATACAGACAAAAGGTTCATGTGGTTATTGCATGACAAAATTACTTTGGTTTTTAGACGCAAAATGAGATTGTAGGTATTAGCACTTGGTTGGGTTGATTTTGAACTAGCTGGAGAGTATTGAGAGAACTCACATTATTCTTATTTCCTGTCAGGCTCACATGGTATACTCTGAACATGATGTGAACTTTTATGCTCTGGATAAACAAGTAAGAACGTCTGCTCATTCATGTGTTTTCATGTTTTAAGGGTGAATATTGCTTTAAGCTCAGTACTGAGCGGGTGTTTCTTGATTTGATGTGTTTTTTTTCAGTTGAACCAAGAAGCTGCTAGTTTAGATTGGACAAGATCAAGAAGTCATACCTTGAGTGGAGTACAGTATTCAGAAAATTATTATGACTCCTTTGTGGGAGACAGCAGTAATATTGCTCAGAAGCTTGGAGGAAATACATCAGATCAGCTAGCAAGTGCTCGTGCATCTTCAGTTGCTGCTGCTTATCGGCGTCTAGTATATGCTTCTGAAAACAGTTTGGGAGGATTTGTAGTAGATGAAGAACCTGACTCTGATGATTCTGTGTTCAATACACATGAAGAAGCTGGTTCTATGTATTCCATAAAAGAAGAAAACTTGGATATTTGGAGTCCAAACCAAGCAGAGAAAAAAACTAATTATGAGCCTGATCCTGATGATTCACAGGGTGGTGAAACTTTGGGGTATGAATTTTATCCAGAATTTACTGGAAGTGGAACCATATTTGGACAAGATTTCAGTAAGTCTGGGCCAACGCAACTTTTGCCTCCTACAGAAACTAATTGGACGGTGAGAACCTCAAAGTTGCATGAAGAACCTGATCCTGATGAATCTCAGGATATGGAGATTCTGGACAGCAGAATTCAAACAAGCAAAAACATTGAAGAACCTGATCCAGATGACTTGGCAGAAAAGCAGAATGGTTTGGAATATGGAAACACCATGAGACCAGATCTGGATGATTCAGAAAGTGAGGCCATCAGAGATCAAGCCCGTCTAAATAAGGCTTATAAAGAACCTGATCCTGATGAGTCTCAAGCAGATGGAGTTGTTCTGACAGAGCCTGATCCTGATGATAATTTAATGCACCCACTAGGAGTATCGAGAATGCAAGCCTATGAGCCAGATCCAGATGATCAAGAACTGCAAAGAATCCAAGACCCTGTTACAGTTATTTGCAGTCGTCTGCAGAAGGCCATTGAAATGCTGCGAGTTGAAGTTACTCCCATGGAAGCTACTGCAGTACTACAAACTCTGTTTAAGATAATTAGGTACACTTGTCAAATCACTGATTTCTTTCATCTTTCTTTATTGAATTTTTATTTTTTGGTGGGAAGACATAGAAACACGGGGTGTCTCCTCCCAGTATAACACAGGCGGCCTGCATTTGCAAGCTCTTGCACTGAGGTTTCTTAGGAAGGCCCCCTTGCATTTATTTATACCAGAAATGTAATCACTTATCCAGTCTATTATTGTACTTTATCCATATAGTAATTGAAAAATGCTGGAATTATGTGTATTTTCTTGCAGGAATGTGATTGAACACCCAAATGAGATAAAATACAGAAGACTGCGCAAGGTATAATTATTATTTCTCTCTCTTGACCTTAGTGAAACTTTGCATCCTAGAGTTTTAAATTTTTTATTGATAGCTAATGGGTTATGCATTTGCAGGCTAATCCCATAATTGAAAGGAATATTGCGAATTATAAAGGTTTGCATCTTTTCTCATACTAAGTATCAATTTTACCACTTATCAAAAAAAAAAAAGTATCAATTTTACCAAGTGCTATGAGAGTCACTGTGGCCAGTCTTGTGTGACTAATTGTTGGTAGGTCCCAGATATTTGAAAAGTCTAAACTGACAGCTGAATGGAGCTAGATATTGATATAAGCTTTGGAATTTCAGTGTCTTGTTACCCAGACAGGGGTAGCCGAGTTGGCTTGGGGTACTACATTCCAATTGGGATGCCCAAGTTTGACTCCCTACACAAACACCCGTCTTAAGCAATACTTGTCTCTTATGGGGAGGGGGCCTGTATCCTGGGTTTGCTCTCCAAGGGTGGGTCCAAAGGGCCCTGCCTTGGCGAGATTCCATGTCATCAAAAAAAAGAAATTCACCGTCTTGTTATATATAAGACATGCATGAGAGCCAGTCAGCTGGAATCACAATAGTGCTTTACTATGTTCAAGCTTGGTTTGATATGAGCACTAAATGGAGTGTTGGATCCTCAATCTCTTATGGAATGAGATATATCAGCCATGTCAACCTTGACGTATGTTGGGTCAATTAAAATGACATAGGATGGATTAAGTGGCATAGTATGGATTATATGAATTTGGTAAATCAAGAGAGCTTACAAAAAATTTCCACTCTCTAAATACTACTCCAAGGGGTTGCATTCACTATGTCATATTAGTGACCATAGAACTCTCACTCTAAACAGATGGGTGGGGTGAGAATTCATATTTACCTGATCTAAAGAGGAAGTTAACTTTTTAACATCTCTAAAATGGGGCTATTGATCCCTTTCTGCATTTTGTGCTTACAGCTGCGATGGAAATCCTTTCCTTGATTGGTTTCAATGAAGATGTTGTGTCAGATGAGATTGGAAAGGCAGAAAGTTATCTAGTTTTGAAGCGGAATGATCCAGGGTTATTGTGGCTTGCAAAGTCTTCCCTTGAAGCATGCATTGCTTACTAATTGTGGAATTGCAAAATTGATGGAGAACATTCAAAACAGGGAAGGTGCCATATATAGATTTTGCATTGTGTTATAGTCCATAAAATAAAGGATTGTACATTTGGTATTGTCATTTGTCAAGTTGATATTAGACTATTAGTTGTAGATAAAGGGATCTGGGAGTCATTTTCTGATCATTGCATGGTTATGTTTGCATTATTGTCAATTATCGAAGGTCTTGATATTATACAGAAAGATTATTGTAGCGATTGCAAGTTTTATTGTATGTTGTTTATAAAGAACTTCGGATATTAGTTTATGAAAAGCTTTAGCAGCTCTTCCGATGCCGTGGTGATACAAGGATCAGCATGTGTCAAAATGCCAGTGACTAGAAACAATTTAGTTACCAAAGAGAGACGCCACACTTTAAATGGTGAACTCGTAGAAGGATTGGATGTGATTTTAGTTTCCGTTTGGTTACAAAGAAGAAATCGAGATTATACACAATTCATATTACTTTCAGTTTGTATAATAGAATGGCTGCACATTGGCATACAATGTCAAACTTCTAAGTTTTAACACCTTTCTCTTCTTTCTTTTGTTCATAACTTATAACAATTCACTTCTTACGTATTTACATTTTCCACGGTCTTGTTGTGGAGGGTGAAACTTATGCAAGTCCCACAACAGAAGATGAAATTGAACTCAGATGAATTAATTCCTGGAAAAATATGTAGGGGCTTCATTAAACTGTTCATGGTCGAGTTTCAGACACATCATATCAAAATTATTAGAAACAAAACTTGTGCTTGTGCATGAATCGATATTAGTCTTGTCATTCATATTTCTATAGATAATCCTCTCTCTCGCCAATGGATATTTTAAGTACCTACAGCTAGTAGGATCAGGCGGGCTATGGTGAGTGATTCGGATTACTTGCAATGTGGAAATTGGCTCGAATGTTGTAGCATTTGTTACAGGCCATGATGGATGTGCGTAAATTGGGAATATGATCTCCCATTTCAAGTTAAACAAAGAGAGTATATCATCCATAAAATTTTATTTCTTGTAAGATAAAACTTAGGTACAGTTCCTTAGGTTAAGTACATTAGGTTCCCCAATTAAATTCAAATACATGGTTGCATTAACCAATGAAACACAAACAATGTTATTTTTTTCAAGAATATTTAAATTCAATGTATTTGAATTTAACTAGGAATCTAATATACTTGACCTAAGGAACTGTACCTAAATTTTACCCTTAATATATGTGATGTTATGTCATTCAAAATTTAAATGATGTGATACTAGATGTATTTTTTATATTTATAATATTTAATCTTAACCACAAAAATAGAGATGATTATTTTCCTATTGGCTGTGAAAATGGGCCTCTGGTACCTGATGGAAAAGTAGTTCTCTATACCCTCATGAATTCTTCATTCATAATGATTGCAAGTGGTTGCTGCACTTCTACAATAAGTGAGGCTAAGAGACACCAACCTAGATGGCTAGATGCCAACCAAGATGCATGTATACTAGCTAAATCGTATCACCTACCAAGTATTAGGGCATGTTAGTACATTGGAATGGTTAATGTGTCAGTACAGTAATATGAGAAGTAGTGAAAACATTAGAAGGAAACTATTCCATACTTTCTCTCACAAAGGCTAACCATCAAATCTTCAACTCCATGTTCGAACCCTAGGTTCTCAATCCACAACCCATTCTTTATGTACTTACACCAACAACGTCTTCAAAAGCTTCAACCAAGCTAACATCACTCACCTTGAGTTGCCGGTTATGTTTCTTTGAAATCAGAGGTTCTGACACCAACGGCAATTGACTAAAAAATGCTGGCTATTCATTAAATGGGTCAAGGCAAAAGTTGCAATCAAAAAACAAATACTCTGAAGCGGGTTCCATTAACCATAACCCTTGGAGTATGAGGAGCATATAAAGGTAAGAATAACTATTCCTCGTTCTAGGAGACAAACTATTACTTTAAGAATATTTATTCCCTGATAACGAAAGTACAACCAAACAACTATATATTTATTCAAAAGAGAGAGCCATTCCATTATGAGATATATTCATGTGTACCAAACGTTCATTTAATGTAATGAGATTTTATGTTGCATGGTCTTCAAGAATGACCTATATAAATGGCTATATACAAAATGAATGCCTTTTCAGTAAACCCCAAACCCAGCAACCACCCGCTCCGGTGCACCCGCCAAAAAACAAAATTTATCAATTAAAAAGGAAATAATAATGAAATTCAACTCAAGCAAACGCTGATGATATCAGAGAAGAGATCGATATACCCTTCTAAATCACTTGTATAATATTGGGAATGAGTCAATATGATCTTGCACTTTTGAACATTAGACTCGAGAAAACAAGGCACCCATACTGACCAACATGTCAATCTTACAAACCAAAATGTTTGAGTATTTTACTCCCACTTTACATCCAAATTTTGTTAAAAAGAAACTCAGAAAGTCAGGAATTTAACTTCTGACCAAGGGTTGATCTCGCAAAAGATATAGAGACAGGAAAATCAAGAACCATCCATTTGAATATCACTGCCATTTGGGTTCAGTATATTATCGTTATTATTCTGAGTCTGGCCGGCTCCAAAAGTAAACTCATGCAGAGGAATGTCTAAAGGAGGACGGGTGAAAATAGAGGTAGCACCAACATTGCTGAAAGCAGGAACGGGAACTGCATCATTAACCCTTGGGAAGCCAAAGCTAAACGAAGGCACACCTGTAGGTGCAAAAACTGGCAGGGCAGGGTTGCCAGGATCGATTGATCCAAAGATCTTCTGCTCATACTCCTGTAGTTGCTTGTAGACAGCTACATTAAGAAACAAAGAAATGAATGTCAGAGATATAGGAGCCAGCTCATTCATACTCCTGCAGTAGTTGATTGTAACTAACGTGCATGCTTTTTAAGTATTCGCAAGACAATTTCATCAAATGATTAAGAACTTTCGAGAGCACTTCATCACAGCATCAGAACAGGACACAGCTGCTATGCAAATACTGTCTTGCATAATGAAAAATTTTGAGAAGTTAAAAGATTTGAAATATGTATTAAATTTGCATGCTGATCCAACTCCATTTAAGAGTTAAGAGTTAAGAAGACACTAAACAAAAAAGCTTCAGAAAAGGAAAAATATGGGTTTCAGGTTTCAACCCATCCACATTGCAATGTTCCATAATCCACTATAGATGCCAATCAGCTTGCATAGCTTGATCAGCACTGAGATTTGTTTTCTTTGAACAACCTTTAAAATCATAATCTGAGGCTTAACGATGTGAAAGTTCTTTCTGATTTTTCATTAAACCAAATATCTTCACAATAGCTAAATTAGCTTAAAGCAAGTCAAAGCTTCTTCTTACAATGTGAAAACAGACTATGTGCATACCTTCAGATAATTCAACAGATGGTCTCCGCTCTTTCACCCACTGGTAACTTTGGGCAAGTCTCCATCCTTTGGACTTCATCAAGTAAGCTATTACAATTGCTGGTGACCTGTAAGGGGAACAAAATGAGTACGTCAGAAACAAATATTCGGAGAATCCAAATCATCTGGTATGGAGGCCCAATGATATCCTCATTATATTCCACTAAAAGGTCTGGGATAAAGGCCCACTAGGGACATTCAGTATGGTTGGTATGCGATGCCCTGTATATAGCATTCTTGATACATTTGTGCCTGGGTGGGTGGGTGGCAGGTGTGGCTGTGTGCTTTCTGTATGTTAACCTTTCCCTTGCTTGTGTAGGGAAGGGGAGAAGGCAAGAGACTGCAATTATTTTGCATGAAAATTTACCTATTTTTTCCAGACATGCAGTGCACCAGAACACGAGCTTTGTCCCTTTCACATTGCTCTGCAAAATCAAGCACATGTGAACTCAAACTGCCAACTGAACTGAGAGTATCTTGTGGTAAAATAAAAGATCCAACAATTAACATTTATAAATTAGTACTAAAGTTTATTATGAGTCACTTGCTTTCATTATAAATAAGCTAACTTAAATCTCTTTAACCAAACTCCATAGGTTAATCATAATAGACAATCTTCCTTTTGTCAATCTTTAACTTCTTTGGATGCTGAAGTTAAGATTTGTTCTGCACGATTACTGTGATTTAATTGTGAACATTTAAAACTGTAATCTCGTTTTGTCAATCTTAACGAAATCAGAAATAAAGGGCTTTCCTCTCTTATCATTCTGACTCTCCATTAGCCACTCTTAGTCCAAGTGCCCCACACCATTTTTGACTTAAGGCCCTATGTGCAGATGGCTCCTCTGGAGGAAATAAATCACCAAGAGAGAGAGAGAGAATGATAACCAACATGAGGGTGACCAGAGAACTCATCAAAATGTGTAACTAAAGTTGACAGCACAATTCATATTTGAATCAAAAATAGAAATTCAAAGCTCAGAAACAAGAATGCATTAATGTTATAACATTAATGGCAGGATCGCATTTGGCTTCAATAACAAAGAGGATCTTTCTTGAGATTGAACAAGAGAAGAGGATGTTTTTTGCAGAAAAATTAAACCTAAAGTGTGCAAGATGAATAATAGAAAACAAGTAAAGGAAACATTTAAAATCCTAATTAAGGAATCCATAAGAAAATGTAAGTTTGCCAATGTAACCTAAAGTGTGCAATATGAAAAATAGAAAACAAGTAAAGGAAACATTTAATCCTAATTAAAGAATCCATAAGCAAATGTAAGTTGCCAATGTAATGATGGAACCTAAAGAGACACTATAACATGCACACATCATTAAAAGCAATTATTAGCCATAACTGAGCAAAGCAAGGCCCCTTCTGCTATTTGTAGCATATATTACAACAACAACAACCACCAAAAGAGGAATAAATAGAAGCAATGCCCCTCAAATTCAGCTACATCCTGCTATTTATCCTACTTAACAAAACCACCCTGAAATTTTAATTATCAACAATTTTTTTTTTTTTTTTAAAAAAAAGAGCCTTCTTATATGACAACTGCCCACTAAAACAACTCCAATGAGCATCACAGTAACACACAAGCACCTTAACAAAAAGCAGCAAGTGGACCAAAGAATATAAACTCATTTACAAGAAAGAAAAACACACCTAAAAATTGAATTGCATCATCAAAAGGCAAAGTTTTGTCTTCTTGGAGGCAGTGATAGGTGAATGAATTCTTGTAGAGATTTTGACAAGCAGGGACTGTCTGCATACATACAAAAGAAAAAAGTAATAAAAGAATATCAGCCCTTTTATTGTGCTAGATCAACTAAGTCACTGTTTCACATGAACAAATGAATACAAGATATATTTTCTTGTATGATTCATTTTCTCATACAATACATAATTTCTCTTTTTTGATATTCATACTTCTCCACAAATGTAATATGAGATGCAACCAAAAAGAATTAATAAGCTACTTGAAAACAATAAACGTAACTAAAAAGTGTAGGAATTTGGACAGCCACAATCAATCACTCTCTTATACACCCTTAGAAGTTCTCAATAGTCAAAATCTCAATAAACTCATTCTCTTTGTTAAATCCACATTTCCTAAAACTCCCAAACGAAGCCTATGTGTTGTACTCCGTTAGACTACCTCAAGATTCACATGCCACATATTAGTCCACCTATTAAATTTTTTGATTATGAAATAACCTGCCAATTGTAAAAATAACTAAACAACCTCCTTATTTCAACTACTTGGATTTGAATAAATATACCATCATTTGTCATTCGGTTCTATACAAGGACAAATTTTCAGTTATAAATGACATGCCTATTCGTATAACCTCATTAACCTTCATGTAGCCTTCACATTGTACTTTATAGCTCTTAACCATTTTGGTTGTTTCACCCATCTTGTCCTCAATTCGTGCTGCTTCCATTTAATAGACATGTTATTTCTTAGCCTCAAGCTTTCTATATGACAAAGCATGGATACATTATAGTTTTTTAATCTTCATTAATTTATGTGACCACGCAATACTCTCTCCAATAGCACTTCTCAACTCATCTGTCCCTCCACAATGATGATTGATCAAATCCATATGTCCCTCCGCCAGTCCATGTAACTCTATCTTACAAATTATACCTAACACACAATCATCAATCAAAATTATATCAATGAAACTGAAATCATTACATTGAAAAATAACATAACCATTGGACGGACCTCTCCCAATACACAATCATTCAGTGCACTACAAAGCCCAGAATACCACTCTCCACTGAATCTCATGGCAAAATCTGCTCCATCATGGATCCGTTTATGTCATTGATACACAATCTTTCCATGAAGTCCCCACCCCCCCACATCAAATTAAAAAGCACATATGGAGCTTCCTAATGTATGCTACCTAAAACTAAATTCAATCCCAAATCACAAATTCAATCAAGGTGATCAGTTCATAGAACACTCAAATAGACTAGCATTACCACAACATATAAAACAACACAAATATACAAAAACAAAATCATAATCTTACATTGAGAACACGAGAGATTCCCTGAGTCTTGAGAAGCTCGGAGCGCGAGGCGTTATCATAACTACCTAGATAAAGAAACTCAGGTAAGATCTCCGATGGAAAGGCGCTGACTTGAATCGAAGTTTTCTCAGAGGAAGCGGGAATCCGGTGGCCACAAATCCCACACACCTCTCCTTCTTCGTATTTGTGATAGTGCCCACAAACCCCACAAGGGTTCTCTCTCTCCCTCTTCCTCATAGCCCAAAAACACAGAAAGCGAAAACTGCTTCTAAATCACAGAACAAGAAAGACCCAGATGAGAAAACGGCTTCTATATCAAAAAACATGAAAGACCCAGATAGAAAACAGGGAATAAAGCCTAAACCAATAAGGAATTCAACAAAGTAAAGTGAAAAAAAATTCAAAGAGGATTTAAAAATTGGTGCTTGCCTAATAAGTGTGCAAAGAGAGGATGAGAGAGTGAAGTATAGAGTGGTACGGGCAAAAGCTTCTTCTTGGTCTCCTTCTCTGATCAGATTCTGCACTTGGATTTGTATTTTTCCTCTCTGGACTGTCACAACTCACAACTCACAAGGTTGGCCTCGTTTTTTAGGGAAGTAAATAGATCGAGCACGTATTTTATAATTTTATATATATTTTGGCTTTTGGTTTGAGACTGGGTTTGTTACGTTTGCAAAGATTCTTTGATAATGAACAGAGCAGCCTAGATTTGCTAATTGTCTTGGTCTTTGATCGCATACAACTTTGCCAAAAACTCTTTGGTCTACAACCCATGATTACCCAATCATGCAGTGCCACATTGGTAACAACAAGTTAATAGTTTAGTCTCCTTCAATTACAATATGCCATGTGGCAATTCAATTTGTTCTCTTATTCCCATGATTTTTATTTTGGGCACTCATTGTATTGGTACAAGCTTATTGTGATCCTTGTAATTAAAGGCTTCACTCAGTCTTTTCTCAAAAAAGAGAAAAGAGTTTCAGTCTGTCAGGTGAACTGATATGTAAGGCTTCCTTTTTCAATTTCATATAAATCTCTTATAGAATCTACTCAGTGAAATTTATCAAAAAAAAAAAATCTACTCAGTGAATGGTTAAGATATTTGCATCACAATATTGTATTTACAAAAGGAATAAAAAAAATAAAAATTCAATGGAATTTTTTTTTTTTTTTTTGGCCATGGCAAAACTATTCTTATGCCATGAAGAGCAGCATGATTTCTAAAAAGCCAAATAATTGGGAAGAAATATCAGGAAGGCCTAGTCGGGAGTTCTCCAATGGGGCCATCGTAAAAGGGAGAGATTCGAAATAATATGCTGACTATTCAATTTGTTAGTTCATAGTGCATAAGAGCATTCTCATCCCACTAGTTCAATTTGTTAGTTCATCGTAAAGATACCGATTACTGTTGCTCATGTAAATTTATTTTCCTTCATTTTTTATTCGTTCTTCTCAGACTCATTTCTCTCTTCCGACAACCTTTCTATCTCCCTCACAACTCCTCTCCTCTGAAAATCCCGAACTCCGACAAGGCGGCAACCTTGTGCTCCCGTAATCAGCTTCGTCGACGTTTCTTCTTGTTCGAGTCTCGGTCATCGCTCTCCTCCACCATCTTCTCCGAGAAGTCCATGGGTTTGGGTTTGGATTTTTCTACAGGTTTTGTGGCGGCTGTCGTCTGTCTTGGTTTTGAAGGTGGTCATGGGTTTGGGTTTAGTGGCGACTAGGACGGCGAAGGAGCTGGTGGTGGTGGTTAGGCACATACTAGGCATTTTCATGGGTGCTGGGGCGCGAAGGAACTGGTGGTGGTGGTTTTGTGGTGGTTGGGGCGGCGAAGGACTTGGTTACTACCGTGGGTGTAGGTGGGTGTTGGGGGACTTGGTTGCTGCCATGGGTGCGGTGGGTGTTGGGGGAATTGGTTACTACCGTGGATGTGGGTGGGTGTTGGGGGAGTTTGGGAAAAAAAAAAAATATAGTTTTTTTAATAATATTTTAATAGAATGTAATGTAAAATAAAGAGTGGGATGTGGGATGTTATGTAAATGTTGATAGGTAAAATAAAGTAATTGGTTTTTGAAGAGGTAAAATAGATAATTTTTACAAAAGCGGATGTGAATGCTCCAAGGCTGTTCAAAAAATCCGCCTGAGCTACCAATCCATCTGAATCGTCTTGTTCCGCATTGACTTGTGCAGATCCATTGTATGAGGCAATGCGGGTTGGGTGGATTTTTTCATTAAATTTGCAGATCAATTTGGATAACTAGTTTAGTTTTTACTAACCTGCAAAGAACCAACTCGACAGTCAACTCCCATATATATATATATGGATAAAAATATATATATATATACTACTAATATTTAAAAAAAAAAAAATAGGCGTCAAAATTGGAGTGGCAAACTTTTTTTTTTTTGATACTTGGAGTGGCAAACTCATACTTACACATATATTTGTCCACACCTAATCAAATCCCTAATAAAATATCTAATACCCTAACCCTAACTCACCAACTTGTTCGCCTTTTTGAAAGTTAAGATTTTGAGAATTAGATAATGTAATTTAATATGCAATACGTGCTAATTTACTTTTCCTTTCTTTTTTATTTAAGAAAACATAGAAGTATTTCAAATAATGTCATTAAACGGGTCCATCAAAGGCTCTATTTTATGGCCTAATTAGAGTAGGCCCAATCTAAGCAAGTTTATATTATTAAATTTACAAACCCACACACCTACTCAATCTGCCGATTCAAAACGCTGAAATTTTCACTTGATCCATCGGTTTTAGAGGTTGGTGGGTTTGTTGTGGTATGAAATTTTACTAACCCACACACGAAGCCGACCTTAGGGTAAGCTCCACAAGCCAGCCCAAGGGCTTGGCCACCCCCCAATAGGGCAACCAATGAAAAAAAAAAAAAATTATTAGTATACATTAAAAAAATTATATAGTATACTTAAATATATATATATATATTATATATATATATATATAATTCAAGCTAAAAAGCACAATATAACCTTGATTTTACATTAAAAAAAAAAAATCTTTTTCGATTTTTAAGATTTTTTTTTAATATTTAATATAAGTGGGCAACCAAAATCAGGTCAGGCTTGAACAACCCAAACTCGTGCATAGTCCTAATCATGCATATCAAACTAATACAAAAATAAATAAATAAATAATTAATTAATAAATAAAAAGATAGACATGTGTAGAACTGTAATAGAAGGGTTGTATTCGATAAAAAATCAGCTCTGCGGAAGTTTCACATTTTTTAATTCGTGACTCCTATTTATAAATTTGACTTACAAATTTACAAAGAATCAAAGATTGAACTCTAAAGGGAAAATCTAAAATTATAATTCTCATACATTGAAACCTATATAAAGTCAAATTTATAATGTTGATGTATATATAGTTATATAGTATGAAATCAAAGTATAAGAATAATAAATGAACATTTTTTTTTTTTTTTGGCTAAAAAGAATAATAAATGAACATTAGAATATGTAAGAATAAAAGTCCATTACCCACATGTATCATTGCATTTACTTAAAAAAAAAAAATCTTGAATGCACAATTAAGCACAACTACACAATTTCAACAATAATAACAACTAAGCCTTAATCCCAAAATTTTTGAAGTCGACTATAGATCCTCAACAAATTAGTTAGGGTTGGTACATGTATCATTTTTTGACATTCTATTATATTTAAAGTCATATTCTCTATTACTTCTTTAATTGACATATCATTTTTTACTACCTCTATTAATGTTATTTTTTGTCTTCCTACATTTTCTCATTCCTTCAACATGAATCAACTCACTCTTTTCTCACCAGTGCATTAATCACTTTCCTCTAAATATGATCAAATCATCTCAAGCAACTATCCCTAACTTTTTCATCAATAGCAAAGACTTTTATTTTTAAACGAATTTCCACATTTTCAAATTTTTTTCTTTTCGTATATTTCCATTTATCAATTTTAACATTTTCATTATAGTTACACTCATTTTATAAATATCTTGATTCAGTACCATAGAACATAGGTGGTCTTATAGTAGTTTTATATAAAAAAATAAAATAAAAATAAACTTAATAAATATTCTATAACCACACAATAATCCTAATGCACTTCTTCACCTTATCCATCATACTCTTATTATATGATTCACATCCTCTTGAATATCACAATCGTGATAAATTGTTAATCCAAGATATTGAAAAACTATCGCTCTTTGATATCTTTTGACTATCAAGCCTTATAGCCCCTTCATCTCTATTTCTACTTTTACTATACTTACATTCTATGTACTTTGTTTTAATCTTATTTAATCAAAATCCTTTAGATTTTAAAGTTTCTCGCTAAATTTATAACTTCACATTAACTCCATATCTTATTCATCTACTAAAACTATATTGTCATAGGTTCAAATGCTATCGTATAAAAAAAAAAAAAAAAAAAAAAAAAAAAAAAAAAAAAAAAAAAAAACTATATTATCTGCACAAAAAAATAAAATAAAATACACTAAGGGACTTCCTCATCCATCATTAGAGTAAAGTGATATGGACTTTAATGCAGATCCTTGAACAAAACCTATAGTGATAGGAAACTCACTTGTGATGCCTCCATTTGTTCTCAAACTACCTTAATCATACATATTCTTAATCAAGCGCAAAATGTAATTAGCACCAAAAAAAAAACACAAAAAGGATCGAGCACAAATTAAAAGAAAAAACTAGTAACTTTTTAAAAATTATTTATTTATGTTGAACGTCTTTAGAAATTATACATTCAATTGATTTAGACTAAATTACAATTTATACCCTTAAATTTTTTAATAATTTTATTTTCCCTATAAAGTTTCAAAATTTAGGTACATAACTACATATCCCTAAAATTACATAACATTTGGAAAAAAAAAGGTCATTCTGTCCATATCGGTTAATGAAATAGTTGTTAAGTACCATCTCATCTTAAAATAACGTAGTTTTAATATCGTTTTGTCCACATTGGTATAGTTATAAGTATCACGCTTTTATTTTAATTTTATTTTTTATTTTTCATTTTACTCTTTTATCTCTCCTTCTCACACATCTCTTTCTAAAATCATATCTTTATCTCCCTTGACTACGACTTCATCTCTGTTCTAGTTGACCAAGCCTAGCTAGGTGAGACCATTGCATCTCACCGTCAATCTTGCAATCGCAAAGTGTCTCGACATTGTGTCCCACTCGTCAGAGATCTTTCAATTCTCGATGTTGTTGTACTACTTGAAGACGTTGGAGAGTGTCTTGGCGTTGGTGTCTCAATCAAGGCCATGGACGAAGCTCTTTGGGTTGCTTAGGTTTGGTGTTGAGGAAAAGTGTAAGATGAGGTTATACTAGTGGATTTATGTCAATGTTGAAGTTAGATATGGTGTTTTACTGTTTTTCACTCTTGGCTGGGTTTGACGTTTTTCGCACCTTGGCTATGTTTTTCGCTTTTGGCTAGTTAAATCTTCATTAAACCCTTTTTTGATTTGCTAGGGTTTTGGTTTTATTCTGCTTTGAATCTAAGATGGGTTATTTTTTTGTAATTTAATTTGGTCTTTGCAAGACTTGAGGTTGGATATGCTCATATCCAATCAATCGAATTTGGTTTTTGTTGATGTGTGGATTTGTGCAAGATTTGGCTTGGTTTTTGTTGTGGTGTGCATTGATTGGATATGTTCATATCGAGTTAATCGAATTTGGTTAGGCTAGATTGAGGTTTATAAATTTAGGAAATAATTATTTTTATTTTTTGTTTCTAATTTAAGTAATTTATATATTTTTGAGAATTTATTTTAATTATTTATTTTTTAAATCTATCTAATTAACATAGGATAATGAATTTAACGCAACATCATTTAATTGGACAAACTAACTCATAAAAAAAAAAACAAACAAACTTATGCGACACTTATCAATGGAGATGCGTTATAAAAAAAATAAAAAATAAAAATCAAAGGAGATGGATGCAAGGGCTCAAATCAAAGTGATAATAACATCAGGGGTATAAATAAAAAAATTTGAAAGTTTAGCAGGCAAAATTAAAATGATCCTATTCTTTAAGAGTGTAAAATTACTATTTAGTTTTCGATTTAATAAATAGTTTTGGTGAGAAACTTGTTAAGTCGAAATATTGTGAAAGGACGAAAGTTCAGTCCTCCTTGAGGGAAGGCAAAACGACGACCGTCCTATCTCGTAATTGAAAACGCAGTTTCGCACTGTCTCTCCTCTCACACTCACAGTTACGTATTTTGAAAGGGTTTGGGAAGCCATGGCAGGCCCTCATTTTCCTTGGCGTAAACTTGTGCTTCTCTCTCGTTTCCACTTCACTCGGCGCATTTCTTCTTCCGGTTTCGGAGCTTTTGATTCCCCTCCTGTTGTTCAATCTCGAAGAGTGGTTGTTACTGGTAATTCTCTCTCTCTCTCTCTCTCTCACACGCACAGACACAAATGCAGAAACCCATTAAAGATTAGAGCTTGAAGCTTTTAATTTGACAATATATATTTGTGTGTGTTGGTCATGCGGTTATGTATATTTTGCATATGCATAGATATCTCAACTATAGGATTCAAGCTTCAAGCTTCAATTTTTTATTTATTTATAACTTTCTACTGTTGATTTTGAAGTGGTTATTGCATTTTTAGTGTTAGCTTTTAAGTGATTATTGCATTGTCTCTCTGTGTTTGCCCATTACTTGCTATCTTCATTTCCAACTTCAATTCCATTGTTAGAAATTTTGATGGTTGGGGGACTTTTTTTTTTTTTTATTATTATTTTTTTAAAATTGTAGGTTTAGGCATGGTGACTCCACTTGGGTGTGGAGTGGAAGCTACGTGGAAGAGTCTTATAGAGGGGGGATGTGGGATAAGAGCAATAACACCTGAAGATATCAAGATGACTTCTTTTGATAGGGAGACCCAGTTGCAGACTTTTGATCAGTTGACATCCAAAGTTGCAGCATTTGTACCTTGCGGGGCTAACCCGGGTGAATTCAATGAGGATTTGTGGCTTAATTCTAAGGTTAATTTCTCTTGTAATATATTGCATTAATGCTCAGTGTTTGCTTTGTCTTGGATTTTAGTCTTTTGTATAATTTGGTTCCTAAGCTTTATAGTGCTGACTTAATTTGTTGATGGGGGTGTAGTAACTAGGGAATGAATTTGTTTGGTTGGAATCTGAGTTTTACAATGTGCTATTTATGATGGGGTATGATTTAGATGAATTAGAGATAAGTCTTTGATATTTAGATTAAAAGAGCAACCATGGGATACTGGTTGTGCTAAATTCTATTTATCTGTTAGGTGACAATATGAGTGAGCACATCGAGTGTACCTGAAGTAAGCATTACTTCTAGAACTACTGCCTTAAGAGTTTTGAGAAATCGTATCTATCGTGGGGGAATGGGGATGCATAAATTTCTTCAAAAACCACATGTGAGGATATGTTTGTGTTAGGCAAGATGGATAAACATGCCAGCCAAATTTAAAAGTAATCTGATAAAAACCACTGATTTACCACTAGAAAATCATTTTAACCTTGTCAATCATTTGGGGTCGAAGATAAGTTGTTTGTTTAAATGAATGAAGGAGCTCCATTTACAAGAAAAAGGGATTTGGTTGATATCTTGCAAATGATTTTACTTTTGGTTGGCGAGTGGATATATTCTGTTATGCTCTAATTCTTTAAACTGATTCCAGTGTTTAATATTAACGGTGGATGACTTTGGTTAGATTATGAAGAATATTCCTGCAGTTATTATTTTCCTCTTACTGTTTATCTATTCATGCTGTAATTTCTAATTCTTATATATATATATATATATATATATATATCCATTTTGAGATCTTTTAGTTGATCATGATGATAATTTTCAGGAGCATCGATCAATTTCAAGATTTATAGGTTATGCACTGTGTGCTGCTGATGAAGCTCTAAAAGATGCAAAATGGGTGCCCTTTGAGCAGGAACAAAAGGAAAGAACGGTAAATATTCTTCATATGTGAATAATACATGACATTTTTTTTCCCCATACTATGGTGATATGCCTTTTTTAACTTGAAGAACACCAGGGAGTCTCCATTGGTGGGGGAATTGGAAGCATCACTGACATATTGGATGCAGCACAAATGATTTGTGAGAAGGTTTATTTGTCCTACACTGTTCTAAAATTTACCAGCTCTTAGATCATGTTTCATTGTCATTAGTTTCTGGAAACATCCTGATAGCTCCAGAAACAAATAACTCCATGTGTTTTTTTTTCTTTTCTTAATGCAGCGCCTTCGTCGGCTTAGTCCATTTTTCATCCCACGGATATTAATTAACATGGCATCTGGTCATGTGAGCATGAAATATGGATTTCAGGTGCGTAGATAACTTTGATAACTGACATGTAGCTTTTTTTTTTTAAAAAAAAGGTGGGGGAGAGGGGGGAGGGTGGGTGGGGGAAGTTGTGTGTGCATGTTTGTGTGAAATTATGAGGACAAAGGGCTAGTCATGGAACTCAACCTCATGTGGCCAACCAATGCATGGATTACAACCCCAAAGAAATCAACTTTCTGAGCTTGAACTAAATTTTGGTTTCCAGAAAATTATGCAAATTTAGGCAATTACTTGTCATGTTGGGTCCAGTTTCAAGGTTACTCATAATGAAAGATGGGACAATCAATTGAACCATTAGATGATCAGTTGGCAAGTTATTCTGTACAACAAAGCGGTAGAGCTCATTGTTAGCTCATGAACGCTTCTCTATTTTAATATCTCTAACTAATGATATTCCTCTGTAATTTGAAGGATGCGTTTGTTTCTAGTCTTATAATAAAAGATATCATTGTCTGGTTTGGTCTTGTATCTGAATATAGGGACCAAACCATGCTGCAGTGACAGCGTGTGCCACCGGGGCACATTCTATTGGTGATGCTACTAGGATGATTCAATTTGGAGATTCAGATGTTATGTTGGCTGGAGGCACAGAGTCTAGCATTGATGCACTATCAATAGCGGGATTTTGCAGGTAATTAGTTCGTTAAATTTTGTGCCTTATCTAAACCGACTTACTGCAGCAATTTCTTTTAAGGGTGGATATGTTAGAATTAGGGGGATGGGGATGAAGACAATGGATAAACCATATTTTTCCTTCTTTCCTTCTTTACTTGACATTTGAGCCCCAAAATTTGAAAAGAAAAAGAGGGGGGGGGGGGGGGGGGGGGGTTGGGTTGGGTTATTACTTTTTTGTTTTTGTTTTTTTAACATTTCTTGTCAAGTCCAGGTCAAGGGCTTTGACGACAAAGTACAATTCTGCCCCACAAGAAGCTTCAAGACCTTTTGATTGTGGTCGAGATGGGTTTGTGTAAGCATATACTCATAGCAGCCCTGTTTTCCAAATTTATGCTTTGTGCTGTTTTGTTTTGCTTGCATTCTGCTAACTTTTACATTGAACTCAGGATAGGAGAAGGCTCTGGAGTCTTGGTGTTGGAAGTGAGTCAAACATCTTTGCTTGAACATTTTAGATTCTTTTTTTTTTTTTTTTTTTTCCTTTGTTTCTATCCGTATTGAGTTCTCTTCCTTGTTTTTCTTTTGGGTTGGTATTTTTCTTTCTTCTTAATCAAGGAACTTGAGCATGCAAAAAAACGAGGTGCAAAAATTTATGCAGAGGTTCGTGGCTATGGGATGTCAGGTCATTTATCAGAAACATAATAACTTGTAAATCTGTCATGGTAATGCTTTCATAAATTATTGGTTTCTGAAGATAATAATGTAGTTTAGGTGATGCATATCACATTACTCAACCACATACTGATGGAAGAGGTGCCATTTTGGCCATGAAGCGTGCCATCGGTCAGGTAACAATCTAATTGATTGCTTTGAACCTTTTATCTATTGTACACTGAATGTTGGCATGCATGTGACATTCTTGTATATACATAGATTGTCATTAGCTAAATTGTGCAAATGATATCAGTAGATCAATATATGTTGTACCTGATCAACAAATTTTATTACTATTTTTTGTACTCCTGTAGTGGCAGCACATATCTAGGGTGTTTTAGACAACCAGTGATTCAAATCTAACGAATTGGTATATGCCTACAATTGATTTAAATGATAGTTTTAACCATCCATATTTCATGCAATCAATTTCACATGAGAACACAGAAAATCGGTGGATGTATGGTCATAATGGGGGCAGGGCTAAATTGTCTTAGCAAACAACTTTATTGTTGTGTCACTCTTTTCATTTTGCCAGCTTCTTAGTATGACACTTAAAAATAGTTCTTTTTTAGGGTTGATCTAATAGGTCTCCTCAACAAAATGCTTCTGATGAAGTCATCTTTTTGTCAATATGCATTAAAAGATAATTGCAATTTTTTTATGACTTGCAGGCCGGCCTTCATCCGAACCAGTTGGATTATGTAAATGCCCATGCTACATCCACACCTTTGGGTAAATCTTATGGACCTTCAAACCTTGCTGTGTTATAATTCCATAAAACTGGCTTAGAATGTTATTTGCTCAAACTGATGCATATGTGGCCGATGTCTCTGAATCCCTTATTTAGGTGATGCTATAGAAGCCAATGCTATCAAAAACGTGTTCTCAGAACATGCAACATCAGGTGCTTTGGCCCTATCCTCCACAAAGGTAAATTTTGGTACTTCAAAACAGGTTGATAACATATACATGACATCCACCCATCTTGTTAGATTAATTTCTGTTTAGAATGTTGGCTGGCCTCTACAAGCCCAGTTTCATCTTCCCATTGGTGGCCAGAGAGGAGTGACATAATTTGGGGATGATTATAGAAGTAGGAAGCCTTCTGTCCTACACAAGAGTCTTTGTGTCCATTAAGGAATGATTTTCTAATAGTTTCTAGCTTTCTTTTAAGATTTTTGTTTAAGCCTGATGATTTTTCAGCAAGAATCTTTACCTAACTATTTATTTTCTGTTCCAAGTTCAGAGTTTGGTGGGCTCTGACACCCTCACCTATAGATTATGCTGCTGTCCTTTATGGTGTGACATGCATACCAATACATAATATATAAGTCTGCTATTACTTGGTTTTCTTTTACTGGTTTCATTTTGGTGGTTTTATGTAATTACAATACCTTCAGGGTGCTATAGGCCATCTCCTTGGAGCAGCTGGAGCTGTTGAAGCAATTTTTGCAGTTTTAGCCATACACCATGTGAGTAATTGTGGTTACCTTACTCCTTGGACAATTGCAGTGAAAACCCTATATCTATAATATGCAATCCTGATTGATAGTATTGAGCTTTCTGGAAATCTCATGATGAGAAGGGCATGCTAAGGTGCCCTACTTGAGCATGAAATAATGATGAAACAAGACAATATTCAGTGGGCATGAATTAAGAATGAAGCACGATATTTTTTGCCCCTAATCTTTTTCTTACCGGATTTTTCATGACTAAAGGAAACGATTCATGGGGCAAGATAATTCTCGAAAAAGAAAAGATTTGTGGAGATTTTGTCAAATTCCTGCAACTTAAAACAATGTACTTTTAGCTTCCTTAACATGCAAATTAGTTATCAGCCTTATTATGTTTGTAATCATGACTAAGTGGCTGGTGTTTCATTGCAGGGAGTTGCACCATTAACACTTAATCTTACTAAACCTGATATCATATTTAATGATGATTTCATGCCTTTGACTGCTTCAAAGAAAATGCCAATTAGAGCTGCTTTGTCCAACTCATTTGGCTTTGGAGGAACAAATGCATCCCTGCTGTTCACTTTTGCACCATAAACAAATCGATTGGTTGCATTTTATTGCTCTGGACTTCTGAAGATGCAAATCTCATGGATGTCAAGTACATCCATGACGTTTCAAAGCCACAGCTTCTAAGAAATGACCATAGGGTCATGGCAGAATTCTTGCCCCCTCCCCGGGCTTTTTTTTTTCCTCTGCCTGATGTTGTTGCTCATTTATTCTGTTTTAGATAGGCTTACATCTTAGGAATTTTGAAATGTTGATTAGTTGAGCTTGGTGGTAAGGACCAGATAGGTTTGCAGAGAAAACTATCATAACCACGAGCTTTATACAAAGATAAGAAATTGTTGTTTCCTCATTAATTTCCGGCATATTAAGATGACCTACTAAGAGGAAGGAGGGTTTTGGTCCCAAATGTTTCAGTAACATTAATAAAACATGCTTTGTGTTGAGCAGAGGTGTCTTGGTGATGTAATATCAATGTACTCTTATGGTATATATATAAAATATTCTAATGGAAGATGGTCTTCTGTTTCAATCATTTATTTTTCCCATGGAGGATTGGTGGTTCTGGTGTTTCAAGTCAAGTGAAATTCACATTTGGTGTAGTCTTTACTGTTAAAAAGCACTTGCTGTAAAATGTTGCTGCTGCAGTACTAGCATGAATTTTTTTTTTTTTTTTGTAAGAAAGATGTTCCTCTCCTACTGGAGAAAGCATCTCCTGTGATAGTTATATTGAGGTTGGTGGGACTAACTTTGGTAAAGGAGTATAAAATTGAATTACATGACATTCATTTATTGGTTTGTTACATTGTTGATTTGTTATGCTTGTCACAAGAGATATTTTCTCCTACCTCGTTACCCTGTACGTTTTGATGATGTTAGGATGTTAGGAGAACAATTATTTTTGTTATAGTATATAGAAATGACAGAATAATGTCTCTTCCTAGGACCATAATGCAAAGTTGTAGAATCCTCTCTTGGTTAAGCAGTTGGACAGTGCAAGTTTCTGTATAAAAATGTCAAAATGCTGAAAGTCTATCTCTCTCTCTCTCTCTCTCTCTCTATATATATATATATAAATATACTGGGCGTTGATGAAGGATATTAGTAGTGATTTTTTTTATTTTTCAATTGGGTATCAAAAAAGAAAAATCAAATCAAATCAAACAATGCAATGGTGGAGTGGTAAGTTAATGGGTCAAAGAAACTTAACTCACCTGTTCACCATTGCATTGTGTGATTTTTTATTTTATTTTATTTTTCTCTTTTTTTATACCCAATTAAGAAGCCATCCTGAGAGAGAGAATCACGTTTATTATTATTATTTCACTAACCAAATCATGAATTTGACCTAGAAGACAATCCAAATTCCTAAAGGTGTAAAATTGTCATGTCCCGTACAAAAATCAAAGCCCCTGGTTTGAAAGATAATGGAAGGTCAAATTTCGTCACGTTAGTCGATTCCGTGTGTGAGGTGATGATAAAGACAAGCATGAAACACAATTTAAAAGATTAATGACTAAAAGTCTAAAATAAAACCTTAATGTTGTTGAGAATCAAAATGAAGACGCCCCCAAAAATTAAGACTTAAGAGCCGAAGAACATATTTAAGTCTTTTAAAAATTTCTTTCTTGCAACCATGATAGAAGCCCCGTTATTAAATTTCACTAAACTAGGATACAAAAATTATTTAGATAATCCTTTTGTTTTACTCAATGGATAATACTTTTGACTAAGGATAATGAAACCTACCAAAGAACTGAACACAGTCCGAACGAATGCACTTAAGACGAAAACACATAGTTGTAGAGTGGATTCATACCGCTCTTCACTTGCATGTAGTACAAGATTGACCATCCATTCTTGTTTCTTTAAAGTCGTTTTCGCTACGTCCAAAAGCTTTCTTCCTAAAAAATCCCGCATATTGAGCGCAATTTGATATGCGGCTACGGCTAGGCGACCATATCATGACACATATAGAATAGATTTTCTTGGATGGATAGACATTACATTGATTTTTAGTTTTGGGACCCAAAAAGCTCGACTCCAAATTAATCCAAGTTTTTTGCCACCTCAAAATTGATTGACCCTGGACAAAGACAATTGCGTCTTTCAGCAAGTGGAGGCAACGCCAAAGGTTGCCTAACTAAGATGAATACTGCCGCATGCAGTTTGGGTTGTGACGAACGCCGCGTAACATCATCTTCAACCAACCTCCACCATACGTACCTTTCGGCTTTCGGTGTTTATAATAAAAAAATTCATGGGTATTATCCTATATTATGTGTGTTTGTGTGTGTTACTATGTTTAAATACAACTAGCGTAAAACTCGCGCAAAGTATTTGTATGTGAAGTAATTAAAATTCAGCATAAAATGGTAATGGATATTACTATTTTTACTGAGTGTTCAAATGTTCCACTATAACTCTAATAAGATAAACATGATATGATAAAAATTCTAAGATTACTCCAGAAGTAAAAGATGATTGTTGATATATATTCCATCAAATATAATATCATTAATATATATTTTTGTAAAATATATTGTTGTCTATAAGAAAACAGACAAATATACAAAAGCAAGAAGGGAAAAAATTATGATAGAAAAACAAAAAAATATCAGAACTTGTATCACTATAGACAATGGAAAAAGATATGGAAAGACAAAAAAAAGAACCATAGAACAAAGAATTAATTGAGGTACTCACACCGAAATTATGGATCCTTTAATGTTGTTGAAGACCACAACAATAAGGGATGGAAATACAACACCAATTTTAGTGAGAGAAGCAACAGAGTGTTCTCGGCACTCTTTGAAATTAATGATCATTGAGAGAGATTCTTTTGACTGTGAATGAGGCCGAACTTTGAAGAAAATAAAATGAAGAGACGTGTAATTTTTAGTAGTAGGAGAATGAAGAGATCGTTTAATTTTAACGCTATTAGTCATGCTGCTTTGGGAGGTATATTTTAAATTAACTGTTTTTCATTTATCTTGAAGAAGTATATTTTGTTAAGATGTCTTTTAGTAGTAGGAGAAATATTTTGGATTTTTTAATAAAATTTTGTTATTATCCGTTGTTATTGTTAGTATTATAATTTGAACGTTATTAATTATACCACTTTAGAAAGTATATTTTATTAAGATGTTTGTTAGTAGTAAGAGACTTATTTTAAATGTTTTTATTTAAAAGTGTTTGACTGGAATTGATTAATACTGTTTAATAAATAAAATGCATTAAGTCAATTTATTTAAACAACGTATCATTTTGGAAATTTAAATGATAGATAGATATGACTTATTTAAACAATGTATCACTTGACAAAATTAAATAATAGATAAACATGCCACTTGGCAGAATTTCACACTGTGAAAAAAGAGACACTTGGCAAAACCTCAGATAAAGGTCTCTGCTTTTATATATATATTGATATTGATATTGATTGATTGATTACACTCAACTAACTGCCGCATGTAATTTTGTTTGTGGTGTCAGGCTTGTTGTTTATAAAAAAATAGGGAAAATTGCACTTTCCCTCCTTTAACTATTGCGTCCATCTCAATACTCCATTTATCTATAAAACCGAGCAATGTCCCCCTTTATGTATTGAAAATATGCAAATAGCCCCCATTGTCTAATTTTATGTTAAATTCCAACAAAATTAATGAAATGTTTTTATGTATTTTGTCAATTTTTAGTCATAATACTCAAAATCTATCATTATATATTAATATACTATAAAAATATTCCATTATTTTGGCTTGGATTTAACATAAAATTATACGGTGGGGGTGATTTGCATATTTTCAATATATAAGGGGGGACATCACTCTTTTATAGATAAAGGTGAGAGTTGAGATAACTCAATAGTTAAAGGGAGAAAATTACAATTTTCTCAATATATATATATATATATATATATTATATATATCCAACATGAATTTAAAACATTGATGGTTTGAAGATGATGAAACTCACCATGTTATGTTGGCGCGAAGTCTGATGTACAAAATATTAATTAGGTTAAACTATCATAATATTGTAACATTTTGTACAGAAAATGATGACTTGTTAATATTAAAAAAAAAAAAAAATGTTTATGTGAAACTGTTTAGCCACCTGATATGATATGTGATATGTGATTTGGGATTTTTAATTTATTTTTTTATTTTTTTAACACAAGCCAGACCTCAAAAATTTTGGAAATGATTAAAAGGATCAAACATTTTTTAGGTTTGGTATTTTCTTTTAATGAAATGTCAAGTCACATTGCCAGGTGGCGAAAAAGTTCCATATTAATGTTATATGTTGCAAATGTTAACCTATCTTCATTTTTTCATACCAAAAAATAAAAAATAAAAAAAATACTATGTTATTATAGATTTTGTGAAGATAAGGACTAAAATGACCATTTTTTTAGGGACCATATTGAAACTTTGTGATTCTTTCAAGAACCAAAAGTATAATTTAGCCTATTAACTAACTCCTTTTTGAGTGTTAATCCAATATATTTTTAATGAATTTGCTTAGGTAATAATTATTGATGCTAGAGGCATAATAATTTGACAACAATATTGAGTTATCTGATTTTTATTAGTTCTCATCTAAACTCATAACTTACATCACTTTATCAATAATGCTATAGACACAATATTTTCACAAAATTTTCATAATATTGTTTGGGTGACCCTATTACATGACCTGATGATTTACATAAGTTGCACTTTGCTTTTTCAAAAGGTCCACCAAGATACTCACATACTCTATTTAAGGTTTGAAAAAAATGATTTATTCTTAATTACCTTGGAAAATATCCAGATTTGCATCAAACAATATTTATGCTTTTCAACAATCACTAGGCCAATGTTGTATCTTATTCACAACTTTATTCAAAAATCAAATTTTATTATAAGTGAATGTAACTATAGATCGGATGCCGAAATGGTCGATAATCATTTTGTAAATCAAAGCAATTAATTGATTATACTAGAAATTGAAGTGATGAAAAACAATATTGATTGTGATCAGCGCTGATAGTATCCAAAATTATGTGTCTCACAACATTGTGGAATGATATAAACCTGTAAGTATCCTTTGATATAGAACATATCTGGAACTACATAGGGCATGAGCAAGAACGTCATAGTCGACGTTCAGTCATGATTTTGTTTCTACATCTCATGAAGCTTTATTCATAAACATTACATAGTATGAAAGCTCCATAACTTAGATAATTAATGCATTAGTTTTAAGGCTTGGCTTCGGTTTCAGCATGAACAGCTTCACCAGCATAAGAGCAGCACCTTATGCAACCTCTTCCATAGTAATCCACACCACAACAGCCATAGTAGCAACCCCCTCCCCCATATCCACCACCATAACCTCCACGGCCAGGGTAGCCACCTCCGTGGCCAGGGTATCCTCCATATCCTCCACCGGGATTCCCTCCATATCCACGACCAGGGTATCCTCCATATCCTCCACCGGGATTCCCTCCATATCCGCCACCAGGGTATCCTCCACCGGGGTTCCCTCCATATCCGCCACCAGGGTATCCTCCACCGGGGTTCCCTCCATATCCGCCACCAGGGTATCCTCCACCGGGATTCCCTCCATATCTGCCACCAGGGTATCCTCCATATCCTCCACCGGGATTCCCTCCATATCCGCCACCAATGGCCCCATTGGTCTTTGTGGCGACCTCCGCTGCATGCGTGATGAAACATGTTAGCTAGATGATGTGATTGTGGCAATTAATGCCACTACTTAACACACATTATGAAGAAATGGTTAAATTGTGCCTATATATGTTGCCACAAATTAACGCACATAATTTCTCAAAAAAAAAAAATAATTTCACATCAAATACCACTGCTTTTTATATGCTGATTAAGGTTTTGATATTTTCACATCACATATTTAAAATGTGAATAATATTATCCACAATTTATGAGTACCTTTAAATTTATGAATAATAATATCCACAATATTATTTATATTTGGGTGGTGTAAAATGTAGATGGTGTGGAAAAATATTTTCTTTTTGTATAACATGGTGCAATGGTCATTGTAACACAAAAAAATGTTTATGCCCCCATATATACCTTCATAAATTATTACTAATATATATATATATATATATAGTAAATGGAAGTTTCTAACATGGAAGAAATGTTACTAAAGGGACAAATTTCTAGAACCCAACGCACCATTTTTTTGGTTAGAGGAAGTCTCAGCCAAGTCCCTAGCTGCCACCTCCCAAGAGATGAGAAGAATAATGACCAACATAAACAAAAGGAAAGCCTTGGAACCCATTTTTCTTAGCAAACACTCTTATAAAAGAAAATATTGGAGAAGGATGGAAAATCCAACGTCTTTCTTTTCTTTATATATAGGTCGATAGAAAGAGTGAAACCATTAATTAGGAAGTGTGAAAGATATGACCCCCACATAATTATTGGAAGTGTGAAAGATATGACCCCCACATAATTGTAGTTGGATGTTGAGGAGTTCTCTTTCAACTTACTCAGTCTTATCTTTTGCTTAAAATAAGCTCCTCATCAAATCCACATCTATGTATTTATTTATTTTTGATAGAAAGAAGACTATAAAAAAGCAAGTTGTATATTTACTTATAATCAGTGGCATAGTTAGATTTTTATTTCAGGGGACCAAGATAAATAATTAAATCCAACGATAAATTATACTACACTCCTTCGAGGTATTGCAGAATGATAATAAACCTCAAAATTTTAGCTGAATGACAGTTTCATCCTTTAGGTTTGACATAAAACTGTTATGAGTCTTTCTGTTACTAATCTTAATAAAATATTCCCTTTTTTTATAAAGATTTTGTTTTTTTTAAAAGACTTACTCTCTCCTCTACTTAGAGTAGTTAGAGGTTTGGTAAAAGAAATATTTTAAAAAACAGAATATTGTGTTAAGAATAGTAATGGAAAAACTCATAACAGTTTTATGTCAAACCTGAAAGGTGAGACTGTCATTTCGGCTCAAGTTTAGAGTTTATTGTTATTCGCAATACTCAAGAGGAGATAGTGTAATTTACCCTAAATAAAAGAACAATATATATATATATATATAATATAATATATATATATATATAATTATATATATATATATATATATATATATATATATAATATAATAAATATAATTAATATATAATATATTAATTATATTCACAAAGTATGTTTGTAACATAATTTAACATATATATGTTATTTACTCTTACATAACAAAAATATTTATGCCTAATTAGTCATTACATAAATCAAATCATTTTTTTTTTCATCCAATGAGTTTATAAATTGTGAAAAATCTTTTAAATCATAGTTAAAATTCTTTAAATATTTTTAAATCAAGATAATTTGTTAAATCATTTAGAGATTATATAGTTATAATATATCCAAGGTTCAAATCTCCCTACCTAAACTATCGAATTATAAAATAAAATAAAATAAAAAAGTTTTAAAAATTACGAAAAAAATATAAAAATTTAATCAATAGTAAATAATTTAAATAATAAATTTCATTTTCCATGTCTATATATAAGACAATTTAAGAAAAATATAAAAATAATAAAAAGTAAAGAAAAACCTTATTTTTCATAGATGAAAAATGCAATAACGATCTGTAACCCCTAATCACAAATTCTGTAATTGTCATTTTTTCTAAAAAAAATATTGTCTAATCCTCTAAATGCACAAAAAAAAAAAAAAAAAAAAGTTTTTATTTATTATTATTTTAAAAAAATAAATAAAGAAGGCTTCTATTGAAAAGATTTACTTATTTATTTCTAAGAACATAAATCGTAAATATACTTTGGTTTAATCCGTTACGTATGGTATAAGCGTAATAAAAGGAAAAAAAAGAAAAAAAAGAAGAAGATATTTTAATCATTAACTATAAACTTTATTATGGTAAAATAATAAAATACACTTTGATTTACTGAACTATGTATGACTTAAGAGTAATAAAAGAGAAAAAATATGCATTAGTATTAGATATAATGTAATAATTTAAAAAAAAAAAAAAAATCTATAGGCCATTAGAAAAAATATATATTGTTTTATTTAAAAAAAAAGTAAAAGGGAAGAATTTTAAAAAATTAGTCATGTTGACAAGAAAATTATTCAGTACCCCTGAAATACAAATAAATGCGTACTCCCTCCTCCCACATGAATGGTGGGTCTTGCCATGAATTTAATGATTTAGACCCATTCATGCGAGAGGAGGAAGTGTGCATTTATGGTAGAATAATCAATCTAGTTAACGAATGTCGTAAGTGCATAAGTTAAGGAATAATAAATATTCAATTATGAGCTATGATACATATTTTTCAAAAAGAAGAATACACTTGTCAATAATTCATTGGTTTGTATGCATTAATTCATTGTGGTTGTCTATATTTTTCTTGATATGTATGTGCTGTTTTACTTGATTTTTTGAAAAATGTATACAAATATTATTTATGTAACATTAAATACATCTTAACCTATACCCTTAACACACCAAAAATTATTCAATATTCTTTGAATACAAATAAATACGTAATCCCTCTCTCATAGAGTGGTGGGACTCATCATTCATGTGAGAGAAAAACTACATATTTATTTATAGTCATAGACTATTGAATAATCACGTTGATTAACAAAACTATTTAATAAGTTAGAGGAGCCCCACCCCCTCCCGGGGGCTATGCCTACATTGGCTAGGCAAAAAATAGGAACTAGGGGAGAATTTTAAAAAACTAGGGAAGCCCCAATCCCCTAACACATAAACCCCCTTCCCCGGGGCAATGCACGTATGACTAAAATAGCTACGCAAAAAAGTTCACCGACTTCCTAAATCAAGCGCTGAAGGGACAAATTGAACCGACACTACTTGGCATAGGATAGGATATAAATATACAAGACACGAGAAAGATTGTTAATAGTTCTTTAAAGCACCGATTTCAGGGAATTGAAAATTTCGCAAAAAGTTCGTCAAAACATAAATGATGAGACGTCAGGTCCACTTTCTAGTGCAAACCTGCAGATTTAATTCTCAAACATTTAAGGTGGCCGGAGAGAGAGAGGAGTTGCACTAGTGAATTCAGTTTTGACACATGTCAATTATGTGAACTGCACCGATCGAGTTGGTTGTTGATCATTAATGAACTGTTCACTGAATTCAAATCACTTGCTGTAAACACTTATCTCAATAGGAGAGTATCAAGTTTTTTAATTTTGAGATAAAACCTTTTTAACAAAATTTGAAATGCAATTATTCGTGTTCCTCTAAAGAAATGGAATTCATACGGAGTAACATTTAACAAGATGGTTCTCAAGGGAGATAAATCATATGGTTTAGAGGTGCAGAAGCTGCACCTGTAATTCTGTAGATGCCTTTCCTTGTTATCTCACACGCATGATTGCTGATTGCAATGATGCATTTTTTTATTTTTATTTTTTATTTTTTGTAATGGATGCCCTAAGGTCAACTGTTATCAGGACCATTTCTTTTATACATAAGTTATTTAACGTTTTTTTTTTTTTTTTTTTTTTTTTTTTACTAAAAAGGAAAAAAGAAGCATTTTGATTATTTCGAATGATGTTATAGTTATATAAACCTTAAGAACTAAGGGTTCGGTTAACGGGTGTCCTTAGAACAAAAAATTATTCAATAATCCCAGATTACAAATAAATGCGTAGTCCCCCTTCACATGAATGGTGGGTCCCACCCCATTAAGTAAGCATTAAATGCTTCCACTTTGTTGAGAATATTAAATTTTAACTTAAAAAAAATTAAGGTATTTTAGTATTTTTATTATTATTTTAATATTGAGAATTCACTATTTCACATAAAGTGAAAATTTAATGCTTTCTTAAGGATATCCGTTAACAAAAGTAAAAAACTAAGGAAAAGTCTAAGAGCACACACATTTTCACACTTAATTTCATAACTTGCAAAAATGACAAGCTGTGGTTGGTGGAATAAAATCACCGAATAAAGAGACCTCAAACATTGGAGGTCTCTGATGCGATGTTAAACCAAGCATAACGTACTTATCACTTCAGCAACACATGCTTGTTAAACAATGTTGTTTCCTTATGCTCGAATTATAGATCAAGTCTGAAACTTGCTGGAAGTTTGGAAATTTTTTTTGGGTTGGTTAAAAATATAAAGCAAATCTCAATGGTACGAGAAACTTTTATTTAATAAAAAAATGTATACCTAGTCAGGGAGGGATTCAATCTGCAATGGGTGGCTCTTATTATATATTTGCTTATTTGCTTTCCCTATGCGCCGACTCAATACATTTGAGGCTTAAGACCACAAATTAAAGTGGGTTAATTAATATTATTTATTTAAGTTTCTATATATATATATATATATATATATATATATATATATATTTAAATATTTTAAAAATTCTTCTTTTTTTAGATGAAAAATTACTAATTAAGTTTATTTTTATTAACATCTCTTTTACAATTGATAATCGCTAATCCACTTAATCTTCTTGTGACATAGTCGATCTTAAGTAAGATTTTATCAATTTTAATTTTGAAAAAGTTCTTTCAGATACAGCAGAATATTGTTGAAAGTAAGCAATTGCTTTGAATAAAATTATAGAATAAATAAAATTCTATATAACAAAAAAAAAAAATTAGTTTTTAATATAATATAAATTTATATTTGTTATTTTATTATATTATTTTATTTTATTTTCATTATCTTTTAACTTTTTTATGAATTTCTTATCATTTGTGAGATTTTCATCTAAATTTTATATATTTTTTATACTATTAATAAATTTATCAAGAGATTCTTGAGAATCAATTTATTTTTATTTTCTTCTCTCTCTCTCAAGGTTTTTATTTTTTATTTTTTTACTGATTGTTATTTTCTAGTAACATTAATAATTAAAAGTTAATTAAAAATAAAATTTCTATTATAATATGACAAGAATAGAATAAATTTTAAACTGTAAAAATATAAAATCTAATTTATTAAAAAATATATTACAACTTCACTTAATAGTATAATTTACCATGTTAAAGACTGATATACAAAAATTAATACCTCAAGTTGTTAGAAAAATGGATTGCTAATGATTATTCGGCACACTCATAACAATTTGTTTTGACAAAATAATTTAGGGTTTCAATCGGGTTGGATTTCTATTGGCTACATATTTTAAGGGCCTTCTTGGTGGTGGGGGAAAGAATACGAAACCTATCTATATTTTTTTTTTCTTAAAAAAAAATTCAATTAACATCCTACAATTTTTTAGATATTTTTATAATTTGTGATCTTTTTGTTTATGTAATAGAGGATATTGGGACCTTTTTAAATTTTTTGGGAATGTGGGGCCTTAGGCTTAAGCCTAAGTGCCTAGGCCTTATCCGCCTTGCTTTCCCTCCTTAGTACTTAGGTGTGTGACACTTATGCATGCTATGTTATCGTAGTGCATGAACTAGTATCTAGTTTATTTAATATAGATATGTGTTTCATTAACTGGTCTAAGCCTAACCTAGGCCTAGGCCTTGTGACGGCCTTGCTTTCCCCCCTTTAATAATCGAGATGTGTGCTACTAGTTATACTACGTTGTCGTAGTATAGTTAATAATATATGTAGGTATTTCATTATCTAGTCTAGGCCTAAGCCTTGAGTTGGTCTGCTTTCCCCTTAATACTTAAGGTGTGTGGCACTAGTTATACTAAGTTGTTGTAATGTAGTTAACAATATAGGTATTATATTATGAGTGATTATTCAGTAGTTCATGATTATAAATAAATGTGTAGTCCCCTTCTCACATGAATGGTGGGTCTCACCACCACTTTGTGAGAAGGGGAACTTATATTCCAAGACTATTGAATAATTTTTCGTGAGTAATTATAGAATATTTCGGGAGTACATTAAATACGTATTCCTTCCTTTCACATAAGTAGTAGGTCCCACTAATTAAATTCATAGTATGATCTATTTGATATTTATTTGAGAGGACTAGAGGAGGGAGTATGCATTTAATGTACTCCCTAATATTTAATTTTCCGTTATGTTATTTCAAGCCATCTTACTTTCCTGATCAAGATTTTCTAGAGTTCCTCAAGTACTCTATCAAACTAGTCGCAAACCTGTGCGATGCACAGAAAATGAATTAAAATTAAATCTAAAAAATTATTGATCTAACTATGATTTTTATTGTTTTTTATGTTTTATCTAAATATGAAAATTGATAATTATTAAAAGACATTTATAATTATTGTGTTTATATATAAAATATATTATAGTATTAGGCATTTATTATGATTGTGTTTATATATATGGAATAATATATTATTTCTATTAAAGAAAATATAATATGTCAAGATTCTAATGAGATGTTTAATTATAAAATAAAATTTAAATTAGATGTTTAATTATAGAATAAAATTTAAATTCAATTAATATATATATATATATATATATATATATATATATAATATTAAAATAATGAGGTGTAAAATTGTGAGAACTCAAAAGCTTATGTGACACAATATTATGAGGTCAACCAAAAGTAAAAAAGTTTTGCTCTAGTATTTAATTTTCCGTTATGTTATTTCAAGCCATCTTACTTTCCTGATCAAGATGTTCTGGAGTTCCTCAAGTTCTCTATCAAATTAGTCACAAACCTGTGTGATGTATAGAAAATGAATTAAAATTAAATCTAAAAAATTATTGGTCTAACTATGATTTTTATTGTCTTTTATATTTGATCTAAATATGAAAATTGATAATTATTAAAAGACATTTATTATTATTGTGTTTATATATAAAATATATTATAGTATTAGGCATTTATTATGATTGTGTTTATATATATGGAATAATATATTATTTCTATTAAAGAAAATATAATATGTCAAGATTCTAATGAGATGTTTAATTATAGAATAAAATTTAAATTCAATTAATAATATATATATATATATAAATATATATATATATATATATTAAAATAATGAGGTGTAAAATTGTGAGAACTCAAAAGCTTATGTGGTACAATATTATGAGGTCAACCAAAAATAAAAAAGTTTCGGTTTTACATTATAGTATAGATAAAGTTATTTTAATCTTGACATTTATTTTATAATAAAATGTATAAATTATGTCATGTCATCAATTCACTCACAATAATCTTCTAAAATAATGTTTTAAAAGAAATCTCAAACAATCTCACCTTAGCGCCATTGAAGTAAACAACGTTTGCAAAGAAGTAGCAGGGAAAAAGATCGAAGCCTCTTTCTTCTTGAGGCGGGTTGTCCATCTCTCTCTTTTAGTTTTTTTTGAGTGCCACTGTACTTTGGGTTTTATTTTATGCCAATATTCATTGAATTCCATAGTCATCTTGAAGATTGACAACAAGTTACATTGCAATTAGAGCAAAGGCTGACCAGTATTGGAGAGTAAACAAAAAGCAAATGTCACAAATTTGCCTCATTGATTTTTTAAATCTAAAAAAGCCAATGCTTTTTTCTTTTCTTTTTTTCTAATAGCAATGGCGGGAACATCGGTAAATAGATACAGTAAAACAGTAAGGATTATTTGTGGCACTAGGTAAATTAAGGAACGTACATATTGAATTCATGTTTTACTTTCTTTCTTTTTGATAATCTTTTCTTCATATTTCTTGGGATTTTTATCTTGATGATTCTAGATAAGTTTGGCCGGATGGTCTTTGCTTTGGGGAAGTATAGAGAGAGAAGCAAATCTCACATTTGTTTTTTTTTTAAAACATTATTTTAGTTGTTATTAATTGATGACATGGCACAATCTATACTTTTTATTATAAAAGAAATCTCAAGATATAAATAATTTCATTTGGTAGAGTACGTTAAGAACTCTAGAGTATATTGATCCTTACTTTTCAGTTTTCACCTTTTAGTACTCGAGGTGCATGAGTCGTAGTGTAGTTAATAATATAGGTATTAACTGGTCTGTAATGACAGTTGTATTGTTAAAGTCAAACGCTGAAAAAGTGAAGAATTTTAAACCTCATGTAGTCATGTTGCGGTGACATGTAGATGATTTTACATGTCTTGTATGCACTTTCTGGGATGACTGATGCCGATGTTAAACCGATCTTTGTATTGCTCTTGTGGCATGAACTGCACAAGTCTCCAAATTCATTTGCCACTTGCCACCCCTTCACCCTTTGCTGAGCTCAACTAATACACACGTCTTTGTTTCAAGCTGAATGCATGTCTGTCAATGGGAAGTGTTTGAGAGTTTGAAAATGCATACTAAGGGTCAACATTAATTCTTAACACCCAACTAACCTCTTGGTCATGAATGACGCACCAATTTTATAAGCTATAGTGTCTTATACTTTAACGTAGACTCTAGCTAATTTGTTTTTTTTTTAGTACTGCTCCAGCACTATAAATAATGCTTAAGGAAACCCAACTTTCCCATCCTTCCCAAAAACTCAGTGCGATTTCTGAATAGCATTTTATCAAGAAAAATGAATTCTAGGGCTTTTATATTCCTAGCTCTTCTGTTTGCGTCTGTTCTACTCATCTCCTCAGCTGTGGCGACTAAGACATCCAAAGATGAGGAAAAACGTTAGTCTTGCACCCATTATTATTGTTCAATTTCTTTCATTTTCTTTATTCATTTTCACTCATCTTTCTGAAAAACGTAAGAAACATTTCTTTTTCCTTTTTCTATAAAAATAAATATCATGATATCTTAAATTAATCATGAACCTGCAGCTACAAATACGTAATAGGATAAGAACAGAATAATATATAATTTATACAAATCAAGAGTATATGTATATTTCTAGCGTATCACTTTTTTTTTACCTACTAGTAGAGAAAGGGGGAAATATTGAATTGAAAATAGTTTACTTCCAATCTGGTTTGAATCCTCCTCTTATTTACAGTAGTTCTATAAATAGGACATCACACAAATATTATAAATACACAGTGAATCAATAAAGATATAGCATATATTAGCTTCATCCTGTTGACATAGATTCACATAGTCGAACCACGTGAAAAACCCTAACTTCCATTCTCTTTCACTCTCTCAATATCTATCTCTCTCTCTCTCTCTAAATATTTCATTCTCTCCATTTTATATTTCCATTAGATTTAGGTTTTCCACACCTCTAACCCACTACTTGGCAATTCAAGAGACTAACCACGTGTATTTTTAGTCACATAACATTTTTAATGAGTCATGTGATTTTTTGAATAATACATGTAGATAGTCTATTTAATTGACAGGTTGAAGGAGAATTCTTCAGGTAAACTTTGTTAAAACTGAACTCACGTTCTTCCAATGAAAAAATCAGGTAATATATGAACAAAAAAAGAGCATCTTACATGTATTTCATGTTCTAGAACCCATTAAACAATTATTTCTAAGCGTATAACACTGTACAGTGAGAGCAACAGTGGGAACATATGTTTCATTTATATTATTTCTTTTCCATTACACATGCATTCCCTTTCAAATGTTTACATGATATATTTCAATTAGATAGTTTCTCTACATTACGTTTATAAAATATATATATAATATATATATATAGTGAAGGCATTTAAAAAAAAAATACAGATTCATTTTACTTGTGTTGTGCACGCAGCAGAAGAATCAAACCCGGTAGATGATACAAAGTATGGTGGGTACGGAGGCCATTATGGTGGTGGACATGGAGGAGGTTATGGAGGAGGGCATGGAGGAGGGTATGGTGGTGGACATGGAGGGCGTGGTGGTGGTGGTGGTGGACGTGGAGGAGGTTTTGTCACCAAGCGTGAAACCATGCACGTAGCAGAAGAATCAAATCCGGTAGATGATACAAAGTATGGTGGTTACGGTGGAGGCCATGGTGGACATGGTGGACATGGAGAAGGCCCTGGTGGTGGACATGGAGGCCATGGAGGAGGCCCTGGTGGTGGACATGGAGGCCATGGAGGAGGCCATGGTGGTGGACATGGAGGAGGGCGTGGTGGTGGTGGTGGTGGACGTGGAGGAGGTGGCCAGTAGGAAATTGAAGCCAAACTCTACAACTCGTACTCATTAAAAAGTTTTGCTTCTAGCTATGTGCCTAAATAATGTTAAATATATATATATGTAAGCTTTTGAGTATGAGAAAAATATGAATAAGCAATGCATGTACTTTTGATTAAACTTTGTTCTTGTATACCATGACATGAGGTCGGCTTCGAACAAATTATTACTTTTTGTGCCTTTCAATTGTACTTTTGAGTAAGGCTGTCCAACTCAATCGGTTATTTCCCACTATAGAAAGCCGAAAAATGTTGTTGGTGTTCAACTCGTACCTATTAGAGAGGTTCCATCTCAACAGACACGTCTTAATGTTCTAACATAAACCTCCAAAAAGTTCGAATCCATCATCCTCAATTATCAAATTATTAGAAAAATGAAAAAAAATAAATAAAATGGATGAACTCACTAAATCAATTCAAGTCCATTAGTGCAAGTATTTTTGCAAATGATATAGTTTTAATAGATGAAATTAGACATGGAGTTAATGTCAAGTTAAAAATTTGACGAAACACTTTAGAATCTAAAATTTTTTGTTTGAGTAAGACTAAAACAGATCGAGAACATAGAATGTCCGATTAGTAACAACAATAAAGATGAATTGAGTTGTACGACTTGATAACCAAAAGATACCAAAGAGTGCGAGCTTTTGATATCTTTGGATTAGTAATTCATAATGACTAAGAGATTGAAGAGGATGTGAATTATAGGATAAGAGTAGGGTGTGTGAAATGAAGAAGCGCAACAAGAATATTATGTCATTAGGATACTTATTAAGTTAAAGGGAAAATTCTATAGAATTGAGATATAAGACCAGCTATGCTATATGATACTAAATGTCAAGCGGCTAAGAAGAAACATATTCATAAAATGGGTGTAATTGAAATGAGAATGTTAAAATGGATAAGTAGAAATACAATGAAAGACATGATTCAAAATAAAGAAATTCGCCTAAAAATAGGGGTTGCCTCCATTGATGAAAAGATGAGTGTTTTATGAGATGGTTTGGCCATATTCAAATGAGAGTGATTAATGTAACATTTAGAAAGAGTGAGTTAACTCAAGTTGAAGACACAAAAATAGGTAAAGGAAAATAAAAAATAACACTAATAGAAGTATTTTAAAAGGACATGTTAATTGAGAAAGTAAAAGGAAATATAACCTCAGATATAATAAATGGCGAAAACAGATACATGCGACTAACCCTGACTAGTTTGACGAGGGTTCATATATACTAACCCCAAAAAATTTGGGAATGAGACTTTGATTGTTCTTGATTGGAATATAAGTTCATTCTATCATCGAATTCTATCATCAAATAATGCTACGTTGTGGTGGTGTGTAAACTATTATCTAGTTGATATGGGTATTTCATTTACCGGTACCCTCTAAATCTCTAATGATAGTTGTATTGTTAAAGCCAAACGCTCAATAGGTTTATGTGGGATGACTGATGCGGATGTTAGACCAATCTTGTATTGCTCTTGTGTAGATATATCTGTCCACCTGCATGAACTCAACTGATACACATGTCCATCGTGAGTACATGCACAAGTCTCTAAATTCATTTGCCACTTGCCACCACTTCACCCTTTGCTGAGCTCAACTAATATACATGTCTTTGAGCAATCTGAATGTCTGTAAATGGGAAGTGTTTGAGAATTTGAAAATGCATACTAAAATCCAACATTCTTAAGCAGCTAAACTTTTGGTCATGAATGACGCACCACTTTAATAAGCTATAGTGTCTTATACTTATACACCCTTTCGTTTTTTAGTACCGCTCCATCCAGCATTATATTTATAAATAATGTTTAAGAAACCCAATAGTTTTACTATCCTTCCCAAAACCTTAGTGTGATTTCTGAATAGCATTTTGTCAACAAAAATGAATTCGAAGGCTTTTATATTCTTAACTACGTACTCTTCTGTTTGCCTCTGTTCTTCTCATCTCCTCGGCCTTAGCGACTGAGACATCAATAGATGAGGAAAAACGTTAGTGTAGCACCCACTATTGCTGTTTCTTTCATTTTCTTCATACATATTCACTCATCTTTCTGAAAAACATAACATTTCTTTCTTTCTTTGTTCAGTTTTTTTAAAGATGAATATCATGATATCTTAAAATACGTAAAGGAGGACAAATAGGATTTTATTTTCACAAGAACTTATAAAATATAAATTATATACAAATCAAGAGTGCATGTATCTTTAATTTCTAGCAAAAATGAACTCAGGTTCTTTTTATGGACAGAATCAGATAATTTGAGTCACAAGACTCTTGACAAAAATATATGTATCTTGAGTTGTCATGAATAAGTATTTCACATATGTTATTTATGTTCTAAAACCCATTAAACAATTATTTCTAAGCTTATAAACCTTTACAGTGGCATCAACCGAGGGAACAAATGATCAAGTGTATGATGAAAAGCCTCGCTGCAAATGCAGAAAATGTTGCAGCTATCCTGCCAAATCTCAAGTCTCCAAGGCTGAAACCGTGCCTGAAAAATGTAATTTGAGGCAAACTCCATAGAAGTCTATTCAAGAGTAATGGAAATTTATTATTTCTGCGTTTTATTGACTACCTTTGTGTATATTGTCACAAATTTTTTTCTTCCCATTAGACATGCATTTCCATTCAGATTTTTTACCATGATATATTTCAATTGCAGTTTTGCCAAAAAAAAAAAATATATACAAATTCATTTTACTTGTCCATTGCACGCAGCAGAAGAATCAAACCGTGTAGATGATACAAAGTATGGTGGTTACAGTGGAGGCCATGGTGGACAGGGAGGGCATGGTGGTGGTGGAGGTTATGGAGGAGGCCATGGTGGTGGTGGACATGGAGGAGGGCGTGGTGGTGGTGGCCTGTAGGAAATTGAAGCTAAGCCCTACAACTCGAGATTAAAAAGTTATGCTTCTAGCTATGTCCCTAAAAAATGTTTAATATATATGTAAGCTTTGAAGTATGAGCAAAATATGAATAAGCAATGCATGTACTTTTTGGTTAAACTTTGTACTTGTATATACCATGACATGATGAGGTCGGCTTCGATGAACAAATTATTACTCGCTTTTTTCTTTTTCTTTAAAAAAAAAAAAAAAAAAAAAAAAAAAAAAAAAAAAAAAAACTATAAAAATATTATTTATAAAAAAGGTTTAAATACCATTTTGGTCCTCAACCTTTGGCCTTTGTGTCAAATTGGTCCCTAACCTTTCAACTGTGTCAAATGGATCCTCAACCTTTCAACCATGTGTCAAAATGGTCCTTACCGTTAAGTATTGGATGGAAAATGCTGACATAGCTAACGGTTTATTTTTAACTTTAAAAATATCTGACATGACATGCCACATCATATTTTAATTTAAAAAAAAATGCCAACTCACATTTAAAAAAAAAAAAAAAATCTGAATATCACGTCAGTTTTTTTTTTTTTTTTTTTTTTTCATATTTTTTTTCTTTCTTCATCGTAACATCTATGGAACTGTCGAAACTCAAAAAACAATTTCAAAGCTGAAAGTCCTTCAAAATCCCCTCCTCCTCTCTCTCGCATAGCCGACGCCGCCCCTCGCGCCACTCACCGGGAACCTCGCGCCGCTCACCGCGCCGCCCCTCGCGCCACTTATCGGGACCATCGCACCGCTCACCGCGCCGCACTTCACCGTTCCAATCGCCGCCCTTGCCGAGCCACTCGCCGGCCTTGGTCGCTTCTAGGTAAGCCCATCGCCTCTCTCTCTCTCTCTGATTATCTCGATTCTCTCTTGGTTTATCTTTGTTTTCGGTCATTGTCTGCTTGTGCTCCACATTAAAATGAAAATTTTCAGTTGAGCCATATACTTGTATCAGGCTCACTTCATTGTACTTCAATGTTCAAATTTTGGGATTGTTGTTTTGGGATTATTTTTTCTTTATTGTTTATGTAGTTGTTACATTCTGTACAGATTGCCTACTGATGATATTGATTTTTCTTTTGTTTGTGCTTGTGATTGTAGATATGGATGATTTCACTGTGGAAGTTCATCATGGTGGGTCATTTGCTCATGATCCACTTAGGTATGAGGGGGGTACTATAAGCTTATATAAGAATAATATTCGTGATTATTGGTCCGGCTTAGAATTAAAAGACATGGTTGGGAAGTTGGGATATTTGAGTTATGGTACACTGCGGTATAGATTGCCTACTGTAAGCATGGAGGATGGTGGTCTTCGGGTAGTATCAATTGATAGTGATAAGGATGCTATGGCCATGGTAGATGCTGTTGAGGGGCATAATGTGATAGAGTTGTTTGTGGAGCACTGTGTGGATGTGCCTGACGCAGTAGAAGAGCATAGAACTATTACTGCAGGTTTTGAAGTTGATGAGGATGTATGGTTTGATAATGTGTTTGAAGAATGTAATGAGGGTAATGAGGTGGTTGATACACGCCTTCCTGATAGTTCTGTAGAGTTTAGCGATTCTGAAGAGTCTAGCGATGATGATGGCCATAGTAATGGTGCTAATGAAAGATGTGTACGAAAGCTGGTGACATATGGTGACATGGAAAGTGATGAGGACTTGAGAGATTCCTTGTACTTTGGACAGGGAGGCATAGAACAAGAGAGGATCAAGACTGGTCTTAGTGACAATGATGAAGCCTATTTGTCAGAGGAACTTTTGAGTATGGATGATGATGATGTTAGACCTCAATATCCTGTGTATAAACCCCCTAAGAAAGCAAAATATATCAAGTTTGAAATTGGAATGAAGTTTAATTCACTTCAAGAGTTCAAGAATGCAGTGACTGACTATGCAGTTCATGGGGGACATGGTATTCGGTTTGAAAAAAATGATAAAGTTAGGGTGAGGGCAGTTTGTAAGAAAGGGTGTAAGTGGGTGGCATATGCTGTAAAAATGGCAGGAGAAATGACATGTCAGTTGAGAACATTTGTGAATGAGCATACATGTAGTAGGAGTTATCTAAATTCAAGGGCGACCTCTAAATGGTTGGGAAAGAAGTTGACTAACAGAATTAGCGAACAACCAGATATGCCATGCTCTACCATTCAAGAAAAGGTTCATAAGAAATTTGTTGTTAATATTTCAAGGTCCAAAGCATATAGAGCTAAAAAAATTGCTTTGGAAAAGATTGAGGGTAGTCATAAGGAGCAATATAGCAGGATTCGAGACTATTGTACTGAGTTGTTGAGAACAAATGGAGGTAGTTCAGTTTTATTAAAAACAGATATAGAGAACTTATCTGATAGGGAGATTGAGAGGCCTGGGAGGTCATTAAATCCAGTGTTTGAGAGGTTGTATGTTTGTTTAGATGCATGCAAGAAGGGGTTTGTTCATTGTAGGCCTTTCATTGGTGTGGATGCATGCCATTTGAAAGGACCTTATGGTGGTCAACTCATAGCGGCTATTGCTAGAGACCCAAATGAGCAATTTTTTCCATTAGCATTTGCTGTTGTAGAAGCTGAGACGAAGGACTCGTGGACTTGGTTTCTATTGCAGTTGATAGAGGATGTTAATGCAAGTTCAAAGCGTACATTGACATTCATATCTGATGAGCAAAAGGTATAAGCAATCGTTAACCCGCTTTTAGATTATATCTACTTATTGAAGGCAAGTATTTATTTGTTGTTCTTATGTTAATAAGTATATTGCTTTTGGTTTTATAGGGTTTAGTTCCCACTTTTGAAGAGGTATTCAGTGGGATGGAGCACAGGCTATGTGTCAGGCATATGTATAATAACTTTAAGAAGAAATTTCCTGGTATACACTTGAAGGACTTGTTTTGGAGGATAGCTTCTGCAACATATGAAAAACAATGGGAAAGGGCAATGAAAGAGTTGAAGGAGGTTGACAGGCAAGCATTTGAGTGGGTTGAATCTAAACCAAAGGAAAAATGGTGCAAGCATAAATTTAAAGTGCACTCCAAGTGTGATACACTAGTTAATAACATGTGCGAATCATTCAATGGGGTTATTTTGAAAGCTAGACAAAAGCCAATCATTGGTTTGGTGGAAGATATAAGGTTGTATCTAATGAGAAGGTTTGAAGCTTGCAGGGAAGGTATCAAGAAAGTTGAAGGCGACTTATGCCCAAATATTAGAAAGAAGTTATCTAGGGAGAAGTTGAATAGTGGTAATTGGGAATCAAAACGGGCAGGTAATGGAAATTTTGAGGTATGTTGTGGTGCGGTTCAATATACTGTTAACTTGAAGGAAAAAAATTGTACTTGTAAGAGGTGGGACTTGAGTGGAGTGCCTTGTTGTCATGCTATAAGTTGTATTTTTTACCAACGTGAGGCAGCAGAGGACTATGTTGATCAATGCTATAAGATATCAACATATGTGGCATGCTACGATCCAATTGTAATGCCTATAAATGGGCCAGACATGTGGGAAGCAACAGGGTTAGCACCTGTAGAGCCTCCACGTATTAGAAGGCCTCCAGGAAGGCCAAAAAAGCTTAGAAGGAGAGAGCCTGATGAGCCAAGACCACAATCTGCAAAATTGAGTAAAAGACATTTAGTTATGAAGTGTAAAAAATGTGGGGAAAATGGTCATAACAGGAGGACATGTAAAGGTAAAGTTGGTGGCAATCAAGGGCAACAGAACAATCAACAGGGCAATGAAGGTTCATCAAGGATGACTGGCCAAAAACGAAAAAGGGGAGGTAAACAGGCTACAACAAGAAATGCTGAAAATGAGCTCAACTCATCAACGGTATAAATTTCAAGTTTACATCAACTAGTTAATTGCATTTTTTGTAACATGATTGCATACTAATTTGGTTTATTTATGTCTTAATAGGGTCAAAGCAATAGAAGGGATAGGGATAGCGCAAGTGCAAGTGCAAGTGCAGCAGCATCTAAACAACCAGGATCAACAGCCCAGGCAACATCTAGTGCACACTTAGGATCCAATGCACACGCTCAGTCAACAGCCAGTGTTCATGGCCACTCAACAGCTTCTGCAACCGCAACAGCAGGGATAACTTCAGCAAGTTCCATAGCAAGAGCCAATGTAGAAATGAGTCCATCTGTACCACCAGAAGTCAAAAAGTCCAAAAATAAAGGCAAATCAATTGTAACATCACGAGGTAGAATTAAGCCTAGAGTCAGCAACCTACCCCTTCCTAAGATATATGGACCGCCACCTTCATGGAGACCACAAGCTTCTATATCTAGAGAAACACTAATGGGCACGAGTCAGTCTGCAAGATACAGAGAGGCATTCCACATACTTGGCAGTCAAGAATCTGTTCACGCACCACTACCACCACCGCCAAAAAAAGGGCCATAAATAGTAGGGGGAAAGAACTCCTAAAGTTTTGTTTAGTTTCAATTATGTACTTTTTTGTTTAAGCTATTGAGAACTTTTTGTGAAAAGTTATAGGATTGTGAACCTAATACGTACTTGTTATTTACAATTGTTATGTGAACCTTGTACATATACTTGTTGTTTGCACTTGTTGTGAACTTGTTTATTACTTGTTGATAATTGACAACAGGTCAATGTGATATGTTATACTTGTCAGCAGGTTCTAATGGATGTTTGTTGAGATAATTGTTGAAATGCTATCATGAGCAATTTGATAGTTGAGAACAGGTTTGTTTCTTATAGGTCATTATTGTCATCATATCTTAATGAAGGAGTTGTCTTTGGTTTTTTTTAACATGTATAAATTTTTTAAAAACAAAATTAGTATCAATTCTTGGAAAGTTTTAGGCTTCTGAAAAGTATTTCACCAAAAAAATCAAAGTACATGACATTTCATAATGGACATTTAATATTTCACATTATGATAGAGGTTTGTTAACATAATACTCAATTCATGAATAAAGGCAAAACAATTCTAACGAAACATAATAGAATATTGAAAATTCCTCTTAACATTGAAAATGAGCTCAAAGTTACAAACAATGTAATGTTTCACATTACATGAAGAATTTTTACAATAGGGCAACAAATAACAATAGTGCGATGCACACAAGGACTACAAATCCAACAATGTTCAAATTCTTCACCACCCAGACATACAACTGGTTGAAACTTGGAATAGAATTCCTAAATCTCGGACTTGAATTGATACAATTCTTGTAACACAGAGTTTGATGCATCCCTCATTGATGATGACTCCTGTTGCTCGTTTATAGGCAAACACCATCCCAACCATCCACAATTGCTTTCAGCACACCAATAGTACAATTTGTTCCTGTTTATCAGAAAAAGAATATATGAACAAAAAAATATATATATTGCAGCTCAATGTGCAAGCCTGTAAGGGCCAATATGCTAGCTCTCAGCTTTGCTGTGGATTTAGGCTTGCATCACCTCATGATTGAAGGAGATTGTGCCGCCCTATTCACTGCATTAAATCAACCTAGAAAATGCTTCTCTTCATTTGCTGTCTTGGTGCGAGTTATAAGTATGTTCTAGAAAATTTTAGTGAACTTGTTTTACAATGTACTAGTGTGGCTTGTAATCATGCCTCTCATGCTTTGGCAAAGGAAGCACTGTTAAGATGCAATATTGGGACTTGGGTGGAAGATTGTCCTACTTACTATCGTTTTCTTCAACCAAAAAAAAAAGTATTCCACATCACAGCAATACTTTAATATCTATAGCAGTAGGAAATAAGGACAACATTATCAACTTGGCATAAGAAGACAATTCTTCAGAAGCTTTTCATATGACACCATAAAAGGCTATCACCACAAAAGGTTCATTACTTTGTATAAGCAGCCATGTCCTACATCATTTATGTCAAACACATAATGAGGACACGCATACAGAATGAGTTAGTTTGTGCTTCTTAGCAAAACAATGTTACAAAGAAGAGAATGCATCGGATAATTAGAACCTTAACCATTAAAAAAGGGGCAAAAAACAGTGACTCAATCACTTGCATTTGCAAACATTGTATCTGTTAATGGACCACAAATCAGAATTTCTTATCATACGACTAGTAATTTATAAATAGATACTTGAATTGCTACATATTATCTCTACACAAACCAATAAAAGCATAAATTGTATTAGATTTATAGACCAAATACTATCAAAAGCATGAAAAATTATATATGCATAATGAATTAAAAAATCAGTATTAGGCGCAAATTTGACTTGGACTTCTGCTACATACAAAATTAGAGAGGTTCCAAGTATATATGTCCTCTATGTCACTAAGCCCACTATCTCACTACTCCAACCAGCTTATATTACTTAAGCATATATGGCTTAAGTAATGAAAATTGAATTAATAGAATACCTACCAAGATATGTGATGAATGATTGTTTTTCTTCTCTGTTTTTTGTGTTTTATTTTCACTTTTGTGTCCAATCTATTTTATGAAATTGTAAATAGAGAGAGAGGCGATGGGCTCACCCAGAAGCGACCAAGTCCGTACGTGGCTCGGTGAGGCTGGAGATTGGCGCGATGGAGCTGGAGAGTGGCGCGGTGGAGGGGAGTTGCTGAATGGGCGGCGCAGAGAAGAGGGTGAGGGGCGGCGCAGGCAGGGAAGAGAATGAGGGGCGCCGCACGCAGGGAAGAGGGTGAGGGGTGGCGGTTTCCTGAGCTGTTGGGGCCGGCGGTGGATTGGGAGGGTGAGGGGCAGTGAGAGAGGGCAGGGGATTTTGAAGGTTAGGGATTTCAGGCTGTTTAACTTGATAAAAAAGAGAGAAAAAAAAAAAAAAACTGACGTGATATTCAGATTTTTTTTTTTTTTTTAAATGTGAGTTGGCATTTTTTTTTAAATTAAAATATGATGTGGCATGCCATGTCAGATATTTTTAAAGTTAAAAATAAACCGTTAGTTATGTCAGCATTTTCCATCCAATACTTAACGGTAAGGATCATTTTGACACATGGTTGAAAGGTTGAGGACCAATTTGACACAGTTGAAAGGTTAGGGACCAATTTGACACAAAGGCCAAAGGTTAAGGACCAAAATGGTATTTAAACCTATTATAAACTAAAATGTTCCATCTTACAAAAACCATTATGCCCAAAAATGTTGTGGGTGTTCAACTCCTACATATTAAAGTCGTGCCCCAGGTTAATGTTCTTGTCATTGAGTAATGGCCTCTGGTTTTTTCGGCCCCAATATAGCGCCAAATCATAGCACAGGGTGCAGTATTCAAGCAACACTCGTTTATTCAGTAAGGTCAAAACGAATATTTCTTAAAATATATATAACTCTTCTATGTAACTTGTATAGATTTAATTTTAAAACTAGTGTATAACAGGACTCCTAAAAAAATATACTCAACTGCTAAATCACTTCAAAGAAGTATTTGATGACAGTGTTCAAAACCTGATTGCACTGCAAAATGGGCTTCAAATTACTACACACAGCTTCGGACATATTAATACCATGCCAGTCAGTTAATGTAATACGTAACTTTCGGGAATTTAGAGTTTAGAATCAATAATAATACCATGCCAGTCAGTTGATGTAGTTCCTGGTGGGAATTTAGAGTTTAGAATCAATAGAAAGAACACAGAAATCAGTAAATTGAAAATTTGAAGGCTTAGAGTGACGAGAATTGTTTTTCCTTGGACAATATTTGCCTCCGCTGGGTGTTATACAATTTCCGCAAATTTAACCAGGATTCTACAAGTAATAATCTTGGAGAATTTTGTAAATTTCAAAATGGATGAACAATAACTTTCAAAAACTGAATATAGCTACCTATTTATAGAAGGTTGGGTTCTAAATGTGAAAGGATACTATGAAATGACACTCATTAAGAGTTATGACGTTTCAATATATAATTAGTTATAAATATTTTATGACAGCTAGGCACAAAAACCATGTCAGAATTTTAAGACATTTCTACAAAAAGACACACCTGTTCACACACCCAGATTCTCGATCAACTCTCAATTCATGAACTAGGTTGCCTTCTTGATAGATCAAAGAGGCCCTTAATCAAGAAAACAAAAACTTTTGTGACACCTTCGATCGACCCTGATCGATTGAGACTTCAATCACAAAAATAGAAATATTTGATTGCTCTCTTGATCGATCAAGACTTCTTGATTGAATTCAGTAGAAACTTTATAGTACTCTAGAATATGAGCTATGCAAATATTATTTCTTTTTAAAGTCAATTCACATTTATTCTAACATACATATGTATATACAGTGGTGGCTCCAGAAATTTTTTCCAAAGGATTCATTTAAAAACTTGAATACATCGATATCCCAAAAAAGAAGAAGCAAATATAGTAACAAAAAATTAAACCTATCATCAACTAATTCTTTCGTTGAGATTTGAGACATTTTGTCAAACAAATAAAGTGCAAGTGAAAAATGATAACATTACAAAATATTCAACTATAGAGCCCAATCCTCAATCAATACAAAATCAATTTAATCAAAGAGATCATTCCCATCAAATACTAACTATGACCATTAAAGAATCACCATGTGCATTATAGAAACAAATAAAAAAAAAAATCTCAAGGAGATGCTAAAGGCAGAACTTAAAAAGTTCAAAGATTAAGAGAAAACTGTGTGGTTTTTTTAGAGATTTTTGCTCCGATCTACGTTTCCTAGGTTTCACCGAAGCTATGTTGTGTTTGCTTGATGGGAAAGTCGTAGAGGAAGATGTTTTAACTCAGAGAGAGAGAGAGAGAGCAACATACATATATATATTATATATAAAAGAGACAAAGAGCAAAGAGCTTGGTTTGAAAAAAATAATAAATAACTGAGTTGGCTATTACTAATCCAATGTCGGTCTTTTTTCAAGTATATTAAGCATATTTTAGCTGAAATTGGGTTTTGGCTAATCCAATGTGGATGCAATAAGATAAGTAAATTTAGGTTAGAAAATTAAATAAATTAATTGAACTAAAACTGATTAGGCTAGCTAAAGCAACGAGTCATTGATAACCAGTTGTACTTATTCGAGCTATTTTTGTTATTGTTGTTGTTATCTGATGTAATTTTTATTATTATTTGCTTATTTTAGGGATTTAATGGATTTGTTTTTTTGAGATATCAAGTCAAGAGGTTCAAATTTAATTTCAAGGGGGTTCATACTTATATAATTTTTTTTTAAGGAAGTAAAAAAAACAAAAAAAAAATAGAAGTCAGGGGAACCCCTGGCTTCTATGTAGAGCCACTAATGTGTATATACCTTCTCTTTTTTGCTAATGTGTATATACCTACATATACAATAATGTGGTTGAAGTGCAGCACACTTCAACCACTACTAGAAAAAAATGATAAATAAAAAATAAAAGCAAATAACAGTTACATATGTGCAAAAATACAGAGAAAGAGGAAGGATTGTGGTGGTTCAATAATTTAAATGTTCTTCCGTATGTGTATTTTACTTCCAAGTTGCCTACTTTACTAGCAGCCCAAACCTATATTGTGTGGTCCAAAGAGGAAGACAACAAATACTGATCCTCACACTTATCACGAAGCTAGTATTGAACTTCTTTAGCAACAAGTTGTGTCTGATGAACTTGATACTCTGCACAAGACTCATACATGGGGTTATGGTGGATATGTATCCTAGTATGAGGGCTACAACCCAAACCTAATTCACGAACCTCAAGTCATAAGGGTGAATAAAATAAAGATTTTAAACACCCTTTAACTCTAATGGACACCTCTAAACTAGGGTTATCCCTTATAGATATTTTGTTAATGGAGTCCCCACTTATTTTATTAATTGTTGGAAAAAAATAAGCAATCATGATTGGAAAATTGAAATTGAATTTCTCATTCTCATTGATAAACATGTACAATTTATATCTTTGAACATAAAATTGACAAGTTACACAAAAATAATACTAGATACAATCTAAGAAAAAAATTTATTTTTTACTCCAATTTACATCATTTGCCACTTGCCACCACTTCACCCCTTGCTGAGCTCAACTAATACACACGTCTTTGTTTCAAGCTGAATGCATGTCTGTCAATGGGAAGTGTTTGAGATTTTGAAAATGCATACTAAGAGTCAACATTAATTCTTAACACCCAACTAACCTTTTGGTCATGAATGACGCACCAATTTTATAAGCTATAGTGTCTTATACTTTAACGTAGACTCTAGCTAATTTGTTGTTTTTTTAGTACTGCTCCAGCACTATAAATAATGCTTAAGGAAACCCAACTTTCCCATCCTTCCCAAAAACTCAGTGCGATTTCTGAATAGCATTTTATCAAGAAAAATGAATTCTAGGGCTTTTATATTCCTAGCTCTTCTGTTTGCGTCTGTTCTACTCATCTCCTCAGCTGTGGCGACTAAGACATCCAAAGATGAGGAAAAACGTTAGTCTAGCACCCATTATTATTGTTCAATTTCTTTCATTTTCTTTATTCATTTTCACCCATCTTTCTGAAAAACGTAAGAAACATTTCTTTTTCCTTTCTCTATAAAAATAAATATCATGATATCTTAAATTAATCATGAACCTGCAGAATAATATATAATTTATACAAATCAAGAGTATATGTATATTTCTAGCGTATCACTTTTTTTTTACCTACTAGTGGAGAAAGGGGGAAATATTGAACTGAAAATAATTTACTTCCAATCTGGTTTGAATCCTCCTCTTATTTATAGTAGTCCTATAAATAGGACCTCACACAAATATTATAAACACACAGTGAATTAATAAAGATATAGCATATATTAGTTTCATCCTGTAGACATAGACTCACATAGTCGAACCATGTGAAAAACCCTAACTTCCATTCTCTTTCACTCTCTCAATATCTATCTCTCTCTCTCTCTAAATATTTCATTCTGTCCATTTTATATTTCCATTAGATTTAGGTTTTCCACACCTCTAACCCACTACTTGACAATTCAAGAGACCAACAACGTGTATTTTTAGTCATATGACCTTTTTAATGAGTCATGTGATTTTTTGAATAATACATGTAGATAGTCTATTTAATTGATAGATTGAAGGAGAATTCCTTAGGTAAACTCTGTTAGAACTGAACTCACGTTCTTCCAATGAAAAAATCAGGTAATATATGAACAAAAGAAGAGCATGTTACATGTATTTCATGTTCTAGAACCCATTAAACAATTATTTCTAAGCGTTTAACACTGTACAGTGAGAGCAACAGAGGGAATATATGCTTCATTTATATTATTTCTTTTCCATTACACATGCATTCCCTTTCAAATGTTTACATGATATATTTCAATTAGATAGTTTCTCTACATTACGTTTATAAAATATATATATATATATATATATAGTGAAGGCATTTAAAAAAAAAATACAGATTCATTTTACTTGTGTTGTGCACGCAGCAGAAGAATCAAACCCGGTAGATGATACAAAGTATGGTGGGTACGGAGGCCATTATGGTGGTGGACATGGAGGAGGTTATGGAGGAGGGCATGGAGGAGGGTATGGTGGTGGACATGGAGGGCGTGGTGGTGGTGGTGGTGGACGTGGAGGAGGTTTTGTCACCAAGCGTGAAACCATGCACGTAGCAGAAGAATCAAATCCGGTAGATGATACAAAGTATGGTGGTTACAGTGGAGGCCATGGTGGACATGGAGGCCATGGAGGAGGCCATGGTGGTGGACATGGAGGAGGGCGTGGTGGTGGTGGTGGTGGACGTGGAGGAGGTGGCCAGTAGGAAATTGAAGCCAAACTCTACAACTCGTACTCATTAAAAAGTTTTGCTTCTAGCTATGTGCCTAAATAATGTTAAATATATATATATGTAAGCTTTTGAGTATGAGAAAAATATGAATAAGCAATGCATGTACTTTTGATTAAACTTTGTTCTTGTATACCATGACATGAGGTCGGCTTCGAACAAATTATTACTTTTTGTGCCTTTCAATTGTACTTTTGAGTAAGGCTGTCCAACCCAATCGGTTATTTCCCACTATAGAAAGCCCAAAAATGTTGTTGGTGTTCAACTCGTACGTATTAGAGAGGTTCCAACTCAACTGACACGTCTTAATGTTCTAACATAAACCTCCAAAAAGTTCGAATCCATCATCCTCAATTATCAAATTATTAGAAAAATGAAAAAAAATAAATAAATAATAATGGATGAACTCACTAAATCAATTCAAGTCCATTAGTGCATGTATTTTTGCAAATGATATAATTTTAATAGATGAAATTAGACATGGAGTTAATGTCAAGTTAAAAATTTGACGAAACACTTTAGAATCTAAAATTTTTTGTTTGAGTAAGACTAAAACAGATCGAGAACATAGAATGTCCGATTAGTAACAACAATAAAGATGAATTGAGTTGTACGACTTGATAACCAAAAGATACCAAAGAGCGCGAGCTTTTGATATCTTTGGATCAGTATTTCATAATGACTAAGAGATTGAAGAGGATGTGAATTATAGGATAAAAGTAGGGTGTGTGAAATGAAGAAACGCAACAAGAATATTATGTCATTAGGATACTTATTAAGTTAAAGGGAAAATTCTATAGAATTGAGATATAAGACCAGCTATGCTATATGATACTAAATGTCAAGCGGCTAAGAAGAAACATATTCATAAAACGAGTGTAATTGAAATGAGAATGTTAAAATGGATAAGTGGAAATACAATGAAAGACATGATTCAAAATAAAGAAATTCGCCTAAAAATAGGGGTTGCCTCCATTGATGAAAAGATGAGTGTTTTATGAGATGGTTTGGTCATATTCAAATGAGAGTGATTAATGTAACATTTAGAAAGAGTGAGTTAACTCAAGTTGAAGACACAAAAATAGGTAAAGGAAAATAAAAAAATAACACTAATAGAAGTATTTTAAAATGACATGTTAATTAAGAAAGTGCAAGGAAGTATAACCTCAGATATAATAAATGGCGAAAACAGATAAATGCGACTAATCCTGACTAGTTTGACGAGGATCCATGTATAACTAACCCCAAAAATTTGGGAATGAGACTTTGATTGTTGTTGATTGGAATATAAGTTCATTCTATCATCGAATTCTATCATCAAATAATGCTACGTTGTGGTGGTGTGCAAACTATTATCTAGTTGATATGGGTATTTCATTTACCGGTACCCTCTAAATCTCTAATGATAGTTGTATTGTTAAAGTCAAACGCTCAATAGGTTTATGTGGGATGACTGATGCGGATGTTAAACCAATCTTGTATTGCTCTTGTGTAGATATATCTGTCCACCTGCATGAACTCAACTGATACACATGTCCATCGTGAGTACAAGCACAAGTCTCTAAATTCATTTGCCACTTGCCACCACTTCACCCTTTGCTGAGCTCAACTAATATACATGTCTTTGAGCAATCTGAATGTCTGTAAATGGGAAGTGTTTTGAGAATTTGAAAATGCATACTAAAATCCAATATTCTTAAGCAGCTAAACTTTTGGTCATGAATGACGCACCACTTTAATAAGCTATAGTGTCTTATACTTATACACCCTTTCGTTTTTTAGTACTGCTCCATCCAGCATTATATTTATAAATAATGTTTAAGAAACCCAATAGTTTTACCATCCTTCCCAAAACCTTAGTGTGATTTCTGAATAGCATTTTGTCAACAAAAATGAATTCGAAGGCTTTTATATTCTTAACTACGTACTCTTCTGTTTGCCTCTGTTCTTCTCATCTCCTCGGCCTTAGCGACTGAGACATCAATAGATGAGGAAAAACGTTAGTGTAGCACCCGCTATTGCTGTTTCTTTCATTTTCTTCATACATATTTGGAGGGGAAATAATTCGAAGGTAAAACAAACTGAAACTAGAAAAGTTAGGATTTAACTAAATCACATCATTTTTAGTTCGGTCATATCTGAACAATATACGTGTTCGGGCTATAAATCGAAATTTAACTCGGCCCATATTGAATCTTCTTACCCACGTCTTGTCAACCTGAAGTTCGGTCATATTCGAGGTATCCTTCGTGTTCGGTCTTTTCTGAACTGTTTACTTATTCGGTTCAAATAAACCGTAAAAGTGATCCGGCCCATGCCAAATACCTTATTCTCGTCTTATCTAAATCCTCTTCCTGTCATCATCCCCCTGATAGCTTTCGGCTTATACCAAATCATCATATCCACGCGTATCCTTCATGTTCGGTCAAATCCGAAATATATATGTGTTCGGATCAGCCGGCTGAAATACTGCTCGGACAATGCAGAAATTGACTAAAATAATATTAAAACCCTTCGTTCAATACCTAAAATATCTAGAGCAGAGATCATTAAGTGCACCGCCTGAATTAAACTCTGTACAATTATCTTCGAACTGACAGTTGCTTTATCTTCCATAAATGCACCAAAATATCCAATCTAAGGAGTGTTGAATACGTCTTGAAGCCAAAATAAACTGGGGGAAGTGATCATAAGGGGTCAGTCATTAAAACCGGCAGAAATGTAAGCTGGGGAAGAAAATATATTAAAGCAAGCAACCTAAATATCCCTGAGGACTGACAGAGTTAAATAATTGGGAAGAGGGACAGTAAATATCTAAAAATATCACCCATTGAAGGTAGATATAAGTAGAAGGAGACTCAAGAGGAGAGGGTAAGTCCATATTCATCCACCAAATTTTACTTAGCTTTGCTACTTAAGCTTTCAATCATTCAATTTGATCAAAAAAGAAAACTGACTTAGGCATCGAAGAATCAAAGGCCAACCCACTGGTTGACCAAGATTCTAACGATACTATTGTGTTATAAACTTTCTCTTATTGCAGGATACCAGGATCCTGTTCGGACAAACGACCCGGGAACTATCTTCTCGTCTTAAAGTCAGCTTTTCCAACTGTAACTTTTTATGTTCCGACAATTGGCGCCGTCTGTGGGGAAAAGCTTTCTTTAAAGACAGAAACCTGAAGTTTTACGAGGTCTGATAAAGATGTCTGAAAAACCCCGTTATGTGAGACGGGAATCGAGAAGTCTTGCTCAGGAGGGATCCTCAAAGACTTTGTACGAGCCTTTGTGGCCCACCGAAACACCACATGAAGCTTCCAAAGGAGCTTCGGCAAGGCCTCCACCACAACACACTGACCCTAACGAAGTGTCGGTCAAAAGAAAAGACCAGGAGGCAACCTCAAAGGGCTCGCACAATCCCGGCAGGCAGAATGTCCACCGCGGTTTAAAATACACATCCAGAACATCCCAAACTGAAGATAGTCAGAGACTTATTGTGAGTCTACGCCAAGAGGTCAGTGACTTGAAACGAGAAGCAAGGGGTCGGACCCCAATAAAAGAAAAGCCGAGGAATAGCGTAAACGCCTCAAAACGCGGAAACCCCGAATATTCCAACCATGAGGAGTTCCCTGACACCTCTAGCTCCCAGTCAGAGTCAAGATCATTGACACCAGAAACGATTCACAGAAATCCGAGGAGCCTAGGAGAGTCGTCACGTTCCCGACCACCTCTCTATGGCAGGAAGAATCCTCAAGCGAAGAAGCATTCATCAAGAAAAACTCCTCGTCCAGAAGAACAAAATGCAATCTGGAGAGCTCTTGATTTGGTGTCGTCTTCTCCCTTCTCGAGAGAAATAGAAAAAGCCCGACTACCTGAAAGGTTCACGGCTCCACGTTTCGAAACATACAACGGCCGAACAGACCCTGTGTCTCATATAGGCCATTATCAGCAAACTATGGCCGTGTCTCGTCTTAAAGAACCCCTCATGTGTTTGCTTTTCCCATCGAGTCTTGGAAAGGTCGCAATGAGATGGTTCAACTAACTTGGCAGACGAATGATCAACTCATGGGACCAAATGGCCGAGGCGTTTATGGCCCGTTTTATTACAAACAGCAGGAAGGCCAGGGAAATGGACGCTCTCCTCACCATGAAGTTGCAAGACAATGAGACCATAAAAAACTACTCTATCAAGTATTGGGAGACATACAACGATATCGATGGACGTAGTGAAGAAGTGGCGATCAAAGCTTTTAAACTGGGTTTGCCCGTTGACTCGGGTTTGCGCCATTCTCTTGTCAAACGTCAGCCATCAAGCTTGGTGAAACTAATGAACAAGATAGACCAGTTCGTTCGTTTGGAAGAAGATGGCAAGGGAACCACACTGGCCACAGACAAATACCCAGCCCAAAGTCTTCACCCCAAAGCCACCTGTTCGGTCTAGTCCAGCAGTAAAAAACCTGTCTGGTCCGAAAGATTTTGCTGCACCTTTTCGGGCATTCTAGACGGTCTTTAAAGAACCAATCTACAGGCTCATAGAGAAGATCAAAAGAGAACCTTTCTTCGCCTGGCCTCCAAAGCTGATCGGAAACCCAGACTCGAAAGACACGAAACTTTACTGCAATTATCATAAAGACACGAGTCATATGACCGAGAATTGTCACAAGCTGAAAGTCCATTTGGAACATCTGGCGACAGAAGGGCATCTCGACCAGTACATTGATACTAAGCTCAGCAAAATGAAGGGACCGAGCACAACAACCGAGCAACCGAACACTTCGGACACGGTAGCAGCTGGGATAATTCATGTCATTCATGATCCACTTTACTCCATAGTCTCGACCGGGTCTTACAGGTCCCAGATACAGAAGGCGTCTCATCTCAGAAGATCATTCTCCGTAGTCAATTCCGTTCATCCTGCCCCAATCTGTTCAGTAAGTAAAGGCGTCATGGAGCAAGTGATCTCGTTTTCGGATAGTGATTTGAAAGACGTCCAGCTGCCCCACAATGACCCATTGGTGGTCACCCTGAGGATAAGGAACTACGATGTTGAAAGAATACTCATAGACTAGGGAAGCTTTGCAGAGGTGATGTACCAACACCTTTACACAAAGCTAGGCATGGGTGAAGCTGAACTGTCCGGCTTCACGTCCCCCATATTCGGTTTTTTCGGAGAGCCTGTCGTGCCATTGGGGAAAGTTGTCCTGCCTGTTTTAGCTGGCCCGGTCAACCTTCAAATGGAGTTTATAATTGTCAATGCTTCGTCGCCCTATAACGCCATAATGGGGCGTGACTGGTTACACAGAATGAAGGCCATCCCCTCTACACTTCATCAAAAGCTGAGATTCCCAACAAAAGACGGGGTCATGGAGCTAAGTGGAGATCAGGTCACAGCAAAACAATGTGTTTTGACTGCGGTCAAACAGAAAGATATCAAAGAAGCAAAAAAACCCAGAGGCTCATGACAATCACAGTCCTAGGAACCTGAAGAAGGAGAAGTTCTGATGAACGAACAACCTGAGAAGGTATTCTTCGATCCTTCTAATCTTGAGCAATTCTTTTTGGTCGGTTCAAAATTGTCTGCTGTAGATAGGGAACAATTACTTCAAGTCCTGATCAGCAATCAAGACGTGTTTGCTTGGTCGGTCTACGACGCACCGGGCGTATCTCCCGAGCTTGCATGTCATTCATTAAATATCGGGCCCGAACACAAGCCGATAGTTCAAAAACGGCGGAAGTTGGCCCCAAAAAGGGCCACTATAGTTCTTGAGGAAGTGGGACGCCTTCTGACATCTGGAGCAATCCGAGAAATACAATACCCAGTGTGGCTCTCAAACACGGTGGTGGTAAAAAAGAAAAATGGAAAATGGAGGGTCTGTATTGAATTCACTGATCTGAACAAAGCCTGCCCGAAAGACCCTTTTCCACTTCCCCGGATAGATCAAATGGTGGATTCGGCCTCGGGACATGCTCGGCTGAGTTTCTTGGATGCATTTCAGGGCTACCATCAAATCCCAATGAACGAGGCCGATCAGGACAAGACCGCTTTTATCACACCAAGAGGGACATATTGCTATAAGATGATGCCATTTGGTCTGAAAACGCAGGGGTAACCTACCAGAGAATGGTCACAAAAATGTTCGGGCACATCATAGGAAGGATAATGGAGGTCTACATAGAAGACATGCTCGTCAAAAGTCTCAAAGAGGAAGACCATATAGCCGACCTACTGCAAGTATTCAACATCTTAAGGGAAAGTCGCCTACGCCTCAATGCTTCCAAATGTACCTTTGGTGTGAGTTCGGGCAAATTTTTGGGACACATAGTGAGCAGAAGAGAAATAGAGCCAAATCCGGACCAGATTGCTGCCCTTGTAGACTCAGCGAAACCCAGGAACATTAAACAGGTACAACGCCTGACTGGAATGGTCGCCGCTCTCGGCCGCTTTATCTCGAGGTCGGCTGACAAATGCAAACCTTTCTTCCGACTTTTGGGTAAAAGGAGCAAATTTATATGGAATGAAGAGTGTTCGGTCGCTTTTCAAGGAATCAAGGCATACTTATCAACTCCTCCATGCCTCTCAATTCCCAATCCGGGGGAACAACTGTTCTTGTATTTAGCAGTGTCCGACCACGCTGTAAGTGCCGTTCTGGTTCGGGAATTCGGGCAAGAACAGAAGCCGGTCTTCTTCGTCAGCAAAGCAATGGACGAGACCGAGCTGAGGTACCTGCCCCTTGAAAAGGCAGCTTTGGCAGTACTTCAGGCAGCCAAAAAACTGCCTCACTACTTCCAATCCAACAAAGTCACAGTATTAAGTGACCTTCCGCTCAAAATGCTACTGCAACGGTCTGATTTTTTGGGAAGAATCACTAAATGGGGGGTGTATCTAGGATCACTTGGTGTAGAATACAAACCTTGGGCAGCGATCAAGGGGCAGGTTTTGGCGGAATTTTTGGCTGAATTCCAATATGATCCGAACAATCCATCTCTAACAATACTAGCCGAAGCTCAACTCGGTTTGGTTACCGGGAAATGGGAGTTATTTGTCGACGGGGCATCAAACTCTAAAGGTTCGGGAGTAGGAGTTGTGTTAGTTTCCCCTGAAGGATTGATCCTCGAGCAGGCGGTTCGTTTAAAATTTTCGGCTTCCAACAACGAAGCCGAATATGAAGCATTGCTCATCGGTCTCAGAACAACAGAAAGACTTGGTTCTTGCCATCTCCAGGTATTTTGTGACTCACAACTAGTCGCTAACCAAGTTTCAGGGGAATATCAGGCCAGGGACGAAAGAATGTCGGTCTATCTTGCTACTGTTCGGCTTCTTCTGGACAAATTTGAGTCGGTCCACGTAGCCCAAATCGGAAGAGAACACAACTCTCATGCAGATATATTGGCCAAACTAGCCACGGCGTTAGAGTCAGACGTACAGCGGACAGTTTGTATAGAAACACTGGACCGACCAAGCTTCCAGAATCAAAGGATATCTGTATGCTCCGTCAACAGCCAGTCGAGCTGGATGGACCCTATTTTGAGCTATCTGGTGGACAACAAACTACCCGAAGACAGAAAAGAAGCCAAGATGATCAAACGTAAAGCTCCGAAATACTGGGTTTCTAAAGAGGGGTTATTATACAGACGGTCATTCACTGAGCCGTATCTGCTGTGTGTGCGTCCGGAGATGATACAGAACTTCCTCTTCGAAATACATGAGGGAATTTGTGGAAGTCACACAAGGGGAAGATCGCTGGCTCACAGGGCGATATCTCAGGGATATTGGTGGCCATACATGCAGGCCGACGCCTTAAAATATGTACGGGAATGTGATAAATGTTAGAGGTTTGCTCCTATGATCCACCAACCAGCAAGAGAATTAAATCCTTTATCTAGCCTGTGGCCCTTTGCACAGTGGGGATTGGATATAGTAGGACCACTTCCTCGGGCTCCCAGAAATAAGAAATTTCCGATAACTGCAACAGACTATTTCACCAAATGGATTGAGGCCGAGCCATTGTCCAATATCAGGGACGTTGACACTAAACGCTTCTTTTGGAAAAACGTTATTACACGTTTCGGCATACCTTGGGCTGCAATATCAGATAACGGCACACAGTTTAAAAACAGACTCTTCAAGGGATTCTGTTCGGACCTCGGTATCAAAAACTTTTTTTCCTCACCTGGGTATCCACAATCCAACGGGCAAGCGGAAGCCTCCAATAAAATCATACTAAATGGGATAAAGAGAAAATTGGAAGAAGCTAAAGGAAAATGGGTGGAAGAACTCCCAAGCGTATTATGGATGCACAGAACCACGGCTAGGAAATCCACCGGAGAAACACCCTTCGCCCTGGCTTATGGAGTGGAGGCAGTCATTCCCCTGGAGGTCGGCATCCCTACCACCCGAACAACAGACTTCGCGGTACAAACCAACGAGGATAATCTATGGAAAGATCTGGATTTGCTGGAAGAAAGACGGAACTTGGCCACAGTTCGGTTGGCGTCTTATCAGCAACGGATAAAGAGAGAGCATGACAAAAACATCAACCATAGAGTATTCCGAATTGGAGACTTAGTTCTGAGGAAGGTTATGGCAAATACACGAAGGCCGAACGAAGGGAAGCTCGGCCCAAACTGGGAAGGACCGTATAAGGTAATATCGCCAGCAGGGGCGGGATCGTATAGATTAGAGGATCTGGAAGGAAAACCTATCCCCAGACCCTGGAACACTTGTAATTTAAGGAAGTACTTCTTTTGAAAAGCTTTAAATTCCAATAAAATGTATAAACTGTGGCAATAGTAATCACCTTCGAAATTTTCAGGTCCGAACAGCATTACTACCTCTAGGGGGTGAGTAAAGGAAGGAATTTCAAACCATATAACAAACCGAACAGCATTACTACCTCTAGGAGGGTGAGTAAATGAAGGAATTTCAAACCATATATCAAACCGAATAAGCATTACTACCTCTAGGGGGGTGAGTAAATGAAGGAATTTCAAACCATATAACAAACCGAACAGCATTACTACCTCTAGGGGGTGAGTAAAGGAAGGAATTTCAAACCATATATCAAACTGAATAAGCATTACTACCTCTAAGGGGGTGAGTAAAGGAAGGAATTTCAAACCATATAACAAACCGAACAGCGTTACTACCTCTAGGGGGTGAGTAAAGGAAGGAATTTCAAACCATATAACAAACCGAATAAGCAATACTACCTCTAAGGGGTGAGTAAAGGAAGGAATTTCAAACCATATATCAAACCGAACAGCATTACTACCTCTAAGGGGGGTGAGTAAAGGAAGGAATTTCAAACCATATATCAAACCGAACAGCATTACTACCTCTAGGGGGTGAGTAAAGGAAGGAATTTCAAACCATATATCACACCGAATAAGCATTACTAAATCTGGAGGGGTAGCTGAAGAAAAATAGGAAAATCCGAGCAAAACAACCACGACCGGAAGGGTGAGCAGACATAAATAGTCAAAACATGAAAGAAAGGGGGACCGAACAAATTGAAGTTCGTCCGAACAGATCCGTTGCTTAAACAAGGAGGAAATAATATTTAAGGTTAGTACTGAACGAATTATCTTTCTCCAATTTGATGCTGAATGATAATTCAAAATAGTCCATCTTGAGGAAGCTGGGTTAAGATAGATTCGGTTTCCTACTATACTAAAATAAAAAATGTTCATTACATTTTTGTTGATAAAAGTTAGAAATTACATGTCCTGCGTATTACTCATAAAAACATGCAAACTTCTTATTTGAGTCTTTAATCCGAACAACTCACTCGACTAAGAGGTCATAGGATTTGACGCTCCAAAACTAAAATCTATTGTCTTTTTTCCGGTTTGAATTATTATCCGAATAGAAACGGTAACAAAGCAAATAAAATGCAGTCCCCATCAGTCATTTTTTTTGGAAATAGGAACAGTTAATCTAAAAATAGTGTGAAACAAGTAAAACAAAGAAAACACAAAAACCCATAAAACCAAGGATTAACGAACTAAAAAAGAACTGTTAAATAAAAATTAAATTAAAACACCAAAACGTACGAGTCATGAATTACAAATATTTAAGGCACACGGCCTTAAAAAAAAAACAAGTACAAAAAGAGATAAGAAAGAAATAGTTCTTCGTCAGGTTTCGGTAGGAGGAGCCGAGGCAACGGGAGCCAAATCCTCCGGAGCAGCAGTGTCTTCAGCTGGGACAAGCACCGAATCCTCAGGTGCCGAGCTGACGAGGGCATAAGGGTTATCAATCGGGGTAGGAACGGCATTGGCTTCGACGCTGCCAACTACCTGAACTTCATCCTCGTCCTCCTCTTCTTCCACATCCTCTTTATCCGACTCTCTCAGATCGACCTTGGGGTAAGGCAAAGGCGTCTTCTCCCTCAAATGCAAGGCTGAAGTGGCCAGGACTCCAGCTTCCTTCAAAGCGGCCTTCCATCCGTCTCGGAAACTTCTGTTATACACCAGCTCTAGTTGTTCCTTGACTTCATTTAGGATCTTCAGCTCGCCTTCAGCCTTGCCTTCGCGTTTTCCCTCTTCCCGGGCCTCACCAATCGAACGGAGGCATTCGGACTCGAGGAGCGTTACCTTTTCCTTTAATTGGTCAAGCTCAGCCTCTGCCTTTGCCCTTTGCTCGGACTCGGTCCTCGCCTTCTGTCATAACCCCATTTTTACCCACGGGATTTTCTCGGGTGTCGGTACGCATGGCGGGGCGACCCGGACCCAGCCCGTATGATCCAACGAAGCCTGGTCGCATCAAACACTCCTAAGGAGAAGGTCCAGGACACATTTCCAAGGTTTGACCAGGGTTGACCAAGTTTGACCAGGGTTGACCGAAGTTTGACCGAGGTTTGACCGAGCCGTTCCCAGCCCGACTGGGGTCCATCTGGCCCAAAAACCCTCGAAACGCGGTCCGGGATACATTTCCCGGAGTTTGGAGAGTTTTGACCAAATTCGACCAAGGTTGACCAAGTTTGACCAAGGTTTGACCTGACTGTTGACCAGACCGAAAGCTGAATCGAACTGACCGCTCCCGAACCATTCTGAAGAACGTAATGAGAGCTTCGATTCGATACTTTACGGGCCCAAAACGGACGAGAAACGAGGAAGTTATGGTCAAAACTGCGAAAAAACGGTCCAACACTTAGCCAAATTTTGCTAAGTGTTGTTGACAAAACAGCCTATTTGGGAGGCAACGTTTGCGCAAAGATTCTCTCCGGCCCATTGCAACTTGGTCCACGAGCCAAGACCCTTAGGCAAGAGGTTCACTTCAGCTACCACACGCAACTTTCGGATCATCAAGAGCTCCTCCGGTCAAGCCAGAATCTCAGTCAGAAGATGACCCCTTGGCATAAGGAACATTCCAACGGCCTCTGTTCGCAAGATCATATCTTGCGAACCCAAGCTCGCCTCTGTGCAAGGCCTGTACCGTTGAAAAGTAGGTAGCGCAAGCTTTCCGACGATACCAAGATCGTCGAAATCCGAACATCGGGAGCTAGGTCTACCACGCGCGTGAAAACAGGCCGACGAAATAAGGCTGTGCTGAAAATTCCGGAACTTTCCTACCGACGTTGCCGCGCTTGCGCGCGGAGTCTTCCTGACTCGCAACAAGTTGATCCGCAAGCCCGGGTGTGTTGGAAAGAAGACACACTCATGCACGACGTGGAACTCTCGGATCGCCAAGATTTTATCAGGTCAAGCCGGAATCCTGATCGGAAAACTGCCCTCAAACGGACCAAAAACACTCCGGTGGCCTCTGTTCGCGGAGCCATATCTCACAAGTCCAAGCTCGGATTTCCGCAAACCCGGAACCTTGCAAAAATAGGCAGCGCAAGCTTTCCAACGGTACCAAGAACGCCGGAATCTGACATCGGGAGCTAGGTCAAATATGTGCGCGAACTGGGACAAGATTTGAAGAAAAACGCGCTGGGAGGAAAACGCATTTTTCCTCCCGGACAGCCGCCTTCGCGCGCAGAGTCTTTCCGGCTCGCAACAAGTTGATCTACGAGCCCGGGTGCGTTGGAAAGATAACGACTCCAGCTACGTCGTGGAACTCTCGGTTCGCCGAAAGCATCCCCCGTTTGATCGGAATCTTCACCGGAAAAGTGCACGAAAACAGCTCCGATACCCCGACTTCCGGGAGCCATAACTCTCTCATCCGAACTCCGATTCATGCAAACTTCGTACCGTTGGAAAGAGGACGTCGAGAGCTTTCCGGAGATATGCTGCATGACCCATTTTGAGTTCCAGAAGACTTCCAAAACTGCCCTCGAAAATCGGGTCAAAAAGAGAATACGCGCGCGAGAATCGAGGAAGTGCAGACAGCTGTCTCGGGAGGCGTGCACGCGAGGCGCGCCACCATCACGCGCCGCGCGCGATCATGGCGCGCCCCGCGTGCACGCCCCCCTATAAATAAAGCCTCCCCCCCCTCATTTGCACACAATTTGGCTCGGGCTCTAGGCACCTTGAGCGTTAGAATAGGCAGAAATAGGGGTTTTAGGGGGCTTAGGAAGGGGTTTTTGGGTAGTTTTAGAGAGAGAGACTCCTCTCTAGGTAATCTCTCTCTCTCTCTAAGCTCTCTCTCTCTCTTTAGGGGATTTTGGGGGGTTTTTAGAGTGAGAAGCATCTACTAGGTGCTTCTCTCTCTAACTTCTCCTCATCTTCCCCCCCCTCTCTCTCTCTCTTACATTCTTTAGTTCATTTACGCTTTATTTACATTTTCTTGTCTCTTTATCGCTTTATTTACATTTCCTAGTCTATTTATTGCTTTATTTACTTTTTCTAGTCATTTATCGCTTTATTTACATTTTCTAGTCATTTATCGCTTTATTTACATTTTCTAGTCATTTATCGCTTTATTTACATTTACTACGTACTTGTGAATATATATATTGTTGTGATTCCCCCCCCCTTTCCCCCGGTGTGTTTTAGTACGGCAATATTGAGTGGCTTTGGCGGCTCGCGTAAGACCTCTAACGAGGCCGTGACAACCATGTTAGCCCACGAGGTCTTGACCCGAAAAATACACCGGTCCCTTGTGTTTTAGTACGGCGAATATTGAGTAGCTTTGGCTCAGTTGCGTAAGTCCTCTAACGAGGCCGTAACAACCTTGTTAGCCTACGAGGTATTTGACCCGAAAAACACATCCCCCATGTGTAAATATTGTCATTTATCGCTTTATTTACATTTTTACTACGTTGTAAATATTATATTGTGAATATTGTTATTCTCCCCATTTTTTCCTTTGTGATTTGGGCGTGATAATCCCGATTGGTTGTGATGGACTATTTAAGACCTCAAAGAGGCATTAGCCATTACGTAATTCCATAGGCATTGGACCCGTTAAAAAACCCCCATGTGTAAATATTGTCATTTATCGCTTTATTTACATTTACTACGTTGTGGATATTATATTGTGAATATTGTCATTTTCTCCCTTTTCCCTTTGTGATTTGGGCGTGATAATCCCGATTGGTCGTGATGGGCTATGTAAGACCTCAAAGAGGCATTAACCATCACGTAATCCCATAGGCATTGGACCCACAAAATCCCCTCCTTGTAAATTCCATTAATTTATTGCTTCCCGTTACGCTCTAAATTTCTTGCCATTTTACTACGTTGTAAATATGATTTATCCGTCATTATTTTGATTTGGGCATGAAAATCCCATACGGTATTGGTGGTTTTAGGTAAGTCTTTCAATAGCACTAAACCCCATGTAAATCCATACGGTGTTGGACCCACAAAAATACTCTTTTCCAAAGCCGGTTATTTACATTATTTACTACGTTGTTGTAAATATTGTTCATATTGCATTATTTTGATTTGGGCATGAAAATACCGAACGGTGTTGGCGGTTTTAGGTAAGTCTTTCAATAGCACTAAACCCCATGTAAATCCATGAGGCGTTGGACCCATAAATTGCAAACCCACATTTTCAAATGATTTTCATCATATAAGTCCTATTTGGCGTCGGAGGTTTAGGTAAGTCTTTCAATAGCACTAACCCTTCGTGTAAGCCCGAAAAGGCGTTGAAACCCCATTTTCAAAATAGATTTTCTCATTTAAGTCCTATTTGGCGTCGAAGGTTTGGATAAGTCTTTCAATAGCACCAACCCTTCGTGTAAGCCCGAAAAGGCATTGAAACCCATTTTCAAATAGATTTTCTCATTTAAGTCCTATTTGGCGTCGAAGGTTTGGATAAGTCTTTCAATAGCACCAACCCTTCGTGTAAGCCCGAAAAGGCATTGAAACCCATTTTCAAATAGATTTTCTCATTTAAGTCCTATTTGGCGTCGAAGGTTTGGATAAGTCTTTCAATAGCACCAACCCTTCGTGTAAGCCCGAAAAGGCATTGAAACCCCATTTTCAAATAGATTTTCTCATTTAAGTCCTATTTGGCGTCGAAGGTTTGGATAAGTCTTTCAATAGCACCAACCCTTCGTGTAAGCCCGAAAAGGCATTGAAACCCATTTTCAAATAGATAGTTATTTGGCAAAAGTCTTTCAATAGCACTCCCGAAAAGGCATTGAGATTTTCTCATTTAAGTCCTATTTGGCGTCGAAGGTTTGGATAAGTCTTTCAATAGCACCAACCCTTCGTGTAAGCCCGAAAAGGCATTGAAACCCCATTTTCAAATAGATTTTCTCATTTAAGTCCTTTGTTTTATTCATGTAAATCCTATGGTGGTGTCAAGATTCGAGTAAGTCTTTCAATAGCATCGAATCCCGACCCCACGAGGTCTTGACCCTTTCCCTAAAAATTCTCATGAAATACATTTCGATTAAGTGTTGTGTTCATTGATATACTACCAACATGCCATAATCATCCCATACTTGTCATTTTAGTAATTTATGTGCTGCGAACATGCCGTGATTACTTGTTTGAGTGTTTATTGCTTTGATATAAAAATGTGATTAAAATACACTTTGCCATGAAAACTTTAAAAAGAGTAAACATGGTAATGTGGGCGTTAGAAACGAAGGTATGAGTCCTTTACACGGGGGCGTGGCTGGTACGTGCTTTCGTGTAAAGGGATTCTACACGTTCTAACTCCCATAGGATCATGGTCTAAAATTCCCCAAAGTGTGAATTAATCATCCAAAACCCCGCCATTTGACGGACCGCTTTACTCTTGGAAATCAAGGGTAAAGAGATCCCGAATATGGCACCAAAAACATTAATTGTTTGTCCCGGCACTAGGTGTTAGGATTTCAAGTATATCCTACCACCGAAATGCCCGGAAATTTAAAAGATACAAAGATAAAGGGATGGTGAAATAAAGAGTCTAATCAAAACCGAACGAAGTCATATTACGTTTGCCATTTTTGGTATATCGTACGACGGAAATCGGGACATTTGTACATAATAAAAACCAACAAACTTAGGCTTAGCAAATAAAGAAAACATTAGGAAGGAGGTAACCGTTTTCTTAAACGGATGTCGTGGGGTGCCTAACACCTTCCCCACGCATAAGCAAACCCCCGAACCTATCTCTGGTTCAAGACCATTTAGTTGTAGATGTCTAAATAGGGTAAAATCTATTAGACATAGGTGCCCAATCACACCTTAAAATTTCCCATGATTGGTGGCGACTCCAAATTTGTGCTCACACGCACACACGTACACAAGTTCCCACACACACACAACTCGTATCTCGAAACGGAAAAGAGATAGAGGAACACACACAACACTCGCCAAATGGGGGTCGGTATCTAGGAAAATAAAAAGAAATAATTAAAAAGAAAGATTTTCCGCCGGTGTCGACAGCTTGGCGACTCCACTGGGGACTTAGAGGGTTTAAGCCTATAGTCTTTCGGTGTTTTCTTTGCTAAGCATGTGTGTATATATTTGTTGGTATTCATTATTTGGTTTATTCTTTATTTCATCTTGTATAGTGTTTTGATTTTAGCATGTCTATATTCTTGTATATAAACTGCGAACATAGGATAGAGATTTATTTTATGCAACACATATTGTATATTGTGCTTTGTACAAAAAAGTCTTTTCCCTTTTTACTTTCAAAATCATGACATTTATACACTCATTGGACTTTTGGGTCGAACCCGGACTCAGGTGGGGCTGGGCTAGTACAGGCTCCACCACGAACCCTTTTATATCTAGGACATGGAACACGAGAATCCACCCTTCTCCCTTCACACCCGTGGAGATCGAGGGGGGCGTGCAAGTGCTTCCCCGGTGATCCAATACCCTTTTGACTTCCTTCGGGAGGATGAAACGGGCATGATCATCGGCCCCTTTAGGAAACAGAATTCCAAGCTGTGTCATACCATGTTGCATATAGTAAGCTATAGAGTAGAAAACTTACCTGTGAGGGCTCTGGTAAAAGCCAACCGAGTGAACATCCAACCTAAGATAGGATACCCAAAAATAGGATGTGTCTTTTCAAAATGAGTCAAGGGAAAAGCGTTGTGCTATTTTCCAGGTGGTGATAAAATAATTGGAGCCGACTCAGGTTCTATCTATCTAAACCTTTGTTTGCATGTCATTGTTTGATAAAGGGATAGGATAACCACGTTGTCCATACCCGTTGCAAACCACTCAAACCCAAAGAGTTCCAAACTCTACATGGGATGTATAGAGTCGTGTCGTATCCAACCAAAAGTACGACCCTCACATTAACCGACATCGGTTCCCAAAAATCTTTCAAAAATGGAACCGAACGCCGAAAGGCTCGTCGAATTTCAGTAATGTGAGAGTCTATCTTTTCGTTGATACGCGTGTACATAGTCTTGTCGTACCCCAACCAAAAGTACGACCCTCACATTAACCGACATCGGTTCCCTCCAAAAATTTTCAAAATGGAACCGAACGCCGAAAGGCTCGTCGAATTTTCAGTAATGTGAGAGTCTAACTTTTCGTTGATACATCGTGTATAGAGTCATGTCGTCCTCAACCAAAAGTACGACCCTCGCATTTACCGACATCGGTTCCCAAAAAATCTTTCAAAATGGAACCGAACGCCGAAAGGCTCGTCAATTTTTGGTAATACGAGAGCCTATCTTTTCGTTAGTACGATCATACCCGTCATGTACATAGTCTTGTCATCCAACCAAAAGTACGATTATCACATCAACCGACGTTGGTTCCCTCCAAAAACTTTCAAAATGGGACCGAACGCCGAAAGGCTCGTCAAATTTTGGATAAGATGTGATAGTCCATCTTTTCGTTGATACATTTGTAACCCTTTTGTATAGAGTCATGTCGTCCTTAACCAAAAGTACGACCCTTGCATTTATCGACATCGGTTCCCTCCAAAATTTTCAAAAAAAAAATGGAACCGCACGCCGAAAGGCTCATCGGATTTTGATAATGCAAGAGTCTATCTTTTCGTTAGCACGCCTGTAAACCCTAAGAGTTTCCAAACTCTATAAGGTCGTGTAGAGTCTCGTCATGTCCAACCAAGAGTATGACCTTCGCACTAACTGACATCGGTTCTCAAAAATCTTTCAAAATAGAACCGAACGCCGAAAGGCTCGTCAAATTTTGATAGTGTGAAAGCCCACCTCTTCGTTGACAAGTCCATACATGTGTCAACCCTAAAGAGTTCTCAACTCTACATAGGAATCTAGATACTCACCCGTTGTGCTATCCATCAACCAAGAATACGACCTTCACACCTATTGACACTGGTTCCCAAAAATTTTTTTTTTTCAAAATGGAACCAAACGCCGAAAGGCTCGTCGAATTTCCAGTGGTGTGAAAGCCTATTTCTTGATTGACAATACCACTATGTACATACACGAGTCCCTAACTCTATAGATGTCTATTTGTGTCATCCTGACCCTCATATTGATTGATGTTGGTCACCCAAAATAAAGCCATAAGCCGAAAGGCTCGCCAATTTTGGCAACCCAATGGGAAACCCATCCATTTGCCAATGCATATTGCATTCATGCATACCATGCATACGCACAAATACTCAGCCGTGGCTTACCCGCAAAGTAAGCCAAGGACATGCATTCAACTGTGAATTCAAAGTCTAACTTGACGTTGTTTACCTCTCTAGGTTATATTTGCATTCGCAATCAAATGGCTGGAGAAACAAGTGGACCCGGACCTAGCGAGCAAGAAATCCGGATGGTCGCTCTTGAACGAAAGTTCGACGAACTCCTCAGCTTCGTGCAACTAATAGCAAAGCGAAATACGGATGATGAGAACCAAAGGAAGGAAGACGACAAAGATACCAGTGAAGCAGAACCGGAAGGGCATTCCAACACCAACGCCACTCCACCAAGGCCGCCGACGCCACCAAAGCCAGAGGGGAAAGACTCCCAATTGGACAGCAAGATTGATAGTTTGGAGGAGAAGATCAGGCTCATACAGGGTTTGAACTCTTTCGGAAACACGGACTTTTCGAGCATGTCCTGGTTCCCCAATATGACGGTGCCACCCAAGTTCAAGGCCCCGGAGTTCGAGAAATACAATGGGAGAGGAGACCCCATGATCCATCTGCAAATGTACTGCCGAAAGATGGCACCCTATGCCGACAATGAGCCGTTGCTGATCCAGACATTTCAAGATACCCTGACAGGGAATGCAGCAGAATGGTACTCACAGTTGAAGAAGATCTCTCATTGGAAGGAACTGGCGGATACCTTCTTGGCTCAATACGGGTTCAACTCCCAAATAGCTCCGGATCGGTTCGACCTTCAAAGGATGGAAAAGAAGAGCAACGAGACCTTCAGGGAATATGCCCAAAGGTGGAGAGAGAAAGCGGCTCGAGCACGCCCGCCACTAGACGAAAGAGAGATGATCAAGATCTTTGTTGATACACTGAAGAACCCCTACTTCGACCGGATGATGGGATTACAAATGCAGTTCTTTGTAGACCTGATACCGGTGGGTGACAGGATTGAAGATGCCTTGAAAACAAAGAAAATAGTGGACATGACGGCCCTAATGGCATTAGCCGAACAGGCCGCCAAGAAAGCTCCGACAAAGAAGGAAGGAAGGAGATGTGCAAATGATAGGGAGAAACAACGGAAGACCAAGGCAAGTCCTCCCGACTTTCACCATGCAACCGATACAACCTAGGCCTATTCAGGCCCCGGCTCCGACTCAGGTTCCAGCCCCGGCCCCGGCACCTCAGATGCCGGCGAGGCCGGAGGGAAACCAACCCAATGACAACAGGTGGCTCAGAAAAGAGCCAAGGCAATTCACGCCTTTACCTATGCCTATGACAGAGTTATACCCCATCCTGATAGAGAAGAGCCTAATCTCACCTATTGTCCCGAAACCTTACAGCGGCCCGCAAAGAAGGGATTTCAACCCAAATTCGGCCTGCGATTTCCACTTTGGAGAAGTGGGACACACTGTTGAAAATTGCGGCCAACTGAGGCATCGGGTTCAAGACCTAATTGATCACGGAGTCCTGAAGTTTGAAGGACTACCTAACATCACCACCAATCCTTTGCCTAAACACCCAGAAGGAGGTGTAAACATGGTTGAGGTAGAGGAAGGGAACGAGGAGAGTATCGCGTGGAGGCGTCTCTTCTATACCTTGGAGAAGCAGAAACACATCACCCCGTTAGACGCACCACCGGGGCCATCAACAGGGGACTCATGTGAATATCACTCGGGGGCGAGAGGGCACAGCCTAGATTGTTGCGAAGAGTTCAAGAAGAAAGTCACCGATCTGATGGAAAATGGGATAGTGGGGAGAGAAGAAATACCATCAAAAGGAAGTCGTCAACCAGATGACCCCTCCGATTTCGACTGGTACGCAGGAGATCAATCTGGATGACATCGTGGAAGACGAGATGGATCTCGATAACCTACAGGATGAAGAAGCCGATTGGGGATACTTCATGGAGGATGACACTGATGAATGGAGAGATGTTGATTTCACCGAATTCTTCCAATTCCCGTGCTTGATAGTGCCACCTGGGTTTGTGACACCGGAATTTGAGATATTTTACGAGGATGGGGATCCGGAGGTCCATTTGCAAAAGTACGGCGAGAAGATGGCCTTACATTTGGAGAATGAGCTTTTGATGATCTCGGTGTTTCCCGAGAGCCTGTCAAAACAAGCTGCCGCCTGGTTCTATCAGCTGAGGAACCTTACCGGCTGGGATGATTTGGTAAGAGTCTTCTTGGAGCGATATCGCTTCAATCCCCATTCGATTCTAGAATACTTGGGTCTGAAGAAAGATGAAGAGCCCTACATCATCCCCGACCCAGGAGTAAGTAAGGTGATCGTGGAGATCAAAGAAGAATCGGACGTGTCATCCCTACCAGCACTGGCTGAGAGAGAGGAAGAAGAGCCAATCAAGACACCACCACCAAGCGGTATCATCATCACCACCACTGCTGAAGAAGAATATGCTGGCCCTATGGTTGAAGGGTTGAGCATCCACACCATCACTGAGGAGGAGGATTCCACCACACCACCGACCCGCCACTGCCAACAGGGAGAAGAAGTCAAGACGTGGACTTGCGTACCATTGCTACAGCGTGTCTCAAGTAGCAATGAGTAAGCGGTATCCCAGCTAGGGGTAACTCGGTTTTGAGTCTACCAATAGCTCGGGAATTTTTGTATCAAACAATTTCGGGTTTCTATGTTTATTTTATGCTTTCAAGATATCATGCCACAATCATAATCATTTCATCATTGTAATATTTCCATTTCCATATTTCAAATGATATGTCACGTACTTTATTCCATGAATTTCTTTATCTCAAATACTCCAATGTGCATTAAATAAATCCAACACGCCATCACACAAAACGAATGGCTTCCCTTTTTTAATTTTCTTACCGTTTTTCCATCCGCTATCCTTTCCAGGATTACACGCAAAACCTCAAACGATCCCCACGTCTCCAAAATTGACAACAAAACGGATTGCTCACTGGATAACATAGATAATTCCGACGAAGAAATCGAATTACCAAGTGATATCCTCGAGGCATTAGAGAGACAAGATGAGGGGTCCAAACCCAACATAGAGGAATTGGAAATTGTAAATCTAGCCAACGAGGGTGAAGAGCCGAGAGAAGTCAAGATTGGAACCCGCTGCGCCGCAGAGCAAAAGGAAGCACTCATCGCACTGTTGAGAGAGTTCCACGAGATCTTCGCCTGGTCTTACCAAGACATGCCAGGCCTAGACACAGACATAGTGGTCCACAAGATTCCTTTGAAGCCAGAATGCAAGCCCGTAAAGCAAGCACTGCGCCGAATGAAGCCCGAAGTCATTTTGAAGATCAAGGAAGGAGGTGGAAAAGCAGTTAAAGGCTGGATTCCTAAGCACAGTAACCTATTCGGACTGGGTAGCTAATATAGTTCCAGTGCCGAAAAAGGACGGAAAAGTCAGAATGTGCGTGGACTATCGGGATCTGAACCGAGCCAGCCCGAAGGATAATTTTCCTCTACCTCACATTGATACCCTGGTCGATAATACAGCAACGAACGTCGTATTCTCATTTATGGACGGATTCTCAGGGTACAATCAGATCAAGATGGCCGAGGAAGACAAGTCCAAGACCGCTTTTGTCACACATTGGGGAACCTTTGTGTATGATGTCATGCCTTTCGGTCTGAAGAACGCCGGAGCCACTTATCAGCGAGCCATGGTCACCCTCTTCCATGACATGATTCATCATGAGATAGAGGTTTACGTGGATGACATGATTGCTAAGTCTCGAACCGCACAAGATCATCTCACAGACCTACGCAAGCTGTTCCAGCGATTGAAGAAGTATCAGCTTAGGTTAAACCCGAACAAGTGTGCCTTCGGCGTCACATCCGGAAAGTTATTAGGCTTCATCGTCAGCGGCAGGGGAATTGAGATTGATCCTGCAAAGGTTCAAGCCATACGAAGCATGCCCGCGCCAAGGACAGAGAAAGAGATCCGAAGCTTCTTGGGAAGGATTAACTATATAGCTCGCTTCATTGCACAGCTTACTGCGACCTGCGAGCCTCTGTTCAAACTGTTGAGAAAAGATGTGAAGATAAAGTGGACTGAAGACTGCCAGAAAGCCTTTGACAAGATCAAGGAGTATCTGCTCAACCCACCCATCCTGGTTCCGCCAACTCCAGGACGTCCCCTCATTCTATACCTCACAGTCCAAGAAGCATCCATGGGCTGCATGTTGGGACAACAAGACGAGACTGGGAAGAAGGAGCAGGCAATCTACTATCTTAGCAAGAAGTTCACGGAGCCGGAGACCCGTTACTTGTTGGTTGAGAAGACGTGCTGCGCACTAGCTTGGGCCTCCAAGAAGCTGAGACAGTACATGCTCTACTACACCACTTGGTTGGTATCCCGGATGGACCCGATCAAGTACATCTTTGAAAAGCCCGCCTTGACTGGGAAGATCGCACGGTGGCAAGTACTCCTATCTGAATTCGACATCTTATTTGTGGCCCGGAAAGCAATCAAGGGACAGGCCATAGCCGATTACTTGGCAGATTACCCGTCTGAGCAGCTAGAGCTGATGGACTCAGAGTTCCCAGACGAAGACGTGATGACAGTCGATGAAGACAATCATGGCAGATGGAAGCTTTACTTTGATGGAGCAGCGAACGCTGTCGGAAGTGGGATTGGCGCGGTCTTGGTATCGCCAAAGGGACAACAAACTCCTATCGCTGTTAAGCTGGGATTTGATTGCACCAACAACATGACTGAGTACGAAGCATGCATCGTCGGCCTGCAAGCAGCTTTAGAATTCGGTGCTTATGAACTGGAAGTCTTCGGAGACTCTCTGCTAATAGTGTCACAGACTAACGGAGAATGGCAGGCCCGGGATCCCAAGCTCATCCCGTACCAACGATACATCAGCCGGCTAATCCCAAAGTTCAAGTATGTCACCTTCACATACACCCCAAGAGCTCACAATCATTTCGCTGATGCGCTTGCTACACTGGCAAGCCTAATCAAGCTGGTAGAAGGAGATGATGTGCGACCATTGCGGATCGAGACTCGAGACATCCCAGGCATACTGTGTGTGCGTGGAAGGAATGCATGAACGTCGAGGCAGAGATAGACGATAAGCCTTGGTATTACGATATCAAGCGCTTCATCCAAGACAGAGAGTATCCACCACGGGCAACCGAAAATGAGAAGAAGTACATCAGAAGGAATGGCCTTCCAGTTTTTCCTGAGCGGAGAGATTCTGTACAAGCGAACTCATGATGCCACTCTCTTGCGATGTGTAGATGCTGAAGAAGCTAATCGATTGATCCAAGGAGATGCACGCGGGATTAATGGGAGCCCATGCCAACGGACCCTTCCTGGCCCGGAAGATCATGAGAGCTGGCTATTATTGGTTGACAATGGAGAGGGACTGCATCAGACATGTCCAGACGTGCCACAAATGCCAGATGTATCAGAACAGCAAGAACGCACCTCCCCAATATCTTCACACTATGGCCTCGCCGTGGCCATTCTCAGCTTGGGGAATGGAATGTGATGTGATCGCGATGCACCCCAAAGGCGTCCCAACGGCGCATGAGTTCATGAGTGGTCATACTGGTAGCCATCGACTATTTTACCAAGTGGGTGGAGGCATGTTCCTTCAAGAATGTTACTCAAGTCGCGGTCACCCGGTTTGTGAAGAACAACATTATCTGCCGTTACGGAATGCCAGAAATGCTCATCACCGACAATGCTTCCAACCTGAACAACCGCATGATGGACCAGTTATGCCAGCAGTTCAAGATTCAGCACCACAACTCTGCTCCATACCGCCCAAAGATGAACGGAGCCGTAGAAGCTGCCAACAAAAACGTGAAGAAGATTCTGAGCAAGATGACTGAGACATTACAAAGGATTGGCACGAGCACCTGCCTTATGCTTTGTGCGCTTACCGAACGTCAGTGAGGACATCCGTTGGAGCTACCCCCTACTCTCTGGTATATGGGATGGAAGC
>OU015769.1:16230325-16354325 GCA_907173295.1 Fagus sylvatica
AGTGAAGGGAAGTGCTATATTGACGGTCTGGCTCACCGTATGCCTCTCAAAGTGATAAGGAGTCTGGAGGCGGTAGAAGTGCCGCAGGTGACTGCAGAACCAGAGCTGAAGAAGCTGTGTGCAGAACATCGGAACCCCCTCTCCCTGTCTCCTACAATAAGATAAAGACCGCACGGTCTCGCACAATATGGCAGGGATGATAGACCTGCCCTCGCTGAATACTATGGGAATAACACCCAAATCTATCCTACCAGCAGAAGTAGGAAAGAGAAAAATACCTGCGAAAGCGATCTTGAAGGCATTGATTCGGAATTTCTTCCACCCCTTCTTGCCCGCAATGAAGTCCCTAGCAAGCCTCACCGGAAAGGCACTCCGAGAGAAGTACTTCGTCAGCAAATCTAGAGAAATGTTGGCTTTCCGCCAAGTTTCCTCAGGTCGAGCAATCTCTGGACGTAGAACTGCAGTAGTCAAGCCCAAATACTTCTCCAAACATCGGTTGGACCGAGGCCCCCGAATGGGTATGACCGGAGTCTCGCTGAAAGCACGGTCTAGCTGAAGAAGCTCAGCATACTCCTCCATAGTAGGGACAAGATCCACTTCCCCAATGGAAAAGCAACAATGGGTCGGGTCCCAAAGAGAAGCAAGAGCCTCGAGCAAGCCACGATCAACCTGAAGCCGCATGAAAGGGGGAAACTTACCAAAGAACCCCACGATGTCGGCATGGTCGTCCTCTCCAAGAAGAGTCCACCAATGTCTCATCCGCTCAACGCGGAAATCATGGAAATGAAGTGTCACCAAGGAGTCGGGATCATTACTAGAGGAGGCCATGGACCCAATGGACTCAAAAACGGGAAAAATGGAGAGATTTTAGTGAAGAAAGAGGAGAGAAACTCGGAAAATGGTTGCTGGTTCGGAGGAGGAGCGTGGTTTAAATAGACGGAAACTGGCGCGTGATGATCACGCGCCGCGCGTGATGATCACGCGCCAGTCCCGTTGGGAATCCCAACGGCTCTTTTTCCCATACCACGCGGATTTGACCCTTTTCACTCACTCCTAGAGGCCCGTTTCGCGCTGTATGAAGGTCTTTTTGCAAAAAGTCGCCTATGAGAAAGTCTTGGGCGATCCCGGTAATCGAAGGTTCCGGCCCGACAACCGAGGACCGACCCGAAACCCTAAAATCGACCCGGGGTCAAAAATCGAAACAGAGACAGCATCGTAAGGAGGCGTTCGATATAACGTGGTCAGAATCAATCTTCCACCAGCAGGGCAGCCCGAGGGCCGAGAACTAGGCTCAAAGTTCAGGAACCAGCCCTGAAACCCTAGCTCGACCCAGAAATCTAGAAGTGCAGAAATGACCCGGGATTGTCACACAGGCAAATCCTATGGAACACTGGGGCAAAATTTTTCAAAAAAAAGGTTTTGAAAAATTTTGAAAGGGGATAGTCTGGCCCTCAAGAAGCTATCATAGTCCGGTACCAGAAAGACAGAAGGAGAAATCCAGAATTCCGCATCAGCAATCATTGCCCTACACTGGGGCAAAATTTTTCTATCTTCAAGAAGCTAGAAAAATTTATTCGACACTACATACTGGGGCAAATTTTTCCATTTTTGTCAAGAAAAATTGGAAAAATCCGGAGAGTCATCCAGATGGGCCTCGTGAAGGAGTAAGTCCCAAAATTTGCTGAAATGGGCCTCGTGAAGGAGTAAGTCCCAAAATTTGCTGAAATGGGCCTCGTGAAGGAGTAAGACCCGATAAGGATGAAATGGGCCTCGTGAGGAGTAAGAGTGAAATGGGCCTCGTGAGGAGTAAGTCCCAAAATTTGCTGAAATGGGCCTCGTGGAGGAGTAAGTCCCAAAATTTGCTGAAATGGGCCTCGTGAAGGAGTAAGTCCCAAAATTTGCTGAAATGGGCCTCGTGGAGGAGTAAGTCCCAAAATTTGCTGAAATGGGCCTCGTGAAGGAGTAAGTCCCAAAATTTGCTGAAATGGACCTCGTGAAGGAGTAAGTCCCAAAATTTGCTAAAATGGGCCTCGTGGAGGAGTAAGTCCCAAAATTTGCTGAAATGGGCCTCGTGAAGGAGTAAGACCCAAGGATTGCTGAAATGGGCCTCGTGAAAGAGTAAGTCCCTATAATGATGAAAACGGGCCCTAAGGAGAGGTAAGCCCCGATATTGATGAATCAGGCCTCGCGGAGGATCGAGACCCAACATCCATACATCCAGAAACACATAGCCATAGCCAAAACACATAGCCAGCCATACATCCAAACACACATCCATACAAACCCGTGAATCAACATCCAAACAAATAGCCATAGCCATAAATACATAACCATAAACACTGCCCGTATATACAATAACCAATGTCTGTACAATCCATGTAAATACAAAATGACCGGCCGGAATACAAGGCCCCAAGAAGAAAAAGAAAGGGGAAAATATACATCATAGAGAAGGATGGTCGTCAAAGAACCACTCTCGAGAAACAGGATCTGGGGGCGGCGAAGAAGAAGTCTGACCAAGACCAGACGAGCCAGCTCCAGTAACAGGAGTAATGCCCATGCCATGAAGCTGATCCTCTAGTCTCCGAATGGTCTCCACATGGGCAGTCAGCACCACATCCCGAGAACCCAAATCCCTCCGACTCTGGGTCAAATCCCCCTGCGTCCGGGTCAGCTCCCCCTGTACCTGCGTCAGCTCCGCCTGTACACGGGCCGTCTCCTCCTGTGCTCGGGCCATGTCAGCGGCGTAACGATCCTCACTGACTGATAACTCGAGCTGAAGACGTAGAATCTCAGTCTGAAGCCACTCAAACTCACCAGAAGACCGGTAAAGATGGCTGTCCATAGCTGATCCGCCCATGACTCGACCACCCTCGACCTCATGGAGGGACATCAGAGACCCCAAGGAGACCTGCTCAAACCACTCCCTATACGGCACATCGGCCAGAATCAGAGCTGGATAAGCCTCAACTCCCGCCACGAAAGAATCACTCGGGGCGCGTGGGATGTAGTCCTCGATAGTCATCAGCCGAGGAGGATCCACAGGGACGAAGGGCATCGCCACCTAGCTGCCGCAAGGTCCTCTCGCCCATCAAAAGCTCCCAGGACCTCGGAGATCGGATCCATATCCGCAGGCGAGATAGCTCCATGGCCCTAAACACCTCAGGACGCTCAAGCAGGAATGTGGAGTAAGGCTGAAAGACAATATCAACATCCCTGATACAGTCCACGGTCGTACGGCACTCCATAAGCGTGCGGGTGGTCAGTCGCTGGATCCAAGCCGAATCCCATCGCCTGGCAAGCGGGAATGCAGAATCAGGAGCCGCTGGAAGCCTGCTGGGAGCGAATACGGCAAAATGCTCAAAAGCCCAGAAAAGCGTGAACTGCCAGAAGCCGAGGAAACTGGCGGTCTCTCGACGGGAGAAGCGGCGCAAGCCCCGAATGTAAAACCCATACGTCAGTGCTCCCCAGTCATAATCCCTCAGGTCGTCAATGTCTCGGAACATACCGACTATGGGTGTGGGAATGGAAGACTTGTCATTCCCAAGGAAGCAGCTGAATATGAAATAGGCAGTCCACTGGCGATATCGCAGCTCTGTGGGAGGCTCCTCTATCTCCCTCACTAAGAGATCCTTCAGATAACTGATCTTCAGATAGAAAAGCTTCTTGCCCACGATGGCAGCCGGATCATCGATGCCTAGGATCTCCAGGCCTCAAAATCAGACACAGGGTCGCTAGGAGGAATCCTACCCCCAAAACGGATGCCTAGAATGGCACTCCAGTCAACGGGGAGCACCCCCACCTCGCAGGTACTAAGATGGATGGTCCCCGTGTGATGGAAGAACCTCTCCACCCAACACCTCACCAAAGGATGCCGTACATGCACGTAGCGGATGCTGAGGAAAGGGACCAAAGCCCAGCTCCACGAGAAAATCTCTGTACTCTGGACGAGCGATATCCAGAAGCTGGCTAAACTCGGACCACCCACCCCGGCCGATACTCTCAGGGGGATCCTACACAAGGGAAAGGTGTCAGTACGAAGGAATGCGAAAGAGCTAAAAAAGAAGAGTGCCAATACAAAAATACCTGACAACGACGGACTGAAGATGATGGATGGTTATGGAGATTCCGTCAAGAGTAGTGTATCCGCCACCGGAGTGGTGACAGGATAGCGCGGTCGAATGCCACCCTGGGGAGGGTATCTGAACCCTGGTACAACATGATCCTCCGGTATGGGATCCGCAGAAAGAGGATCGCGGTCAGACTTCCGCCTCTTCGATCTGGCGGGAGGAGCAGCTGGCGGAGCCGCAGTAGGCTGACGAGGCGCACTAGAGGGTCTAGCGCTACGGCCAATAGTAATACCAGGCCGGGAAGAAGGCCGAGCAGTACTAGAAGATAAACCGGCAGCCTCAGCATCAAACTCAGCCTGCAGATCCCTGGCAAGAGATGCGTCAACACGAGTACGTACGTCCTCCATAGCATCGTACTCATCGTCTGTATCAGGAGGGCTCTCAGGAGCATAAATCACAGACTTGCCTTTCGCAAGGCGATCGGACCGGCGATGGCCCCCGCTACCGCTACCTCGATCAGACATCTGCAAAGGACACAACAAGACAATCCAAGAGTCAGAAAAGCCAGGTAAACTTCATACACGAAACCCAATGATAGGAAAAGACAATCAAACAATCCCAATTTGTCCCTGATCGTTTGGATGAATTTCCAAGCCAGGTGATTACCCAATTGCGATTCGACTAAGTGTCAAATCCCAATTTGTCCCTGATCGTTTGGATGAATTTCCAAGCCAGGTCTGATTACCCAATTGCGATTCGACTAAGTGTCAAATCCCAATTTGTCCCTGATCGTTTGGATGAATTTCCAAGCCAGGTCTGATTACCCAATTGCGATTCGACTAAGTGTCAAATCCCAATTTGTCCCTGATCGTTTGGATGAATTTCCAAGCCAGGTCTGATTACCCAATTGCGATTCGACTAAGTGTCAAATCCCAATTTGTCCCTGATCGTTTGGATGAATTTCCAAGCCAGGTCTGATTACCCAATTGCGATTCGACTAAGTGTCAAATCCCAATTTGTCCCTGATCGTTTGGATGAATTTCCAAGCCAGGTCTGATTACCCAATTGCGATTCGACTAAGTGTCAAATCCCAATTTGTCCCTGATCGTTTGGATGAATTCCAAGCCAGGTCTGATTACCCAATTGCGATTCGACTAAGTGTCAAATCCCAATTTGTCCCTGATCGTTTGGATGAATTTCCAAGCCAGGTCTGATTACCCAATTGCGATTCGACTAAGTGTCAAATCCCAATTTGTCCCTGATCGTTTGGATGAATTTCCAAGCCAGGTCTGATTACCCAATTGCGATTCGACTAAGTGTCAAATCCCAATTTGTCCCTGATCGTTTGGATGAATTCCCAAGCCAGGTCTGATTACCCAATTGCGATTCGACTAAGTGTCAAATCCCAATTTGTCCCTGATCGTTTGGATGAATTTCCAAGCCAGGTCTGATTACCCAATTGCGATTCGACTAAGTGTCAAATCCCAATTTGTCCCTGATCGTTTGGATGAATTCCCAAGCCAGGTCTGATTACCCAATTGCGATTCGACTAAGTGTCAAATCCCAATTTGTCCCTGATCGTTTGGATGAATTTCCAAGCCAGGTCTGATTACCCAATTGCGATTCGACTAAGTGTCAAATCCCAATTTGTCCCTGATCGTTTGGATGAATTTCCAAGCCAGGTCTGATTACCCAATTGCGATTCGACTAAGTGTCAAATCCCAATTTGTCCCTGATCGTTTGGATGAATTTCCAAGCCAGGTCTGATTACCCAATTGCGATTCGACTAAGTGTCAAATCCCAATTTGTCCCTGATCGTTTGGATGAATTTCCAAGCCAGGTCTGATTACCCAATTGCGATTCGACTAAGTGTCAAATCCCAATTTGTCCCTGATCGTTTGGATGAATTTCCAAGCCAGGTCTGATTACCCAATTGCGATTCGACTAAGTGTCAAATCCCAATTTGTCCCTGATCGTTTGGATGAATTTCCAAGCCAGGTCTGATTACCCAATTGCGATTCGACTAAGTGTCAAATCCCAATTTGTCCCTGATCGTTTGGATGAATTCCCAAGCCAGGTCTGATTACCCAATTGCGATTCGACTAAGTGTCAAATCCCAATTTGTCCCTGATCGTTTGGATGAATTTCCAAGCCAGGTCTGATTACCCAATTGCGATTCGACTAAGTGTCAAATCCCAATTTGTCCCTGATCGTTTGGATGAATTTCCAAGCCAGGTCTGATTACCCAATTGCGATTCGACTAAGTGTCAAATCCCAATTTGTCCCTGATCGTTTGGATGAATTTCCAAGCCAGGTCTGATTACCCAATTGCGATTCGACTAAGTGTCAAATCCCAATTTGTCCCTGATCGTTTGGATGAATTCCCCAAGCCAGGTCTGATTACCCAATTGCGATTCGACTAAGTGTCAAATCCCAATTTGTCCCTGATCGTTTGGATGAATTTCCAAGCCAGGTCTGATTACCCAATTGCGATTCGACTAAGTGTCAAATCCCAATTTGTCCCTGATCGTTTGGATGAATTTCCAAACCAGGTCTGATTACCCAATTGCGATTCGACTAAGTGTCAAATCCCAATTTGTCCCTGATCGTTTGGATGAATTTCCAAACCAGGTCTGATTACCCAATTGCGATTCGACTAAGTGTCAAATCCCAATTTGTCCCTGATCGTTTGGATGAATTTCCAAACCAGGTCTGACCACCCAATTGCGATTCGACTAAGTGTCAAATCCCAATTTTTCCCCGATCGTTTGGATGAATTTCCAAACCGGGTCTGATTATCTAATTGAGGTTTGACAAGTTTCAAACCCCAATTTTCCCCGACTATTTGGAAGAATTTCCAAGACAAGTTAAAATTCTTCTGCATTGCGGGACTCACTCGAGTCCCAAGTCTAAATAAGGCAGGTCCTAGGCCCGACCCATGATTTTCAAAAAAATATGCCCCATAGAAAAAAAAAAGAGTGTGCGTAGCAACGCAACCCAAGAGCAATAAAGGCACGACATAGTACCCCCCCCAAAAAAAATATACACAAGCATCATAATAAACATGGCGTCTCAAATTTTTTTTTGCGTATCTCTCATCTCATGTGTTTCCAAACACATGTGTATGTATGTGCGTGTCTACAAAGGCTCATTTGTACATGCGCAGACCCCTGGCGTAAATGCATTTTTGTGCACTAACATGTTTGCTAAGTATGTAATGCATCCCAAAACATACAATGACATGTTAAACAAAAAGAAATAAAAGCAGAAGTGCACAAGGAAGAAGCATAAGACATAAAAAAGGAAGCAAATAATCCGACCGTTCAAAACTGAAAAGAAGGGTGGGGATGGAAAGGTGTTTACCTGTAGGACGTATAGGCGAAAACTGATCGTCGATCGGAGTCCTGGATCATGAGAAAAAGACCAAAAGACACAAAAAAGAGAATGACCATGTCAGCACATTTCGACCGTTTAAAACTGAAATAAATGGTAGGGATGGAAAGGTGCTTACTCGTAGAGCGCGTAGGCGAAAACGGCGCGTCAATCGGAGTCCCGGATAGCAAGATATGAGCAAAAGAGCAGAGAAGGCGAAGTGGGGTCCAGAGAGGAAAAAGGGAGAAAAAGCGACGGAATGAGAGCGAAAGGGCGCGCGGCGTCTTTTAAGGTGGGGCCGAGCGCGCCATCATCACGCGCGGCGCGCGATGATCACGCGCCGGTCTCCACCTCCGCGCCAAACGGCCCTTTCGAGCCACCAATCACCTCCCCACACCTCGTTCGATCATTCTCAACCTTTGGAATGTCCATTTGGACCCTAGAAGTAACCAACACGCAAACCGAGACAAACTGCGCGGCAACCGTAAGAGAACGCGGAAACCGAGAAAATCCGAGCGGGCAAAAATCGAGTCATTTATTCTTTGTCCGACGTTCCTTGTGCCAAGGAACGCCAAACAAAGAAGGGGCAACTGTCATAACCCCATTTTTACCCACGGGATTTTCTCGGGTGTCGGCACGCATGGCGGGGCGACCCGGACCCAGCCCGTATGATCCAACGAAGCCTGGTCGCATCAAACACTCCTAAGGAGAAGGTCCGGGACACATTTCCCAAGGTTTGACCAGGGTTGACCAAGTTTGACCAGGGTTGACCGAAGTTTGACCGAGGTTTGACCGAGCCGTTCCCAGCCCGACTGGGGTCCATCTGGCCCAAAAACCCTCGAAACGCGGTCCGGGATACATTTCCCGGAGTTTGGAGAGTTTTGACCAAATTCGACCAAGGTTGACCAAGTTTGACCAAGGTTTGACCTGACTGTTGACCAGACCGAAAGCTGAATCGAACTGACCGCTCCCTTGGACCATTCTGAAGAACGTAATGAGAGCTTCGATTCGATACTTTACGGGCCCAAAACGGACGAGAAACGAGGAAGTTATGGTCAAAACTGCGAAAAAACGGTCCAACACTTAGCCAAATTTTGCTAAGTGTTGTTGACAAAACAGCCTATTTGGGAGGCAACGTTTGCGCAAAGATTCTCTCCGACCCATTGCAACTTGGTCCACGAGCCAAGACCCTTAGGCAAGAGGTTCACTTCAGCTACCACACGCAACTTTCGGATCATCAAGAGCTCCTCCGGTCAAGCCGGAATCTCAGTCAGAAGATGACCCCTTGGCATAAGGAACATTCCAACGGCCTCTGTTCGCAAGATCATATCTTGCGAACCCAAGCTCGCCTCTGTGCAAGGCCTGTACCGTTGAAAATTAGGTAGCGCAAGCTTTCCGACGATACCAAGATCGTCGAAATCCGACATCGGGAGCTACGTCTACCACGCGCGTGAAAACAGGCCGACGAAATAAGGCTGTGCTGAAAATTCCGGAACTTTCCCACCGACGTTGCCACGCTTGCGCGCAGAGTCTTCCTGACTCGCAACAAGTTGATCCGCAAGCCCGGGTGCGTTGGAAAGAAGACACACTCATGCACGACGTGGAACTCTCGGATCGCCAAGATTTTATCAGGTCAAGCCGGAATCCTGATCGGAAAACTGCCCTCAAACGGACCAAAAACACTCCGGTGGCCTCTGTTCGCGGAACCATATCTCACAAGTCCAAGCTCGGATTTCCGCAAATCCGGAACCTTGCAAAAGTAGGCAGCGCAAGCTTTCCGACGGTACCAAGAACGTCGAAATCTGACATCGGGAGCTAGGTCAAATATGTGCGCGAACTGGGACAAGATTTGAAGAAAAACGCGCTGGGAGGAAAACGCATTTTTCCTCCCGGACAGCCGCCTTCGCGCGCAGAGTCTTTCCGGCTCGCAACAAGTTGATCTACGAGCCCGGGTGCGTTGGAAAGATAACGACTCCAGCTACGTCGTGGAACTCTCGGTTCGCCGAAAGCATCCCCCGTTTGATCGGAATCTTCACCGGAAAAGTGCACGAAAACAGCTCCGATACCCCGACTTCCGGGAGCCATAACTCTCTCATCCGAACTCCGATTCATGCAAACTTCGTACCGTTGGAAAGAGGACGTCGAGAGCTTTCCGGCGATATGCTGCATGACCCATTTTGAGTTCCAGAAGACTTCCAAAACTGCCCTCGAAAATCGGGTCAAAAAGAGAATACGCGCGCGAGAATCGAGGAAGTGCAGACAGCTGTCTCGGGAGGCGTGCACGCGAGGCGCGCCACCATCACGCGCCGCGCGCGATCATGGCGCGCCCCGCGTGCACGCCCCCTATAAATAAAGCCTCCCCCCCCTCATTTGCACACAATTTGGCTCGGGCTCTAGGCACCTTGAGCGTTAGAATAGGCAGAAATAGGGGTTTTAGGGGGCTTTAGGAAGGGGTTTTTGGGTAGTTTTAGAGAGAGAGACTCCTCTCTAGGTAATCTCTCTCTCTCTCTAAGCTCTCTCTCTCTCTTTAGGGATTTTGGGGGGTTTTTAGAGTGAGAAGCATCTACTAGGTGCTTCTCTCTCTAACTTCTCCTCATCTTCCCCCCCCTCTCTCTCTCTCTTACATTCTTTAGTTCATTTACGCTTTATTTACATTTTCTTGTCTCTTTATCGCTTTATTTACATTTCCTAGTCTATTTATTGCTTTATTTACTTTTTCTAGTCATTTATCGCTTTATTTACATTTTCTAGTCATTTATCGCTTTATTTACATTTTCTAGTCATTTATCGCTTTATTTACATTTACTACGTACTTGTGAATATATATATTGTTGTGATTACCCCCCCCTCCCCCGGTGTGTTTTAGTACGGCAATATTGAGTGGCTTTGGCGGCTCGCGTAAGTCCTCTAACAAAGGCCGTGACAACCATGTTAGCCCACGAGGTCTTGACCCGAAAAATACACCGGTTTCCTTGTGTTTTAGTACGGCAAATATTGAGTAGCTTTGGCTCAGTTGCGTAAGTCCTCTAACGAGGCCGTAACAACCTTGTTAGCCTACGAGGTATTTGACCCGAAAAATACATCCCCACATGTGTAAATATTGTCATTTATCGCTTTATTTACATTTTTACTACGTTGTAAATATTATATTGTGAATATTGTCATTCTCCCCATTTTTTCCTTTGTGATTTGGGCGTGATAATCCCGATTGGTCGTGGTGGACTATGTAAGACCTCAAAGAGGCATTAGCCACCACGTAATTCCATAGGCATTGGACCCATTAAAAACCCCCATGTGTAAATATTGTCATTTATCGCTTTATTTACATTTACTACGTTGTGGATATTATATTGTGAATATTGTCATTTTCTCCCTTTTCCCTTTGTGATTTGGGCGTGATAATCCCGATTGGTCGTGGTGGGCTATGTAAGACCTCAAAGAGGCATTAACCATCACGTAATCCCATAGGCATTGGACCCACAAAATCCCCTCCTTGTAAATTCCATTAATTTATTGCTTCCCGTTATGCTCTAAATTTCTTGCCATTTTACTACGTTGTAAATATGATTTATCCGTCATTATTTTGATTTGGGCATGAAAATCCCATACGGTATTGGTGGTTTTAGGTAAGTCTTTCAATAGCACTAAACCCCATGTAAATCCATACGGTGTTGGACCCACAAAAATACTCTTTTCCAAAGCCGGTTATTTACATTATTTACTACGTTGTTGTAAATATTGTTCATATTGCATTATTTTGATTTGGGCATGAAAATACCGAACGGTGTTGGCGGTTTTAGGTAAGTCTTTCAATAGCACTAAACCCCATGTAAATCCATGAGGCGTTGGACCCGTAAATTGCAAACCCACATTTTCAAATGATTTTCATCATATAAGTCCTATTTGGCGTCGGAGGTTTAGGTAAGTCTTTCAATAGCACTAACCCTTCGTGTAAGCCCGAAAAGGCGTTGAAACCCCATTTTCAAAATAGATTTTCTCATTTAAGTCCTATTTGGCGTCGAAGGTTTGGATAAGTCTTTCAATAGCACCAACCCTTCGTGTAAGCCCGAAAAGGCATTGAAACCCATTTTCAAATAGATTTTCTCATTTAAGTCCTATTTGGCGTCGAAGGTTTGGATAAGTCTTTCAATAGCACCAACCCTTCGTGTAAGCCCGAAAAGGCATTGAAACCCATTTTCAAATAGATTTTCTCATTTAAGTCCTATTTGGCGTCGAAGGTTTGGATAAGTCTTTCAATAGCACCAACCCTTCGTGTAAGCCCGAAAAGGCATTGAAACCCATTTTCAAATAGATTTTCTCATTTAAGTCCTATTTGGCGTCAAAGGTTTGGATAAGTCTTTCAATAGCACCTACCCTTCGTGTAAGCCCGAAAAGGCATTGAAACCCATTTTCAAATAGATTTTCTCATTTAAGTCCTATTTGGCGTCGAAGGTTTGGATAAGTCTTTCAATAGCACCAACCCTTCGTGTAAGCCCGAAAAGGCATTGAAACCCCATTTTCAAATAGATTTTCTCATTTAAGTCCTATTTGGCGTCGAAGGTTTGGATAAGTCTTTCAATAGCACCAACCCTTCGTGTAAGCCCGAAAAGGCATTGAAACCCATTTTCAAATAGATTTTCTCATTTAAGTCCTATTTGGCGTCGAAGGTTTGGATAAGTCTTTCAATAGCACCAACCCTTCGTGTAAGCCCGAAAAGGCATTGAAACCCATTTTCAAATAGATTTTCTCATTTAAGTCCTATTTGGCGTCGAAGGTTTGGATAAGTCTTTCAATAGCACCAACCCTTCGTGTAAGCCCGAAAAGGCATTGAAACCCATTTTCAAATAGATTTTCTCATTTAAGTCCTATTTGGCGTCGAAGGTTTGGATAAGTCTTTCAATAGCACCAACCCTTCGTGTAAGCCCGAAAAGGCATTGAAACCCATTTTCAAATAGATTTTCTCATTTAAGTCTTATTTGGCATCAAAGGTTTAGGTAAGTCTTTCAATAGCACTAGCCCTTTGTGTAAGCCCGAAAAGGCATTGAAACCCATATTTTCAAATAGATTTTCCCCATATAAGTCCTATTTGGCGTCGAAGGTTTGGATAAGTCTTTCAATAGCACCAACCCTTCGTGTAAGCCCGAAAAGGCATTGAAACCCCATTTTCAAAATAGATTTTCTCATTTAAGTCCTATTTGGCATCGGAGGTTTGGATAAGTCTTTCAATAGCACCAACCCTTCGTGTAAGCCCGAAAAGGCATTGAAACCCTCTTTAAATTGCTTTGTTTTATTCATGTAAATCCTATGGTGGTGTCAAGATTCGAGTAAGTCTTTCAATAGCATCGAATCCCGACCCCATGAGGTCTTGACCCTTTCCCTAAAAATTCTCATGAAATACATTTCGATTAAGTGTTGTGTTCATTGATATACTACCAACATGCCATAATCATCCCATACTTGTCATTTTAGTAATTTATGTGCTGCGAACATGCCGTGATTACTTGTTTGAGTGTTTATTGCTTTGATATAAAAATGTGATTAAAATACACTTTGCCATGAAAACTTTAAAAAGAGTAAACATGGTAATGTGGGCGTTAGAAACGAAGGTATGAGTCCTTTACACGGGGGCGTGGCTGGTACGTGCTTTCGTGTAAGGGATTCTACACGTTCTAACTCCCATAGGATCATGGTCTAAAATTCCCCAAAGTGTGAATTAATCATCCAAAACCCCGCCATTTGACGGACCGCTTTACTCTTGGAAATCAAGGGTAAAGAGATCCCGAATATGGCACCAAAAACATTAATTGTTTGTCCCGGCACTAGGTGTTAGGATTTCAAGTATATCCTACCACCGAAATGCCCGGAAATTTAAAAGATACAAAGATAAAGGGATGGTGAAATAAAGAGTCTAATCAAAACCGAACGAAGTCATATTACGTTTGCCATTTTTGGTATATCGTACGACGGAAATCGGGACATTTGTACATAATAAAAACCAACAAACTTAGGCTTAGCAAATAAAGAAAACATTAGGAAGGAGGTAACCGTTTTCTTAAACGGATGTCGTGGGGTGCCTAACACCTTCCCCACGCATAAGCAAACCCCCGAACCTATCTCTGGTTCAAGACCATTTAGTTGTAGATGTCTAAATAGGGTAAAACCTATTAGACATAGGTGCCCAATCACACCTTAAAATTTCCCATGATTGGTGGCGACTCCAAATTTGTGCTCACACGCACACACGTACACAAGTTCCCACACACACACAACTCGTATCTCGAAACGGAAAAGAGATAGAGGAACACACACAACACTCGCCAAATGGGGGTCGGTATCTAGGAAAATAAAAAGAATAATAAAAAGAAAGATTTTCCGCCGGTGTCGACACCTTCTCCTCGACGTCCTTCATCAGATTAGTGGTTTCAAAAAGCTGCTTCTCCAGGGTTCCGTAATTATTTGCAGCATTGGTCATCACATCAGATAGGGCCTTCTCATGTTCGGCCTCCTTCTCCTTCATGCTTTGGTGAAGACCGGATATCCTGGCCTCCACGGCGTGGACGCCCTGAGCAGCCTTAAAACCAAAAAACGCAAACGAATTAGTAAAACATAAAGATTAAAGATAAATAAAAAAAACTAAATGAATTATGGAAACGAGAAAAACTTACCATCACCAAACCACGGGATATATGTCAGAACATCCGACCCGAGGACATTTTGTCCTATATTTGGGAATCCCCGGGGAGACAAGATGCCCTGGTTATGGCCTGGGCCACCCTGGCCGAGAACTCCACGTCCGTAGTCTCGAAAACGGTGTGGGCGATGGTCACAAGATCCCCTGCCACCGCCATTTTTGGGGCCCACACTTCAGCCGAGGATGAGGCACCAGGAAGGTCGGCTTGCTCCAACTTCACCCGTGCTCTCTTTGACCGAAGGACGAGGTCTTCAACCTGCTCGGTCACCACCTCTTCAACAATTGGTGGGATTTCATTGTGTTCGGCCACAGGCGCCGAACTTGATTCCTCTCCACTCTTTTGTTGATCAGGGGCAATAGTCTCAAGAATACCCCTCCTCGATCGTCTCGGTGGACCTGCTGGCCTGGCTTTGCCCTTACCTCTGGAACTGGAAGCTGCCTTTTGCTTCTTGCCGATTATCTCGAAAACATCGATGGGAGGAGCCATCTCTGATACCGCACCGGTGGGAATGAAGTCGGGGTGGTCAACAACTTGTACGGCTGAAGCGGGTTGAGCCACGTATAGGACCATGGGCTCTACTGGCGTCTCTTGGGATCGTGGTACCGTAGGACCTTCCAGAAAGTTTCCTACTAACGGCTGATACCCGAGCAATAGGGGAGCCGCCCTCGGTTGTCCGAATCGATCCACGTAGATGTTGGAACTAAGGACCTTCCGGATATCTTCGAGGTTAACAACAGAGGAAGGAATGTTCAGCCGAGAAGGAACTGCAAAGGGGAAAACACAAAATATTAGATTTAAAAATCATTGTGTTCAACCACTTAAATTCGTACCTAGCAAACTATTTTCTTAGTCGGACAGATAAATATATTTTTATGTTCGGACTTTCCCCAAAAAACCACAGATTAGACTAAAACGTAGATCTAACCTGGACGGCCAAAACTGTTCCGGCACCGTGGCTTGCCCGCGGACCAATCGCCGGAAACAACGAGCCAATCGTTGTCAAATCCCTTGTTGGAACTAGGCAAAGCGGTGACTAGTTTTACGTTCACATTCTTGGCCTTGAGGGAGCAGGAAGTCTCCAATTCCGGACCCGGACAGATATACGAATAAATATTTAATATTTCTTTGGTCGTAAGGTTGGTTTTCAACAGACGGTTAAGGGCCACTACGCCCATCACTATTCGGAACACATTGACGGACAGTTGGTCGAGGCAAGCATTTACTGTTCGGATGAAGTCAAGGAGAAGGGGATGAAGAGGAAACCTAACCCCTCCTTCTACAATACTCATGACTGAGATGAGTATTTCATCCCCGTTTAAGACAGGGAGATTCTTAATACTATAGTACCTAAGCCTAACGTCGTCCGGCACTAAATATCTCCTCCTAAAACTCTCCATATTCTCGTCGGAGTCAACTAACCTAGCCAATCTATGCGCTCCGGCCATTTCTACGAAGAATGAACTACTAAATTCGAAAAAATAAAGGGAAGAAGAAGAAATCTAAGAAGGAATAAGAAGGAGACTTACTGGAAAAAGGGGGACCTTTTCACGCTTGGGTTCTTTCTAGCTTCAGTGGACGCGAGAGAGTGAAGGTTTGAAAAGAGGAAATGATGAAATAGAACCCAAGCCCCGAACTTTGTGAGATTAAATAATCCTCCTGGGGAAGCTTGATCGATTTCCCCCCAAAAACTCGTGAAAACCTTTCGTTTCCTGTGGAATTAATACCGCCATTTCTTAAAAGACAAAAGAGAAATTTTATTTGTTTATTTAAAAACTGATGCGACAGTTTCTTTTTGGGACGCGTGTTCTGCCCTGACCCTTCCGAAAAGACTGAAAGGATCAGGGCATGGGGGTAATTGAAGGGGAAATAATTCGAAGGTAAAACAAATCGAAACTAGAAAAGTTAGGATTTAACTAAATCACATCATTTTTAGTTCGGTCATATCCGAACAATATACGTGTTTGGGCTATAAATCGAAATTTCACTCGGCCCATATTGAATCTTCTTACCCACGTCTTGTCAACCTGAAGTTCGGTCATATTCGAGGTATCCTTCGTGTTCGGTCTTTTCCGAACTGTTTACTTATTCGGTTCAAATAAACCGTAAAAGTGATCCGGCCCATGCCAAATACCTTATTCTCGTCTTATCTAAATCCTCTTCCTGTCATCATCCCCCTGATAGCTTTCGGCTTATACCAAATCATCATATCCACACGTATCCTTTATGTTCGGTAAAATCCGAAATATATATATGTTCGGATCAGCCGGCTGAAATACTACTCGGACAATGCAGAAATGGACTAAAATAATATTAAAACCCTTCGTTCAATACCTGAAATATCTGGAGCAGAGATCATTAAGTGCACCGCCTGAATTAAACTCTGTACAATTAGCTTCGAACTGACAGTTGCTTTATCTTCCATAAATGCACCAAAATATCCAATCTAAGGAGTGTTGAATACGTCTTGAAGCCAAAATAAACTGGGGGAAGTGATCGTAAGGGGTCAGTCATTAAAACCGGTAGAAATGTAAGCTGGGGAAGAAAATATATTAAAGCAAGCAACCTAAATATCCCTGAGGACTGACAGAGTTAAATAATTGGGAAGAGGGATAGTAAATATCTAAAAATATCATCCATTGAAGGCAGATATAAGTAGAAGGAGACTTAAGAGGAGAGGGTAAGTCCATATTCATCCACCAAATTTTACTTAGCTTTGCTACTTAAGCTTTCAATCATTCAATTTGATCAAAAAAGAAAACTGACTTAGGCATCGGAGAATCAAAGGCCAACCCCACTGGTTGACCAAGATTCTAACGATACTATTGTGTTATAAACTTTCTCTTATTGCAGGATACCAGGATCCTGTTCGGACAAACGACCTGGGAACTATCTTCTCGTCTTAAAGTCAGCTTTTCCAACTGTAACTTTTTATGTTTCGATAATATTCACTCATCTTTCTGAAAAACATAACATTTCTTTCTTTCTTTGTTCAGTTTTTTTAAAGATGAATATCATGATATCTTAAAATACGTAAAGGAGGACAAATAGGATTTTATTTTCACAAGAACTTATAAAATATAAATTATATACGAATCAAGAGTGCATGTATCTTTAATTTCTAGCAAAAATGAACTCAGGTTCTTTTTATGGACAGAATCAGATAATGTGAGTCACAAGACTCTTGACAAAAATATATGTATCTTGAGTTGTCATGAATAAGTATTTCACATATGTTATTTATGTTCTAAAACCCATTAAACAATTATTTCTAAGCTTATAAACCTGTACAGTGGCATCAACCGAGGGAACAAATGATCAAGTGTATGATGAAAAGCCTCGCTGCAAATGCAGAAAATGTTGCAGCTATCCTGCCAAATCTCAAGTCTCCAAGGCTGAAACCGTGCCTGAAAAATGTAATTTGAGGCAAACTCCATAGAAGTCTATTCAAGAGTAATGGAAATTTATTATTTCTGCGTTTTATTGACTACCTTTGTGTATATTGTCACAAATTTTTTTCTTCCCATTAGACATGCATTTCCATTCAGATTTTTTACCATGATATATTTCAATTGCAGTTTTGCCAAAAAAAAAAAATATATACAAATTCATTTTACTTGTCCATTGCACGCAGCAGAAGAATCAAACCGTGTAGATGATACAAAGTATGGTGGTTACAGTGGAGGCCATGGTGGACAGGGAGGGCATGGTGGTGGTGGAGGTTATGGAGGAGGCCATGGTGGTGGTGGACATGGAGGAGGGCGTGGTGGTGGTGGCCTGTAGGAAATTGAAGCTAAGCCCTACAACTCGAGATTAAAAAGTTATGCTTCTAGCTATGTCCCTAAAAAATGTTTAATATATATGTAAGCTTTGAAGTATGAGCAAAATATGAATAAGCAATGCATGTACTTTTTGGTTAAACTTTGTACTTGTATATACCATGACATGATGAGGTCGGCTTCGATGAACAAATTATTACTCGCTTTTTTCTTTTTCTTTTTAAAAAAACACAAAGGCCAAAGGTTAAGGACCAAAATGGTATTTAAACCTATTATAAACTAAAATGTTCCATCTTACAAAAACCATTATGCCCAAAAATGTTGTGGGTGTTCAACTCCTACATATTAAAGTCGTGCCCCAGGTTAATGTTCTTGTCATTGAGTAATGGCCTCTGGTTTTTTCGGCCCCAATATAGCGCCAAATCATAGCACAGGGTGCAGTATTCAAGCAACACTCGTTTATTCAGTAAGGTCAAAACGAATATTTCTTAAAATATATATAACTCTTCTATGTAACTTGTATAGATTTAATTTTAAAACTAGTGTATAACAGGACTCCTAAAAAAATATATTCAACTGCTAAATCACTTCAAAGAAGTATTTGATGACAGTGTTCAAAACCTGATTGCACTGCAAAATGGGCTTCAAATTACTACACACAGCTTCGGACATATTAATACCATGCCAGTCAGTTAATGTAATACGTACCTTTCGGGAATTTAGAGTTTAGAATCAATAATAATACCATGCCAGTCAGTTGATGTAGTTCCTGGTGGGAATTTAGAGTTTAGAATCAATAGAAAGAACACAGAAATCAGTAAATTGAAAATTTGAAGGCTTAGAGTGACGAGAATTGTTTTTCCTTGGACAATATTTGCCTCCGCTGGGTGTTATACAATTTCCGCAAATTTAACCAGGATTCTACAAGTAATAATCTTGGAGAATTTTGTAAATTTCAAAATGGATGAACAATAACTTTCAAAAAAACTGAATATAGCTACCTATTTATAGAATTGGGTTCTAAATGTGAAAGGATACTATGAAATGACACTCATTAAGAGTTATGACGTTTCAATATATAATTAGTTATAAATATTTTATGACAGCTAGGCACAAAAACCATGTCAGAATTTTAAGACATTTCTACAAAAAGACACACCTGTTCACACACCCCGATTCTCGATCAACTCTCAATTCATGAACTAGGTTGCCTTCTTGATAGACAAAGAGGCCCTTAATCAAGAAAACAAAAACTTTTGTGACACCTTCGATCCACCCTGATCGATTGAGACTTCAATCACAAAAATAGAAATATTTGATTGCTCTCTTGATCGATCAAGACTTCTTGATTGAATTCAGTAGAAACTTTATAGTACTCTAGAATATGAGCTATGCAAATATTATTTCTTTTTAAAGTCAATTTACATTTATTCTAACATACATATGTATATACAGTGGTGGCTCCAGAATTTTTTTTCCAAGGGATTCATTTAAAAACTTGAATACATCGATATCCCAAAAAAGAAGAAGCAAATATAGTAACAAAAAATTAAACCTATCATCAACTAATTCTTTCGTTGAGATTTGAGACATTTTGTCAAACAAATAAAGTGCAAGTGAAAAATGATAACATTACAAAATATTCAACCATAGAGCCCAATCCTCAATCAATACAAAATCAATTTAATCAAAGAGATCATTCCCATCAAATACTAACTATGACCATTAAAGAATCACCATGTGCATTATAGAAACAAATAAAAAATAAAAAAAACTCAAGGAGATGCTAAAGGCAGAACTTAAAAAGTTCAAAGATTAAGAGAAAACTGTGTGGTTTTTTTAGAGATTTTTGCTCCGATCTACTTTTCCTAGGTTTCACCGAAGCTATGTTGTGTTTGCTTGATGGGAAAGTTGTAGAGGAAGATGTTTTAACTCTCATAGAGAGAGAGAGAGAGAGAGCAACATAAAAAATAAAATAAAAAAGAGACAAAGAGCAAAGAGCTTGGTTTGAAAAAAAATAATAAATAACTGAGTTGACTATTACTAATCCAATGTCAGTCTTTTTTCAGGTATATTAAGCATATTTTAGCTGAAATTGGGTTTTGGCTAATCCAATGTGGATGCAATAAGATAAGTAAATTTAGGTTAGAAAATTAAATAAATTAATTGAACTAAAACTGATTAGGCTAGCTAAAGCAACGAGTCATTGATAACCAGTTGTACTTATTCGAGCTATTTTTGTTATTGTTGTTGTTATCTGATGTAATTTTTATTATTATTTGCTTATTTTAAGGATTTAATGGATTGGTTTTTTTGAGATATCAAGTCAAGAGGTTCAAATTTAATTTCAAGGGGGTTCATACTTATATAATTTTTTTTTAAGGAAGTAAAAAAAACAAAAAAAAAATAGAAGTCAGGGGAACCCCTGGCTTCTATGTAGAGCCACTAATGTGTATATACCTTCTCTTTTTTGCTAATGTGTATATACCTACATATACAATAATGTGGTTGAAGTGCAGCACACTTCAACCACTACTAGAAAAAAATGATAAATAAAAAATAAAAGCAAGTAACAGTTACATATGTGCAAAAATACAGAGAAAGAGGAAGGATTGTGGTGGTTCAATAATTTAAATGTTCTTCCGTATGTGTATATTACTTCCAAGTTGCCTACTTTACTAGCAGCCCAAACCTATATTGTGTGGTCCAAAGAGGAAGACAACAAATACTGATCCTCACACTTATCGCGAAGCTAGTATTGACCTTCTTTAGCAACAAGTTGTGTCTGATGAACTTGATACTCTGCACAAGACTTATACTTGGGGTTATGGTGGATATGTATCCTAGTATGAGGGCTACAACCCGAACCTGATTCACGAACCTCAAGTCATAAGGGTGAATAAAATAAAGATTTTAAACACCCTTTAACTCTAATGGACTCCTCTAAACTAGGGTTATCCCTTACAGATATTTTGTTAATGGAGTCCCCACTTATTTTATTAATTGTTGGAAAAAATAAGCAATCATGATTGGAAAATTGAAATTGAATTTCTCATTCTCATTGATAAACATGTACAATTTATATCTTTGAACATAAAATTGACAAGTTACACAAAAATAACACTAGATACAATCTAAGAAAAAAAATTATTTTTTACTCCAATTTACATCTTTGGAAAACATAAAATTTACAATGGAAAATGTTGATTTGCAACCTTAAAACTTGATTCAGATGCTATATTTCAAGATGAGAATGCGTTAGGCACCCATCTTGCCCAACCATGGCTGATTTTCTAAGGTATAATGGTCAAGTATCCATATCATCAATCAATTGCATCCAAACATGCTAAGACAAATAAGATTTATGTCATTACTTGAACAAAAGTGAATCAAATATTAAGGGTTTTGAAAAAAAAAAAAAAAATCTTTTGAGATAATTAAAAAATAGCATGCTTGATTCATACTTGAACGTAGAATTGAATATTAATTCTAGAGTTTTGAAAATCCTTTTGTGAATATTCTAATTCACATGCTTGATTTATAAACATATTAAAAGATTCAATAAGTTGGAATAAACAAGCTTAAACATTTCAAAAATGTTTTAAAATATTTTAAACAATAATATGTTTAATCTCGAAATAACTCAAAACATTCATTAAAGCATGTTATAGACATGGAATTCAAAGGAAATTAAAGATAACGAAATGCATACAAGGGAGATTAGCTTCACAAAAGCTTGTATGCTTTGGTGATTGTAGAGATATTTGGATTTCTCTTCGAAGAAATCTGGGCAACACCTCCTTTCTTTAAATTTACCTTGAGAGATCTTGAATGAATAGAGAATGGCTTCTTGATTTCAGAAAAATTATGAGTAGAATCTACCCTTTTTACTTATGAATTCTCTAAAGATGATGGAGGTTGATGAACTCAAAAAATGTCAAGAAGATTCTCAGCCTTCAAAATTTTTAGAATTTAGAGTGAGCGTGAAAATTCTAATGACTTTCTTAGTAAATTTTTCTAACCTCTAAAAAGTTGGGAAATAGGTTGTATTTATAGGGAAATGTGGGAGGCTAGGAAAAGGGCTTGCGGCCCTCAAGATCAACCAAAGTCGTGCCTATAACATATGGTAAGTATCGGGCGTATTAAATGCGAGATTTGGAGCCTAAAAACGTGAAAATATGAAGTCTGAGGGTGAGTTTGGGTTAGCTGTTTGAAAAAGTGCGTTTTTTAAAAAGTGTGGTTTTAAAATCACGATTTTAAAAACACGATTTTGAAAATTACAATTAAGCGTTTGGCAAAAGTAATGAAATAGTGCTGTTTCTATCAATTGAGAGTTTGGATAATTTTAATCTAAAACTGCTGTTTCGGGTGCAAATGACCAAAAAGGACTTGACTATACTATTAAATTATAGTGCAATTTTTCAAATGCTTACAAATTGTAACAATAATAAGGTTACAAAGGGAAGATGATATTTCTCCCCTTTATATGGTGTCAAATATCCATTCCTTAAGGGGTATCCAGCATCAACCAAATAATATTTTCTTATACAAAAAAAATATATATGAGATATATGCATAAACAATATCCATTCATTTCTGTCAATCCTTTTTTTTTTTTTAAATGCAATCAATGTTTCAAAATGTTATATAAAATTAGAATAAAGATAGAAATAAAGTTATAATAATTATTGAAATATTCAATATTTTCACAAAACAATTAAAATAAATTTAAAACGAGTTTTCCAAAAATTTTATGTTAAACACATGAAAATAACAAATAATAAATTTACCATCACAAAATAATAAGCTTTCAAATACGTACATATCCTAATCCCACTCCTATCACCCCATCCTACACCAATTGTAGCCTAAAGTAATAAGCAAGTATTGTAATGGTTATTTGTTTCATAAAAAAGAAAAAAGAAAAAAGAAAAGAAAAAGAGTAGTGTATCCCATACTCTTCATTAGAGCAAATGTGAGGTTAGTAATTTAGTATGCATTTATTTCATTTTCATTGAGACCCGTGCCTCTTTTACTTTCCCAACAATTGGTTTGCTCATTCTCTCATGCGTCTAATCTAAATATCTAAACCCCTCTGCTTTTCTCCCATTGTCTAACACTTAAACTCTGACTCTTCACAAATAAAAAAGTGGAAGTTCCTTCTCTCTTTCATGCGGCGTCTGCCATGTTCAAGATGGGTCTTGGTTTTCCTTCTCCCACACACGGAATGCCATGCTTTGTTCGTGTTTTTGGAAGGCTCATTCACTTGATTATGGCAGGGATTTGGCGAGTGGGCGGTAACAGCAAAAACTAGATGAGTGTCTCACGTATTAGAGAGGAGAAGAACATATATAGGTGATACTGTGAGTGATTTTGTTTGATATTTTTGTCAAAATGCAAAAAGAGAAGGGTATTTTAGGCCTTGTGCATGTTGAAAAATTGCGTTCCGGTCACACATAAATCTGCGTTTTTGAAAAAGCAACACAGGCCTTTCGGTTTGAAACTGGGGTTTTTTTGCGGTTTTTAAAACGTAATTTTGGAGAATCGCTAAGCCAAACGGCCAGACTTCTGCGATTTCATCTCATAACGCGCGATTCCTCTTTCAAATCGAGGGGCCAAACCCACCCTGAGTCAGAGTGCAATACCGAAACTTTGATTTGTCTCTATGTGCCAGCCTGGGGCATTATAGTGACGACGAGCACTCTGACTCCAGGTTAGCACATTCCTTTTAGGTTTAGTGCAATCTGATTTTAGGATCTGTTTTGGTCGATTTTGACATGTTATAACACCTGTGTGGGATTGATTTTCAGCCTTCATTAATCCATTTGACCTTTATATTGAATAGGGTATCAAGTATTAATTAAAATTTCATTAGTTAGTGATTTCAATTAATTTGGATTTGATTCCGGAAAATTATTCAGTAGTTCCGGTCTACAAATAAATGCGTGGTCCTCTCTCTCACAGAGTGGTGGGTCTTACCATGAATTTAATTAGTGAGACCCACCATTCATGTGGTGGGACCTACCATTCATATGAGAGGAGGACTACGCATTTATTTGTTGTCCTGGACTACCAAATAATCACCCTTTGATTCTCTCCCAAATTAAAATTCAACCATCCCATGTGTGTGTGTGCATAGTTATTGTCAACTTTAACCAACAAAAAATTGACACCTATTTCATTATTAAATTAATTCTTTAAAGAAACAATTAAAATTCAAGAGTAAAGATCATGTGCGGTTGGTTTTGGTTTTAACAATGAAACTTTACAGTGAAATCTTGGTTTAACAATAACTTTTAATCTGGTGGTTCGATTTGGGCGCATGATATATCATTGTGACTGTGTGATCATCTAGATTTAATTGGAATTATATTTAGGATAGTTTGAAGGTACAAATTAAGTTTTTTTTTTCCTTGAGATGTGAGAAGTCAATTTTACCCTTGGTTTGAGGTTAAACAACAGTAGAAAAATAGGGTGTATACACCTAGAAAGTCCGCATTGGGTTGTAAATGAGTTTATAAGATCAATACTTGGACAATGTATCAATTGAACACTACAAATCTCTCTTGGTTGCTAAATGTGAGATACCATCGGGGCACCTCAAGGGGTCGTTCGTGCTATTGAACTTTTTTAGGGTTGAAAGCATAGGAACAAGGACTCGTCACCTGGTTTATAGGTTCAAGAATCATAAATATGACTTCATGCACAAAAGAACTAATCTTTACTAGGTTCGGAGCTAGGGTACGTCTTGGGAAGGTGTTACGCACCCAAGAACGCCTAGCCTAATGGCTGGCCTTCCTCTATATTACTTGATATTCTTGAAGGTAATTTATAAAAGGCCAAATTACAAATTACACCCTTTAATTTTGGTCAAAGTTCAATTCAATCCTCTATGTTTTGACCTTTTTCAATTCAGTTCTCTAAGTTTCAATTTGCTTCAATTCACTTTTTCTATTAAGTCCTGTTATTTGTGTCGTTAGTTTTTCTTTATTTTTTATTTTTTATTTTTTATATTAAAACAAATCCATAAAATTAATAAATATAATTTCTGGGAAAAAAAAAATTAAAATTACCAAAATTGAATATTTATTTTATCAAATTGAGGAAGAATAGGGTGATCAAATATCTAGAATCTTTCGGATCCTCTTTCATGAAATTTCATTACCAAATTTCTTGGTTATGAAATCCCTCACAACAACTCCTATAGCCATTGTAGAGATTCTCTCTCTCTCTCCCGGATCCCCTTTTCTCTGCTTTCTCCATCATTCTCCTTCACCATCATCAACCAAAGAAAAAACCCAGAAAAAACACCCGCCTCTGCCTCAGTCATCATCCTTATTTGTCAACGCCAAAAAACACAATCACCATCTACAAACCCAACCATATCAGAATAACAAGAAGTAACAACAACCCAGAGTAGCAAAGATAAGGATACAGACAAAGACCCATTAGAACAAAACAATAAAGAAAAATTGGAAAGAAAAACCCCCAAAATATTAAGGAACCCCAAAAATGAACAGTACAAAATCCCTCCCCTTCATCATGCATCAGACAAGAAAAAAACCAACTCAAAGAAGCCAATTTCCAAAGCACTAAGAGGACCTTTGCGAAGCAATCCATGGTCGTGGCGTCGTCCACGGCCTTGGCCTAGCCCACCGCGCAGAGCTTCTTTGTCTTGGATCCCCATTCTCCACCTCAAACCCTAGCTCCGCCCTACCCGTCTTAGTCCTCACTCGAATTCAGATCCTTCATTTCTGTTTCTCCATTCTCGTTCCCCTTCAATTTCACCGCCAGCCCTGCCATGGATATTGGTGTTCCGAACAAGAGTTGCCGAATTGTCTTTAATGAATTATACCATAATTCTTACTTCCAAAGCATGTATTTTGATCTTTAATGAAGTATACCATGATTCTCATTTTCAAAGCATGTATTTTGTTCTTCAATGAATTATATCCTGATTATTTATTTGTTGAAGCATGCTCTATGATTTACTACATATCTTTCATTAAAGTTGTGTCATTTGATTATTGTGGGGATCTTTTCATACCAATATGCTGATAAGCTTGGATTTAGGTAAGAACTCCTCTTTTTTAACTCCATATGAATATTGTGCCCTAAGTCCCATCTTTTGATTGCTCATTGATTGTCATAGTTTAAGTTTAATTGCTTTTTGTGTTTGTAAAGATTTATTTTATAAAGGCCAAATTACAAATTACACCCTTTTACTTTGCTCAAAGTTCAATTCAGTCCTCTAAGTTTTGACCGTTTCAATTCAATCCTTTAAGTTTCAATTTGCTTCAATTCACTTATTATGTTAAACCTCAGTTATCTAATGTCGTTAGTCAACCTCATTTTAATATTTTAAAATAAAAAAATCAAGAAAATGAATAAAAAGTTAAAAACTAAAAATTAAAGATATTTTATTTATTTCTTCCGTTTATTTCTTCCTCTCTTTGGTCCAGATTCTTATTGAGATTTCTCGATGAGATTTCCGTTTAATTCTTCCTCTCTTTGCTCTGCTCTCTCTCTCTCTACACTTTGCCTCTCACGACAAATAATCTAAACTTTCGCTTTTAGTGATAAACATAATTTAGCTTAATACACAATTAAATTCATTAAGGATGATCTATAAGTTCCTAAATGGCAAACCTAACATGAAAATAATGATTTAATATAATAAACTTGAAAGCAATATTGAAACTCATGGATTCAAATGAAAGTAAGCATGAAAATAATAATTTAATGAAAATAAACTGAAATAAAGATTAAAACATGAATTAAACTAAACTAAACACGCAATAGCAATAAACAATTTAAGGAGGATGATATGGACTATTGAGAATATCTATAACTAGCCTCTAAGGAGCTTGTAACAAGTTAGTAATATATCACCGGTCTCTCAGATTGATCTCTTTGACAAGATTGTGTGTTGAACACCAAAACAAAATGCGTGGATGCCTAGGTTGGAACTGGTGAGAAGAGAAGTTAGCCTTCTAGTATGGAAAACTAGAGAATAACCTCATTCTTTCTATCTTGGCAAGGTTTTCCTTCTCTAGAACTGCTACTTCGAACCTCTCTAATTACCTAGAGCTTCACTACTCCTAAACTCTACTGTATCAGTACTTCTTGGTATTTTCAATGTGATACTGGGTTTTCTACCCTTTTCTATGTTTTTAGGGACTCCATGGTGTGTTTTAATTGTGAGGTGAAGTCCTCTTTATTTAGTAGTAAGAGACTACCAGGATTTCTTGGAGAACAAGTTGATTAGGGTTACATGAGACAACCCTAACTATAGCTAAGCTCTTTAAAAATTAGGGTTTTCTATGGCACAGGTGTACATCCACTTTTAGAGGCATACATCTATTTACTACAAATGTACGTCTATAAAAACATACATGCCTCTACTTTAAACAGACATACCTCTATTTTTACAGACATACGTCTACTTTAAATAGACATATGTCTACTTTTACAGACATACGTCACTTAGGTTAGGAAAAAGGTTTTTGGCTCAAATTTCTAGAAGATTCTAATGGTTTTCAACACACATTGTCTTGTGAGAGTCTTGAGTAATCATCACTAAGACCGAGGACCACAATTATTGACCGGTACAATTGGGGTGTCTACACTAAAGGCTTCACCCAACAATACAGTATTAACTATGAGAACACTTTTGCTCTTATTGCTTGACTATCCTCTATTAGATATTTGCTTACAATCGCTATTGTTCATCATTGATGTTTCTTTCAAATAGATGTGAAAAATACCTTTCTCAAACAGTGATCTTCTAGAGGAAATCTACTTGCAGTCACCTCCTAGATATGCTCATTTTTCTAGAGTTTGAAGTAAGTTATAATGAAACTTCTATTCAAATTCGATAGAACATATCTTCTTATGCATGCGTGATGCGCCTGTATACTTTGGCAATTGATCTAGAGAAAACATATGATAGGGTTCCTAGAAAGGTTATGTGATGGGTTTTGGAAAATAAATGAATTCCTCTAAAGTATATTAAGTTGATTAAGGATATGTATGATGGAGATATAACTAGAGTGAGAACAAGTGGGGGCATCATAAGTGAGTTTCCTATAACTATAGGTTTGCATCAAGGATCTGGTTTAATCCCATATCTCTTTGCATTAGTAATAGATGAACTGGAAACAAGAGCCTTTTAGCTCAGTTGGAACCTCCTCATATTTCTAACAGAGAAATCCAGGATTCAAATCTCTCTCCCCCAATTATGAAATTATCAAAAAAAAAAAAAAAAAAATACAAATTATACTGACACCCCCCGAGTTTATAGTGAAATTACACTCAACACAATCTATTTTTAAAAAAAACACTCCACCCCCAAAATGATCAAAATAATTGACACTTCGCTCCAAAATAATAGACACTTCATTCCAAAATAATTCACACTCAACTCCATTTTTTTAGCGAAGTGTGAATTAGGAATTTTTGAGTGGAGTGTCATTTGTTGGAAATAAGGTGCAACGAATCTAGTTTCACCAAATAATGTCGGTGTCAGTGTAATTTACCTAAAAAAAAAAAAAAAAAAGGTAATGGATGAACTCACTAAATCAATTCAAGTGGAAGTCCAATGATATATGCTTTTTGCAGATGATATAATTTTAATGGATGAAACTAGATATGGAGTTAATGTCAAGTTAGAAGTTTACAAAAACACTTTAGAATCTAAAGGTTTTCGATTAAATAAGACTAAAACAGAGTACTTGGAATGTAAGTTTAGTAATAACATAAATAAAGGTGAATGAGTTGTAAGACTTGATGGCCAAGTGATACCAAAGAGTGCAAGCTTGTGATATCTTGGATCAATAATTTATAAAGACGGAGAGATTGAAGAGGACATGAATCATAGGATAAATTAATTAAAGCAAGTTGTGTGAAATGGAGAAGCACAACAGGAGTATATGTGATCCTAGGATACCTATTATGTTAAAGGAAATTTTGTATAGGATTGCTATAAAACCAGCTATGCTATATGGTACTGAATGTTGGGTTGTTAAGAAGCAACATATCCATAAAATGAGTGTAGTTAAAATGATAATGTTAGATGGATAAGTGAAAATATAAGGATATACATGATTCAAACTAAGGAAATTCACCTAAAGATAGGGGTGTCCCCCATTGATGAAAAGATGAGGTAGAATCAATTGAGATAGCTTGATCATATGGGTTCAAATGAGAGTGACTAATGCATTGATGAGAAAGAATAAGTTGATTTAAGTTGAGGGGAAAAAAAATAGAGAAATGCCAAAAATAACATTAATAGAAGTAATAAAAATGACATGTTAACTAAGAAAATAATAGAGAGTAGATTGAATAGATTGCGGAAACAAATTATACATGTGACTGACCCTGGCTAGTCTGGCAAGGATCCATAACCAATCCCAAGACTAAAACTTAGTTGTTGTTGATTGGAATACAATTCCATTCTATCATCAAATCGTTGCTGTAGTGTATAAATTATAAACTATTATCTAGTTAATATAGGTATTTAATTAACTGGTCCAGTAGTGATAGTTGTTTTGCTAAAGTCAAAAGCTCAATAGGTTTAGTATAGTATTTTAAAGCTTAATGTTGCGGTGCCGTGTAGTTGATTTTACAAGTCTTGAATGCACTTTGTGGGATGCCTGATGTGGATGTTAAACCAATCTTGTATTGCTCTTTTGTTGACAAATCTGTCTCACCTGCATGAACTCAACTGATATACATGTCCATCGATCGTGAGTACATGCACATGTCTTCAAATTCATTTGCCACTTGCCACCACTTCACCCTTTTCTGATCTCAGATGATACACCTGTCTTTGTTCAAGCTGAAGTGTTGAGATTTTGAGAATGCATACTAAGAGTCAACATTCTTAACACCCAACTAAACTTTTGGTCATGAATGACGCACCTCTTTAATAAGCTATAGTGTCTTATACTTTTACACCCTTTCGTTCTTTGGTACTGCTCCAGCACTATAAATATGTTTGAAGGAAACCCAACATTTTCCATCCTTCCCAAAATCTCAGTGTGATTTCTGAATATCATTTTGTCAAGAAAAATGAATTCGAAGGCTTTCATATTCCTAACTCTTCTGTTTGCGTCTGTTCTTCTCATCTCCTCAGCTGTGGCGACTAAGAGATCCAAAGATGAGGAAAAACGTTGGTCTAGCTCCCATTATTATTGCTCAATTTCTTTCATTTTCTTTATAAATTTGTACTAATCTTTCTGAAAAACATAAGAAAGTTTTTTTTTTTTTTTTTTTCCAGTTGTTTTTTTTTCAAATGAATATCATGGTACCTGGAGGGGAAATAATTCGGAATTAACCAGACCAGAATTTAAAGTCAAGGGTTTAGTTAAACCATAAGAATTTATAGTTCAGCTACGACCGAGCTACTCCACCGTGTTCGGTCCATGCCGAAACACGTTTCTATCCGACTTGATCAGTTGGAATATAGTTCGGCCCACGCTAAAATGAACCAGGATTATTTTAGAACCCAGCATTCAATGCCTAAAATATCTGGAGCAAGCAGCATTAAATGTTTCTCCTGACATGAACTCTAAATTAGCGGCTAAGAACTGATGTCTGCTTTATTACCTGTCAATACACAAAATATCTGGGCTAAGGAGTGTTGAATACGTTTTATACATTAAACTCATGATAAACTGTAAGAGGGATGATGAAAAATCACTTATTAAGGCTGGCCGAACGTGAGTTCTGGGAAAAATAAGCAATAACAAGTTACCTAAATATCTCTGAATATTGGCAGAATTAAGGTATTGGGAAGAGGAATAAAGAAATATCTTAAAATATCCCATTTTAAACCCGGGTACAAATAGAAGAAGAGGCGACAATTAAAAGGAGGTGCATTTTTACCAAACAAAAATTCTTTTAGCTCTGTTTTTCAAGTTCTTGATCATCTTTTGATCCATAAACTGACTAAGGCATCGGAGAGCTAAAGGCCAACCCCCACTGGGTTGACCAAGTTTCTAATGATCCCTTCTGGTTTTAGTTGTTTCTCATTGCAGGACTAAGGGATGATGCTCGAACCAACCTCATAAGGACAGTTTTCTTGTCTTCAAGTCAGCTTTTCTAATTGTTACATTTTATTTTCCTCCAATTGGCGCCGTCTGTGGGAAAAGCTTTTTTTAAGATAGAAGCCTGAAGACTTGTGAGGTTCATCAAAATGTCTGGAGTACCGTCGTCCTCACGACGTCCCCGCTCTATGGTGCGGGAATCAAAAAGTTCTGCTAAAAAAGCCTCCTCTAAGACACCATACAAGCCTTCTTAGTGTACCGAAACATCATACAAAACTTCTGAAGGAGCCACTACAGGAAAAGCTTCAGTAGTGGCCTCATTACAACATACCGACCCTAACGAGGGGTCAACTAGGAGAATGAATCAAGGGGCAACGTCAAAAGAGTTCGGCTCGAACAATTCCGGTAGAGGGAATGCTCAACACAGCTTAAACTACTCATCCACATGCGGTCTAGAGAGCTCTTGATTTGGTATCATCTTCTCCTTTTTCCAGAGAAATAGAGAAAGCCAAACTGCCCGAAAGATACACGGCTCCGCGTTTCGAAGCATACAACAGCCGAACGGACCCTGTGGCCCATATAGGCCATTATCAGCAAAGCATGGCACTATCTCGCTATAACGACCCCCTTATGTGTTGGCTTTTTCCATCGAGCCTTGGAGAAGTCGCAATGAGATGGTTCAACCAACTTGGCAGGCGAACGATCAATTCATGGGACTAGATGGCTGAAGCATTTGTGGCACGCTTTATTACAAATAGTCGGAAAACCAGGGAAATGGATGCCCTCCTCACCATGAAGCTGCAAAACAATGAGACTATAAAAGACTACTCTACCAGATTCTGGGAGACATACAATGATATCGATGGGTGTAGTGAAGAAGTGGCAATCAGAACTTTTAAGTTGGGTTTACCCACTGACACGGGCTTGCGCCAGTCTTTTACCAAGCGACCCGCCTCGACCTTGGGAAAGCTAATGCACAGGATAGATCAGTTCATTCGAGTGGAGGAAAATGGAAGTGGAACCGCACCGGTTCAAACAGTTGCCCAGCCCAAGGTTATCACGGCAAAACCTTCGGCTCGGTCCAGTAACGCTGCAAAGAACCTGTCCACCCCGTTAAATTTTGTGGCTCCCACTTTTCGGGCTTTTGAGACAGTCTTTAAGGAACCAATCTACAAACTCATGGAGAAGATCAAGAGGGAACCTTTCTTTGTTTGGCCTCCAAAACTGCTCGGGAACCCAGCCTTAAGGGACAAGAAATTCTATTGCACCTATCACAAGGACACGGGTCATTTGACCGAAAATTGTCACATGCTGAAAGTTCATTTGGAGAAGCTGGTATCGGCAAGACATCTCAATCAGTATGTTAATGCAGGCCTGTCCAACAAGAAAGAACCAAGTCAGACAGTTCAGCAACCTCACTCTTCGGGCATGGCATCGGCCAGGGTGATCCATGTCATTCACAATCCACTATGCTCCACGATTTCACCTGGGTCCTACAGATCCGAGATACAAAAGGCAGCCCACCTGAGAAGATCCTTCTCCGTAATTGATTCCGTTCATCCTGCCCCGATGTGCACGGTGAGTGGAGAAGCTGTGGAGCAGATGATCTCATTTTTGGACAGCGACTTAAAGGACGTCCAGCTGCCTCACAATGATCCACTGGTAATCACCCTGAGGATAGGAAACTACGCCGTCCAGAGGGTACTCGTAGATCAGGGAAGCTTTGCAGAGGTAATGTACCAAGATCTGTACACGAAGCTCGGCTTGGGTGAGGCCGAACTATCCAGTTTCACATCCCCCATATTTGGCTTCTCAGGAGAGCCTACTGTGCCATTAGGGAAGACTGTCCTACCTGTCTTAGCAGGCCCGATCAACCTTCAAACGGAGTTTATAGTGGTCAAAGTTTCGTCACCCTATAACGCCATAATGGGGCGTGATTGGTTGCACAGAATGAGGGCAATTCCATCTACCCTTCATCAGAAGTTAAGATTCCCTACAAAAGACGGAATCATGGAGCTAAATAGGGATCAGGTCACAGCAAACGGTATGTTTTGGCTGCGGTTAAACAGAAGAATATGACAGAGCCAGAAAAACCAAGAGACTTATGACAATCACAGTCCCAGGAACCTGAAGATGGAGAAGTTATCATGACCGAATAACCTGAAAAGGTATTCTTCGATCCTTCTAATCCTGAGTTATTCTTTTTGCTCGGTTCAAAATTGTCTACTGTAGATAGGGAACAATTACTTCAACTCCTAGTGAGCAATCGAGACGTTTTTGCTTGGTCGGTCTACGACGCTTCGGGTGTATCCCCCGACTTGGCATGTCATTCATTGAATATTGGGCCCGAATACAAGCCAGTAGTTCAGAAGCGGTGAAAATTAGCTCCAGATAAAGCCACTATAGTCCTTGAGGAAGTAGAACGTCTTCTGGCATCCGGAGCAATCCGAGAAGTACAGTATCCAGTTTGGCTCTCGAACACGGTGGTAGTAAAAAAGAAGAATGGAAAATGAAGAGTCTGTATTGATTTCACTAATCTGAACAAAGCTTGCCCAAAAGATCCTTTTCCACTTCCCCGGATAGATCAACTAGTAGACCCGGCCTCGGGACATGCTCGGCTAAGCTTCCTGGATGCTTTTCAAGGCTATCATCAAATCCCAATGAATGCTGCCGATCAAAAGAAGACAGCTTTTATCACACCAAGAGGGACATACTGCTACAAAATGATGCCATTTGGTCTAAAAAATGCAGAGGCAGCCTACCAGAGGATGGTCACCAAAATGTTCGGGCACATGATAGGGAAGACGGTTGAGGTCTATATAGACGACATGCTCGTCAAAAGCCTCCGAGAGGAAAACCATACAACCGACCTACTGCAAGTATTCAACATCTTGGGGGAAAGTCGCCTACACCTCAATGCATCCAAATGTACTTTTGGAGTGAGTTCAGGCAAATTTTTTGGCCATGTGGTTAGTAGAAAGGGAATCGAGGCCAATCCGGACCAGATTGCTGCCCTTGTAGACTTGGCGGAACCGAGGAACATTAAACAGGTACAACGTCTAACTGGGATGGTTACCGTTCTTGGCCATTTCATTTCGAGATCGGCTGACAAATGCAAGCCTTTCTTTCGACTTTTGGGGAAAATGAGTAAATTTGTGTGGGATGAAGAGTGTTCGGTCGCTTTTCAGAGGATCAAGACTTACCTATCAACTCCTCCATGCCTATCGATTCCCAATCCGGGGGAGCCACTATTTTTGTATTTGGCTGTGTCCGATCATGCGGTGAATGCTGTCTTGGTTCGGGAATTAGGGCAAGAACAGAAGCCAGTCTTCTTCGTCAGTAAGGTAATGGACGAGACCGAACTGAGGTACCTGTTCCTTGAAAAAGCAGCTCTAGCACTACTTCAGGCAGCTAAAAAACTGCCTCATTATTTCTAGTCTAGCACAGTCACAATATTGAGTGATCTTCTGCTCAAAATGCTTCTACAACGATCTGATTTCTAGGGAAAGATCACTAAATTGGGGGTACATCTGGGATCACTCGACGTAGAATACAAACCTTGAATAGCAATCAAGGGGCAGATTCTGACAAAATTTTTTGTCGAATTTCAGTATGACCCAAGCAATCCATCTATGCTTATGCCTGCCGAGACCCAGCTCGGTTTGATTACGGGAAGATGAGAATTATTTGTTGACGGGGCATCAAACTCTAAAAGCTCAGGAGCAGGAATAGTGCTAGTTTCTCCCGAAGGTTTGGTTCTCGAGCAAACGGTTCGTTTAAAATTCTCGGCATTAAACAATGAAGCTGAATACGAGGCGCTAATGATTGGTCTCAAAACAGCAAAAAAGCTCGGTGCCAGTCATCTCCAGGTATTCTGTGATTCCCAACTTATGGCTAACCAAATTTCAGGGGAATACCAGGCCAGGGACGAAAGGATGGCAGCTTATCTCACTGTTGCTCGGTCTCTATTGGCCGAATTTGATTTAACTCATGTTGCACAAATCGGAAGAGAACACAACTCTCATGCAGATATTTTGGCTAAATTGGCCACGGCGTTAGAATCGGACATACAAAGGACAATTTGTATAGAAACATTGGACCAACCAAGCTTTCAGAATCAGGAGGTATCTGTTTGCTCCATCAGCAATCAGCCGAGCTGGATGGACCCTATTTTAAGCTATCTTAAAGACAACAAGTTGTCCGAAGACAAAAAAGAGGCCAAGATGATCAAACGCAAGGCTCCAAGATATTGGGTCTCTAAAGAAAGGTTGTTATATAAGCGGTCATTCATTGGACCATATCTGCTGTGTGTACATCCAGAGATGGTAAAAAACTTCCTCTTTGAAATACATGAAGGAATCAGCGGAAGTCATACAGGGGGAAGGTCCTTGGCACATAGAGCGATATCTCAGGGATATTGGTGGCCGTATATGCAAGCTGACGCCTTGAAATATGTTCGGGAATGTGACAAGTGTCAGAGGTTTGCTCCCATGATCCACCAGCCGGCTAGAGAATTGAATCCCCTATCCAGCCCATGGCCTTTTGCCCAGTGGAGATTGGATATAGTGGGGTCCTTCCTCGGGCTCCCAGAAATAAGAGGTTCTTGATAGTAGCAATGGACTACTTTACCAAATGGGTTAAGGCCGAACCACTCTCTAACATCCGGGATGTTGATGCTAAACGATTTCTTTGGAAAAACTTTATCACACGTTTCGACATACCTTGGGCTGCTATTTCGAATAACAGCACACAATTTGAGAGCAGACTGTTCAAAGGATTCTGTTCGGAATTAAGCATCAGAAACTTCTTTTCTTCTCCTGGCTACCCACAATCTAACGGACAGGTCGAGGTCTCCAATAAAATCATACTGAGTGGGATTAAAAGAAAATTAGAAGCAGCAAAAGGAAAATGGGTAAAAGAGCTCCCGAACTTATTGTGGACGTACAGGACAACAGTAAGGAAATCTACTAGTGAGACACCTTTCGCACTAGCCTTTGGTGTGGAGGCAGTTATTCCACTAGAGGTCAGAATGCCGACCACCCGAACAACAGAGTTTGTCGTGGAGACTAACGAAGACAATCAACGAAAAGACTTGGACCTCTTGGAGGAGAGACAAGACTTAGCCGTGGTTCGGTTGGCATCATATCAACAGCAGATAAGGAGAGAGCATGACAAAAATATCAAGCCAAGGGCATTTCGAATTGGGGACTTGGTCCTGAGAAAGGTTATGGCCAACACAAGAAAGCCGAACGAAGGAAAGCTCAAACCGAATTGGAAAGAACCTTACAAAGTATTATCTCAAGCAGGGCTTGGTGCTTTTAGATTGGAAGATAGGGATGGGAAGCCTGTCCCCAGACCATGGAACATCTGTAACTTAAGGAAGTATTTCTTTTAAGAAAAAGTGTAAACTTAAAAGCAATATATCTTTTGATTATGATTATGATTATATTCATCTGTGGTTTTGTGACCGAACAGGTTTACTACCTCTAGGGGGTGAGTAAAGGAAAAAAGTTTCAAAACCAAACAAAATTACTACCTCTGGGGGGGTGAGTAAATAAATTCTTTGTCCTAACAAAATTACTACCTCTAGGAGGGTGAGTAAAGGAAAAAAGTTTCAAAACCAAACAAAATTACTACCTCTGGGGGGGTGAGTAAAGAAATTCTTTGTCCCAACAAAATTACTACCTCTAGGGGGTGAGTAAAGAAAAAAAGTTTCAAAACCGAACAAAATTACTACCTCTGAGGGGGTGAGTAAATAAATTCTTTGTCCTAACAAAATTACTACCTCTAGGGGGGTGAGTAAAGGAAAAAAGTTTCAAAACCAAACAAAATTACTACCTCTGGGGGGTGAGTAAAGAAATTCTTTATCCCAACAAAATTACTACCTCTAGCGAGGTGAGTAAAGGAAAAAAAATTTCAAAACCGAACAAAATTACTACCTCTAGGGGGGTGAGTAAAGGAATTCTTTATCCTAACAAAATTACTACCTCTAGGGGGGTAAGTAAAAAAAAAAAGTTTCAAAACTGAACAAAACTATTACCTGTAGGGGGGTGAATAGAAGGAAAAATATCAGAACCGAACAAAATTACTGCTACACTAAGGCGACCAGAAAGGAATTCGCCCGAACAAAGGTGCTATTTAACGGGGAGGAAAGAATGCATCAGGTTAGTATTGGATTAATTATTACTTTTTGAAGGTTATTAAGCTTATTGACCAAACAAACCTTATAATCCTTCATTACATGTATATACTGCATGATCGATTTGTATTTTGAATGATTTTTTTCCAAGGAACATAAAATTGGTCTGGTTTATTGTCGTACTACAAAATAAACAAATCATTTGAGGGAATAAGTCGAGAGTGAATGAACAGATTTACAAAAAAAGATAAAAAATAATAAAAAATAAATGACAAGTAAAAATAATAAACAATATTCATAAAAGAAAGGAGTTAGGAGTTATAACATAAGGTCAAAATTATACAAGTATGAGTTAAGGCGCATGGCCTTAAAAAAGGTACAGAGATAAAAATATGTAAAAAACTAAGTATCGGTTGGAGGAGCTAGATCAATGGGAGATGGGCCAGATGGAGCAGAAGGACCGGGAACGTCCTCAGGAACGGATGCAGAAGGATCAGAGGTGTCTTCAGGAACAGGAGCAGAAGGACCTGGAGCATTGTCTGGTTCGCCGCCGACCTCTTCGATCTCATCCTCATCATCCTCATCTTCGGCGTCCTAGTTCCTGAGGCCGGCCTCGGGGTAGGGCAGGGGAGTTTTGTCCTTCAAAAACCATCTCGAAGAGCGAGGGACTTTAGCTTTTTTCAGAGCCGATTTCCATCCATCCCAGAATCCTCGGTTGAAGACTCCATGGAAATCGGTCTTCACCTGGTCCAGCAATTCTTGCTTTCCAGCTTGTTTTCCCTCCTCCCGAGCTAGGCTGATCAACTTTATACATTCGGCCTCCAGAAGCCTGACCTTCTCCTTCAGCTCAACAACCTCGGCTTCAAATTTTGCCTTCAAGTCAGCTTCGGTTCTTGCCTTCTCCTCAGCGTCCTTCATTTGGTTTATTGCGTTGTGATGCTCCTTCTCCAACTTTCCATAATTTGTGGTGGTGTTCTCCACCACCTCAGCCATTGCCTTGGCATGTTCGTTATCCTTGTCTTTAAGGATTTTCTCTAAATCAAAAACCTGGGACTCCATAGTAAGGATTCCTTGGGCGGCCTAAGGAAAGAGGATACACAAGTTCAGTTTCTCTTAGAACTAAGGACTGGAAAAAATTCAAGTAAAAATTACGGATAAAAACTGATAAATTGGACTAACAAAACAGAAACATATCAAAATAACTAATTATTAATACCAAAACTTACCGTGAAAAGACCACGGGAAATCTGGCGAAACGCCTTGCCCGAGGGCATCATGTTCCAGATCCAAATATCCTCGGGAAGGCACACGGCCGCACCTAAACCGTGGGCAACCCGAGCTGAAAGATCAACATTAGTGGTGCTAAACAGGGAGTCCTGTGTTGTAATTAGTCTCTACCATGCTCTCAGCTCGGGAGCCCATACTTCTCCCATTGAAGACGGACCCGGACGGTCGGACGCCTTGACCTCGATCCTGGCCCTCTTAACCTTGGGTAGTTGTTCGGCAACTACTTCAAGCTCGTCGAGCTCCACTACTTGTGGAGGCTGGGTGGGCTCTTCCCGAGCAGACAAATCGGGTTTGGCCCTTTGGGTAGATTGTTCGGATAAAGTCACCTCGAGCACGGCTCTCCGAGGCCTTTTTATTTAACCATCCTGGGCGGTCTTCTTCTTCCCTTTGGCCTTCTTGCCCATCAGTTTGAATGGGTCAACGGGGGCCATCTTGGACACTTCCCCAATGGGTATAAGATCGGGGTGGTCAACCTGAAGAATGATCGAGGCGGGCTGAGCCACGTACAGGACAGAAGGCTCGATTGGTGTCTCCTGAGCCTGTGAAACAGTTGGACCTTCAAGGAAATTAACGATCAGCGGCTGGTAATGGAGTAGCAATAGGGCCGACCTCGGTTGGCCTAGACGATCAACGCAGATGTTGGCTGAAAGGGCCTTTTTTAGGTCTTCGTGGTTACGGCAGCGGCAAGAATCGCTAGTCAAGAAGGAACTGCAAAAATAAGGATGTGGTTAAGCTCGGCTGTTCAAAAATTATGCTCACAGATCATTATGTAATTTAGACTATAGGAAATGTGTTCGGAACAAACCTTATAAAGAGAAAATTATATTTAAAATTAAAACCTAACCTGGGAGCCCAAAACTATTCCGGCAGGACGACCCACCGATGAACCAATTGCCGGCAACGACGAGGAAATCATTGTCATAACCCTTATTCGAACTGGGCAGAGCGGTGACCAGTTTAACATTGGCTTTTTTGGCTCGGAGGTGGCAAGAAGTTGCCGATTCCAAGCCAGGGCAGGTGTAAGAGTTGATGTGAAGGATTTTTTTTGTGGTTAATTTGGTCCCCAGGAGACGGTTAAGGGCGACCACGCCCATAACTATTCGGAAGACGTTGATGGATAGTTGGGCCAGACAAGCATTTACTATTTGGAGAAAATCAATTAAAAGGGGGTGGAGAGGGAACCTAACCCCTCCTTCTACCATAGCCATGACTGGGAGAATGATTTCATCCTGGTTTGGAAGGGGAAGGTCGTCATAACTAAAATACCTAAGCCTCACATCGTCCGGCACCATGTATTTTTCTCTAAAAACCCTCATAGTCTCATCGGAGTTTACTAAATGCGCTAACTTATTCGCCCTAGCCATGTCGCGAACGGAAATAAATCGAAAGGAAAGAAGCTAGGAAGAAAAGAATTTAAAGGTATATGAAAACTTACAGATAAAAACTAGTTTGATTGTCTGAAATCGACGCTGAGGAAATTTCTGGAAACTCAAGAGAATCGGAGGCAACTTAAAGGGTGCGAAGACGTAAGAAAGGAAGTAAAAGTAGGCAAAAAGGCCTCCCCAAGGTTTTTAAAGAGGGTTACACGCATGTTTTGGGGGGAAGGAAACGTTTTTCCCCCCAAGAGTCGTCTAAAACCTCTCTCTTTTCTTGGAAATGACAAATTAATCATTTGGAGCAAATTAAATGATCTTCTTAGGGCACGAGATTTGTCCCGACTCCTCTGAAAACAACTAAGAAGAGTAAGGACAAGGGGGTAATTGGAGGGGAAATAATTCGGAATTAACCAGACTAGAATTTAAAGTCAGGGGTTTAGTTAAACCATAAGAATTTATAGCTCGGCTACAACCGAGCTACTCCACCGTGTTCGGTCCATGCCGAAACACGTTTCTATTCGGCTTGATCAGTTGGAATATAGTTCGGCCCACGCTAAAATGAACCAGGATTATTTTAGAACCCAGCATTCAATGCCTAAAATATCTGGAGCAAGCAGCATTAAATGTTTCTCCTGACATGAACTCTAAATTAGCAGCTAAGAACTAATGTCTGCTTTATTACCCGTCAATACACAAAATATCTGGGCTAAGGAGTGTTGAATACGTTTTATATATTAAACTCATGATAAACTGTAAGAGGGATGATGAAAAATCATTTATTAAGGCTGGCAGAATGTGGGTTCTGGGAAAAATAAGCAAGAACAAGTTACCTAAATATCTCTGAATATTGGCAGAATTAAGGTATTGGGAAGAGAAATAAAGAAATATCTTAAAATATCTCATTTTAAACCCTGGTATAAATAGAAGAAGAGGCGACAATTTAAAGGAGGTGCATTTTTACCAAACAAAAATTCTTTTAGCTCTGTTTTTCAAGTTCTTGATCATCTTTTGATCCATAAACTGACTAAGGCATCGGAGAGCTAAAGGCCAACCCCCACTGGGTTGACCAAGTTTCTAACGATCCCTTCTGGTTTTAGTTGTTTCTCATTGCAGGACTAAGGGATGATGCTCGGACCAACCTCATAAGAACAATTTTTTTGTCTTCAAGTCAGCTTTTCTGATTGTTACATTTAATGTTCCTCCAATACCTTAAATTAATCATATATGAACCATCAGCCACAAATATGTTAGAGGACAACCAATAGGATTTTGTTAGGATTTTATTTTAACAAGTAAGAACTTAATAATATAAATTATAAACTAATCAAGAGTATATATATATATATCTTTCTAGCGAAGAAAAACTGTGTCTTTTTTTCTTTTTTCTTTTTTCAACTTACAAGTGAAGAAAGGGGCAAATGAACTCATGTTCTTACTATTGAAATAATCAGATAATGTCGCTCAGTTAGAAAGTTATTGGCAAAAATATATGTTTCTGGAGTTGTAGTGATTAAGTATTTTGCAGACATAAACAAAACAAGAGTATTTTACATATGTTATTCATGTTCTATAACTCATTAAACGATTGTTTCTAAGCTTATAAACTTGTACAGTGGAAGCAACAGAGGGAACAAATCAAGTGGATGATGCAAAGTCTGGCTGCAGATGTTGTGGTAGATCTTTCCCCAAATGCAAACATTGTTGCGGTCCCAGCGAATCTCAAGTCACTAAGGCTGAAACCGTACCTGAAAGGCGTAAGTTGAGGCAAACTCCATAGAAGTCGATTCATATACGTTATTATTTCTGCATTTTATTTATTATTGTTGTGGATAGGGTAAATATTGTTATATGTACTTACATACATCCACGACTTGTAGATATTAAAGTGACAAATATCAACAATTTATGAATATATATCCACATTTTAAATAATGCATGTGCACGTGTTATTGCCTTGTGTATATTGTTTCGTTATGATATTATTATTTTTTTCACTTGACCATTCACGTTGGCATGAGTAAAAGCCAATTTTTAGCTAAAATATGACCAATAAACCCAAAAATATCCACATTGTTTTATCTATCAATTAGGTAAAACAACTTTAAGCTATAGTGCATCTCTATTTTTAGAGAACGCTTTAGCTTAGGCAAAGTTATTTTTTATTCTTATTTTGTTATTTCTCTTTTCCTTTTTTTAACATGACTCATCACATGCTCTGTTGCTCTCTTCATTTGAATGGGTGCCTACCACGGTGGTCCTTGGAGCTTCGTGGTAGTGGCTCCTCTGAGCCGCACCGTCTATAGTGCTTCCTCTTAGCTACATAGTAATGGGGAGCTTCGGTCTCTTCGTTCTTCATTATGTGGTGCTTCCCCTACCTATGTCGTAGCTCATTCTCACCACCGCATCGCTCTCTTCATGGCAGCAGTAGTGGTGCTTCCTCCTCTAAAAATGGTGTTTCGGGATTTTGTGGGTTTGGTTGTGGATTGTGCAAAACCCCTCTTTCTCTTTGTTATCATGATTGTCTTTTTTCTTTTCTTTTTTTGAATTGATGATAGAAATACACATGCACACACTACACTAATTTTATATAAATGGGGAATCAAACACATGCCCTTTAAGGGTGGGGATTAAGGGAGGAGGGTTGCACCACTAGGCCAAATGCCTACTGAGCTTTGTTGTCATGATTGTAAATCTAGTGACTTTGGTCCTGTGATATATGTTGGTTTATTGGGTTCTATGATATCTGTTGTGTTTGTGTTTTTGATGCGTTGTTGTGTTGATGTTGTTGAGTTGATGTTTCGGAAAATATAATAAAAAATAAAAATATAATTAATATTTAAATCATATAGAGTTGAGAATAGAGAATAAAACGTAAAGTGTTTAAAAATGTGGTAGCTAAGATAGAAAAAGTAGATCCTTATACTAAAATCTGCCAACATTTCACTAGCAAGATGTGATAAGTATAGAAAAATGAGTTGTCCAGATACAACGTACCAAAGTATGTCTTAAATGGACGACCGTTATACACCCATAAAACTCCCTTAATTTCCTCACTAATGTGACCGTTACATACCCATAAACTCCCTTAAATACTACCGTTACGCCATTTATACCTGACATTCATTGGGTAATATATAACTCTTAGCCTACATAAGGCCAACCAAGTCACCTGAACTAGGTACGCACAAAAACCTAGGAGAAATCTCTCTTAATTTGGAAAATATCAAGATTCTTTGCTAACTTAAGCATCGGAGCCTCCCCTCCGGGGCCCACGCCGGCAGGGTCTTCGATTATGGTTTTTTTCTTTGCAAGTATCGAAGACTCGAATTGGCTGTACAACTGAAGATGAAAATTCACGCATCATCAGTTGGCGCCGTCTGTGGGAATGAGAGTTCTCCAAATATAAATTGCACAGCAAAGATGAGTACACTGACCAAAAAGAAGAAAGATCTCCTACAGATCGGGAACCAATCCTATGTCGCCCAAACCTTCTTGCCGCAATAGTGAGCAAGCAATATAGGCCACAAAAAGCCATCCTAAGAGAAGGTCATCTTGTAAAAAAATAAAATAAAAATTTTTTGGCACCATGGACCATCAACAATAGCAGAGTGACCGTGCGTGACTTGTTGTCGTGGGACTCAACCAAGTTGGTTGGCGATGAATATAACCGACCACTCACGACCTTCAAGGATAATGAGGCATCTCCTATTGGGAAGCCATCCTAAGAGAAGGGGCTGAGAATCCCCGAAGGACAACATTGGGCTTGACCAAATGAAGTTTCAAAGCTGATGAAGGCGGGGACAGCAAGGTTGAAGGCCTTTCTCGCATGATTCCAACACAAGTCATCCCATTATTTGGCAGTGGACCATAAAGTAGTTAATATGATCCCACTAAATGCTGAGTAACACCCAAGGGTTCGTTTCTCTAAAGCAATGTAAACTTTCCAAAAATAAAAATAAAAAGTTGCAGATTGCAAGGTGAGGAGATCAAGCATAATATCAACCATAAATATGGAATAAGGCCTATATCAAAGGTAATCAACGTGATAACATTTCCCTTCACACAAGGTAAGTATCCGAATACTTCCATCTTTAGTTCGTGATTACCTTGAGTGTCCCATTTATTCATATGTCTACCATGTACCCCTTGACATGCTTGGATCATTTTGAAATTTTAAATTTCACAATTAATGCCCCTAACGTATCAAAAGGTATGAAGTGACCAGTAGGTGGAGTATTCAAATCTCCTATATGTTGCATTCTAGTGGTGTTGCATTCTAGTGGGTAGACCAAACAATCATACATGATACATGTTACTCTTGACAGTACATAATTTATAAATTCTATACAAGAATTTTATTTGCTATGCATTATGATTCTGTTCGAAGGAAAATTTATATAACCAGCACAAAAAGAAGCATTGTAGAATTTATTCCTTCATTGATCATTAGTGGTAAAAACGAAGAAGAAGAAAACTACGTGTTGATGAGCCCTTGAAACTTGAAAGCTCTCTCTAATATAGAGGTCTTGAGCAATATTCTTGACCTTTTCTCAATACAGTGAAGCGGGTTACATATGAACAAAAAAAAAAAAAAATCTGGTACCGAAAGAAGATTTCCATATTCCAATGATAAACTAAAGTCTTAAAATTGTCAATGTTTTAAAAGGCTGTGCAAGTCAGCAACCTTTATCCAAACACAGCATTAAACTGTGGCATTGAGTTCCATAATAGATTTTGGAATTTGGAATGGAGTTGGACGTGTCAAAACTTACAATAAGGCTTTGATGTACGTGGGTCACTCGTTCGATGCGATTCCTTAGCAAGCAGTCGTGTCTATGACATTAGCACCTCAGCAAAGTAGCGAAACTTTATTTAGTTGAATGAGTAACCCCCGGGATTGAATCAACTGCCCTTGCAAGCCATCAAAGTGCAGCTGGCAGCATTTATTAAGATCCTTGCGGGCCTATAAGTCAAAAGACCCACATGAGAAATGGGAAACACTAATAATGCCGATTATGTAACCTCCCAGGTAATTAAATATTTTTCTCCCTTTCATTCTCTTTCTATGCATTAATTGTGGGCTGAAACCATATGGCCTGGCATAATTAAGGTATGAATTAAATACGAATTGGATATTAATAGAGGGATCCAACCAGACTTAAAAGAAAATTATATACATATATAATTTTTATATAGGGCTTTAAATTAAGAGATATCAATATCGGATTCTTAAAATATATATATATATATATATTGAAACACATGGTATGTCTGACCCCTTTCCTAAATTTTAGCACATACATGTCTAATTAATTATGTGCATGAGAAATTGTCTTTTTCTGATTAAATGCATGTATGTGTCTCATATGTTATATACTAATGGGTAAAATAGTGTGAGACATAACCTTCTCATATATGTTACTACATGACATAATTTATACCATGTGTAGCAACTTATCTATGACATATTTATATATATCATATATAGAATGGTCTTTAAAAGAAACTGCTACCAACATAATTTGTGGGCCAATGATTTGGTTATCAATATCACATATAATCAGAATACACACTTGCAAAGTTATATGATAATTAATTTTGTGCTAATACCTATATATTCATATAGGCATTTCGTACCAAAATATTCCCTGTTAATTCCTATATGTTCATGTAGGCACTTCATACCAAAGTACTTCCTTTTAAACGAAATTTCAGGAACTATTTGTTTATGAAATTTCACATCTTGAAAATATTACGTCGGAAATAACAAATTAAACATTGTCTAGTGTTCAAAACTTTCCCATGTACAAATATATGTTGCCATGATATTGGGCATGAACAACTTGGAAACTATTCCACATACTACACACCTGAGAAAAATAATCTTATAGAGGGGCATGAGGTGATTTTTCAAACATGTGAGTTTTATTTCACCAAGTATCACATTATTATGCTTTTATCCTTTTATAAGATTAGCATCTCATATGATCTAATGATTTCCAAATAACAAATAAAAGGGAGAGAAAGAAAGCTGAGTTACGGCTAAGTACCCCCATTAAATATTATTAGTAATTTAATTAAATCATGATCTATTTTACATCAATGAATAGTTATGAAAATCTACAGTTAGTTAAATTTCTTGCAAGTATATAAACATATATGTGCTACTTGAGGTAAATTGCAAGATAAATAATGTTCTAGGCTGATTAGCCCGCCAAGATGAGCAAGAAAAACAAATTAGTCGTTGGCCCAATGAGGAAAATATCACAAGGTATGAATTCAATTTGCATCCTCCAAATGAAATTTCTCTTACATCTTGTAAATGATGGTACCATCGTCCACATCATGGCTCCAAAAAATTCAGATGTAGAAAATCTGAGTACCCGCCATGCTCGGACGACCAAAAACACTAGCATAATAAGCTCGTGTAGTCCCCTAAACGGACAATGCAAAACACTAGCCTAAACACTATTACCTACCTGTTGATTATTCCTTACAAATCACTGACAAAGGCATCGGAGGAATTTTGGCCGGCACCCCACCAGCGTTCCCCTGTTACCTTACCCTTCTTTGCTCTTTCAGGTCTTCCATCCGAGGGGTTAGACGTCGGACGACCGTGCTGATTTGTGCACATCATCAGTTGTACAAAAATAAGCAAGTGTCCATGAAGTATATGCATTAGAAGCACATGTACAGACGACAATAAATATTTGTGCAAGAATAAGCAAGTGTCCATGAAGCATATGCATTAGAAGCACATGTACGGACGACAATAAATACTTGTACAAGAATAAGCAAGTATCCATGAAGCATATGCAGTAGAAGCACATGTACGGATGACAATAAATACTTGTACAAAAATAAGCAAGCGTCCATGAAGCATATGCAGTAGAAGCACATGTACGGACGACAATAAATACTTGTACGAGAATAAGCAAGTGTCCATGAAGCATATGCATTAGAAGCACATGTACGGACGACAACAAATGTTTCCATGAAGCATATGCACTAGAAGCATGTGTACGGACGACAAAAAAAAATACTTACACATAAAGGAAGGTCTCCATGAAACACATGCATTATAAGCATGTATACGGATGACTTGCGCATAAAAGCAAGTGTCCATGAAACATATGCACTAGAAGCATGTGTACGGACGATAATAAAAAGCAAGTGTATACGAAATACGTGCATAAGAAGCATGTATGTCGTCATTGACTGACGACGAAAAATACTTGCACCAAAAAGCAAGTGTATACGAAATACGTGCATAAGAAGCACGTGTGTCGTCACTGACTGACGACGAAAAATACTTGCACCAAAAAGCAAGTGTATACGAAATACGTGCATAAGAAGCACGTGTGTCGTCACTGACTGACGACGAAAAATACTTGCACCAAAAAGCAAGTGTATACGAAATACGTGCATAAAAAGCATGTGTGTCATCACTGACTGACGACGAAAAATACTTCCACCAAAAAGCAAGTGTATACGAAATACGTGCATAAGAAGAATGTGTGTCATCACTGACTGACAATGAAAAATACTTACGCGAAAAGCAAGTGTATACGAAAAACATATGTAAAGTACATGCATAAAAGGCATGTGTATTGTCATCAACTGACGACGGAAAACACTTGCATAAGAAGCATATGTATTGTCGTCAACTGACGATGAAAAACACTTGCATTAGAAACATGTGTTACATATGAATGGGCAAGACGATCTAAAAACTTGAAGGACTCGTCCAACTATGAGATGATCCCTAAAGTAAAAAGATCCGTCCAAGCACGAGATGATCGAAAAACTTGGAGGACTCGTCCAACTACGAGATGATCACTAAAGTAAAAAGATCCGTACAAACGCAAGACGGCCTAAAAACTTAGAGGACCCATCCAATTATGAGATGATCCCTAAAGTTAAAAGACTTATCCGAACACAAGATGGTCCAAAAACTTAGAGGATTCGTCCAACTATAAAATTATCCCTAAAGAACAAAAGGACTCGTCTAGAACGCAAGATAATCCTTCGAAAACAAAAGCGTCTCCTTCTCCGCCTAGGAGGCATTCGCTCACCCAAAAACCATGCACCTCATCTCATCTAGAGATACCTCGTCAAGAAGGCCAAATGTTTCAAAGTCCCTAATACAGAAAAGGGAACAACATACCCACCATACAAGGAAAATAAGGTCATTTCCAAAGTACTTGTGGCACCTAACATTCCAAAGGCCGTCCAACCTAGAGTGGATAAACGAACTTGGAATGGGGGGCTTCTGATGAGTATAGAAAAATGAGTCGTCCAGATACGACGTACCAAAGTATGTTTTAAATGGATAACCGTTACATACCCATAAAACTCCCTTAATTTCCTCACTAATGTGACCGTTACATACCCATAAACTCTCTTAAATACTAGCGTTACGCCATTTATACCTGACATTCATTGGATAATATATAACTCTTAGCCTATATAAGGCCAACCAAGTCACCTGAACCATGTACGCACAAAAACCTAGGAGAAATCTCTCTTAATTTGGGAAATATCAAGATTCTTTGCTAACTTAAGCATCGGAGCCTCCCCTCCGGGACTCACCCCGGCAGGGTCTTCGATTATGGTTTTCTTCTTTGCAGGTATCGATGACTCGAATTGGTTGTGCAACTGAAGGTGAAAATTCACGAATCATCAAGATGTGAATGATTTCCATTCAAATTTTTTACTTACGAAATATTTCAATTAGATAGTTTATGTAACTTATAAAGAAGTATGGTGGGGACGGGCAGTGAGGGCAATTTTTCAAAAAAATAAAAAATACAAATTAATTTACTTGTGCTTTGCACGTACGCAGCAAAATAATCAAACCCTACAGACGACACAAAGTATGGTGGGTACGGAGGAGGGCATGGTGGTGGTGGAGGTTATGGAGGAGGCCATGGTGGTGGTGGACATGGAGGGTATGGTGGTGGAGGACATGGAGGGCATGGTGGTGGAGGAGGTTATGGTGGTGGAGGACATGGAGGGTATGGTGGTGGACATGGAGGGCATGGTGGTGGTGGAGGTTATGGAGGAGGACATATATGGTGGTGGTGGACGTGGGGGAGGTGGCCAGTAGGAAATTGAAGCCAAGCCCCACAACTCGAGATTAAAAATTTATGCATCTATTTGCTTAAATGATGTTAAATGTAAGCTTTGGAGTATGACAAAAATATGAATAAGCATGCATCTACCTTTTGGTTAAACTTGGTACTTGTATACCATGACATGCGGTCTGCTTCAAGGAACAATTATCATTTTTTTGTGTTTAGCAAAAAAAAAAAAAAATTATCACTCTTTTGTGCCTTCATTTATTCTTTTGAGTGAGGCTGTCAAATGGAGTGATTATTCAGTAGTTTTGGACTACAAATAAATACATAATCCCCCTCTAACTCCCCTCTAACGTAAATAGTGGATCCCACTAATTAAATTCACCATCTAATGTAAATAATGGATCTCACTAATTAAATTCATGATGGGACCACCACTCTGTGAGAAGGAGATCTACACATTTATTTGTAATCCAAGACTACTGAATAATTTTCCGTCAAACTCGATTATTTTCCATAATAGAAAGCTAAAAAATGATGTGGGATCAGCATATTGAAGTCGTGCTCCCAAGATAAAGTTCTCGTCATTTGGCTAATCCTCTATAAAGACTATAATGCTCACTGCTATTCGACCCCAATATAGCACTACACATATAGCATAGGGTGCAGTCAAGCAAAATTCGCTAATTCAGTAAGGTTAAAAGGAATATCAAGTGCAGTTCTCAGGGTTCTTAACCCAATTAAAGCCGCATTCTTTCTTAGGCAAGCAACTTGCGTCCCTAGAAACTTTGTTTCCACCTACCTTTAGTTTTCACTTCCTTTGCACAGAAAGTTATTGAACTTCTGCTCTATAAACTAGATAACTTTCTTAGGAAAGATAAATAAGCTTGGAAAATAGATTTTGATGCTGAAGAGAAATGATTTCAAGAGCTGGAATCTGCCAGCAAAGGATATATCGTATGGCTTTCCAAGAGTGTATCCTTGAGGTTATTTTCTCTACCAAAGGATGGCAAATGGCAATCCTTGGCAGATAGCTTACCTGAAATGATATCTATAAGGCAGTTTGCTTTTCTTAAAGTGCTACAAGTTTTGAATTATGACTTCATTAGAGACGCCAATACCACACTAATTACCACCCGTTTGGAAATTTGATTAAAAGAAAACTCAACTCTTAAGAAAGTTTTTTCCCCCACTTATCCTCCTTGGAAGATCAATTTTATCTATGCAATTTGGTCTAATTGGATATCAAGAAATCATTTCATTTTTCAAAATAAGATCTGGCCTATCTCCCAATTGATTTTTCATATTAATAATTAAACTTAGGGGGGTAATTTGAATTTTTGCCTTATAAATAAGTTCTTAAGATATTAAATTAGTATTTATAATTTATTAATATTTATGAAGAATACAAGGTTGATAAATAATATAATTTTAATTATAATTTTTTATTAATTATCAATGTAGATTTGTGAAATGATACAAAAGCTTAGTCATAATATTTACTATATATATAAGAAAATAATAATTTAATCAAGTAGCTTATGAACAAGCTCAAACTTGTTTGACAATTGAATGAATTATACTTAAACATGTAATCTTGTTCTTTAAAAAGCTTAAGCTTAGCTCGTATTTGAAATAAAATTAAATAAACTTGAATATTTAATACTCTGCTAGTTTACCACCCTAGCCCCAAACCCCAACCCCATTCTACCATTGAAATAACCCACTAATTAGCCTCTTTTTAAAGCTATGGAAATTTATTGTGATACAAACTTGCACCCAATTAACAAATTTTAATGGAACTCCAATAGCAATAAGACGGCTGATAATAAATCCCAATTCATTGAAACATAATCCTTCATCAAGTCTAATTTGATAGCATAACAGGCTTGGGAAGCATCCCTGTGTCAGGTAATAGGCCACTATTTTGTCAGTTTCAAAGAACTTAATATTGACATTAACAAAGGCACATTATGAACGGATTCTTGCTAGCAACATGAGAATTTCAAAGAATAAGTTACAAAATGATACATCTCAACTAAAGCATTAATATATTTATATTACAAACTGACTCTCTCTCTCTCTCTCTCTCATTACATTTACCAACATAAATTTAACCCTGGAATCTGACTAAGAGTACATTGGTTTTTTTTTTCTTTCAGATTTAAGTGTACATTGATTTGAAACCTTCTGTAAGAGGAACCACTTTTGCTGACACCTTGGACTGCAACTTTGATACAGCTTGACGAATGTCCTGCAATTGACATACAATCACTCATTACATGATTTGTGAGGAGAAGAACCAAGGGATGCTCTGCTCATGCAAATGAGTTTCAAGTTGCCGTCATAAAATCCAGTCTGCAACATTCTTGTGGGCAGTGAAGTATAATGCCCATAAATAGAACTATTTTAATTAAAATTTAACCCGAGTGTCTAAACTCCGCAAGTAAAATCTTATCAAAATAATACATACACTCGACTCAAAAGAATTCATTGGTAAAAGACTATTTTTTTTTTTTTAATCAGTAATCTATGTCATTAAAAGAGCGAAAAAGGGTCGCAATCGTATTTATTATCTAAAATGCATATCAGCTAGGAAGTCCAGAAGAGTAGAAGTGTAAAAAGGAGTAGGAAATCAACGTCCACTCAAATAGAGATCTAAGGAACAACAACTTCACTTCGACAACTGAACCTACCTTTGAGGCAAAGTTACGTACTTAACTTACGTCTATTAATGTTTTACAAAATGGGGAACTGATTTCAGCATAGACATTCTAATATCTGAGGCATATAACTGTCAACATGCCTTTCTTATAGGCAAGACACCCCTGCTCATAGAGTCACTACATATTGCCATTACTATCACACACTGCCACAGACAATTTAGTCCAAATAAATAATTACCTCCATATTGTAGCGGGAAGAGAAATGAGTCAATACAACTGCTTTATTTCGAATCCACTGAGCATGTTCAATAATCTGCAGTTTTAACAGAACCCTACTTCAGTAAACAAAATTACTCTGATAAAATATTCAGTAGTCATACTCAAATATCCAAGAAGGTTATTTAGATGAGAATGGGAGGATGACAAGGAGTCGGTGTTTCAGGTGGAGTGGGTTCATATCTTAGTTATAATGCCACAAAGCTAATCCAAGTCAAATAATGCACTGGGTCATATCACCACCAATTTTTACTTGGGTCATTTTTTTTATAGAAAATAATAAATGATTTCATTAACCCCAATTTTTACTTGGGTCATTCCATAGTCGTTTTTAACTGCTAAAACTATCATAGGATACAAGGGGCTATGCACATAAACTATGCATGCTCATGGAAGTGTAAAAAAAGTTGCTAAGTATATTTCTTTCTGATCTTTGTGCTCACCAATTAACACTTCACTCCTACTGAGCTCCAATTTATGTGACAAAAGTTATGAAGTTCCAAGGGAAGACAAAATGAAAACAAAATTTGTCTTTTTCGGCTTGACATACCTCAAATATATGTGTATGACCATGCTGTCGTGCATGCTCAATGCTGAACCCTTCATCTAGGAAAGTTGCCTGTTAATAAAGCTTCATCGATCAGAACTGATATTTACCGGAATCTCAATGAATGATAAAAATCAAGAACATTTTACTTTCCAGCACATTATATAACTTAAGTCCAGCATCAAATCACTGCAACATAAGATAGAGCCTATTCTGTTGTGAAAATGTTCAAGTTTCCATTCTGTCATATTAGGTGAGACAAAGAAAATAAAGTATCTATAAAATGGTCACTTAGACTGCCACATATTTCAGATACAAACTACTGAAAGAAGAACATCAAGAGAGCTAGTAGAAACTATTTATTAATCTATGACATTGTACTCACATGGGATTAAATAAACTAAGGTCCTTTACCAGTGGGTGGTCGGTCAGCAATAAGAATGACAGCCATGCAAAGGCTAGGAACTGACCATTTAAATAGCATATGCAAATAAGCAACCGTGGAAAATCAGATCCATCAACCTATAGCACTTTTTAAATACAGAGAATTTCAATTTTCGGGAGTACAAAGGCCTCTCTTTAGTGATACAAACTCTAATTCTATTGAAGACAAAAGGTCAAAAAAGAAACTCATGGCTTATCACATAGGCTGCTGTACAGTAGAATTTCCTGAAATATTGTGGTTTATCATCTGACCTTTTTGCAGTTTTATACTCACAGGTTTAACAACTTGTTGCCAACAAAATTTAGAGCAAGTACATTGAGCTTTTAAAAGTCAGTAAGGTTCTGAACTCTCCACATGAAGACAACATCAAACAAACTTCCATTACGTAAATGGCAACAAGCTACTTCACAAGGAGTCTATCTAATTCATACCTCAGTTATAAGAACTTTTGCCCTCAAGGCATCAGCATTGCGTGGGTCAAGCATATAATCTGACGTTGTATCGCCAGTGAAGGCCACCTCTGGAGACAATATAGTATTTGTAATCTGAAAAAAAAAAAAAAAAAAAAAAAAAAAAAAAAAAAAAAAAAAAAAAAAAAAAGGAGAGTTCAAGTCAGATATATGTAAATACAACAGAAGATTAGAGAAAAAACCTATATTGCAGAAATCACAAACCTCAACACCAGACTTCTTCAATTTCTCAATTTGTCTGCCCTTCATATTAATGTATTTCATCTTCAGCTTTTTCCTAACTGAGTAGATGACATAACCCTGAACAAAACCAAGTAATAGCATATTACATACTCTGAATCCTTTGTTACAAACTCTTGATATGAAAGGAAATATGCATCAAGAATCATCTATAATAAGGTCTCAACCCGGGTCCAAGGTTCTCTAGCTTTAGCACAGCAATTGAACACAAGGCACATGTTCAGTGCTGCATAATCTGCTCACAAGTCCAAAAACAGACCTTGCTAGGAAGACTGACGTTTAAATTCTCAATAGAATAATTTACAATCATTCAATTTCTTGGCATCTCTTAAGAATTTTTTCAGTATCAAATATTGATAAAAACATTAGACCATGCAATATTTGCACCAAATAGTTTAACATGCTGTTGAAACTAAGAATTTACAAGCCAATTATTGTTGGATCAGCTCTTCTTTGTCTTCTCTAGGTCATTCCAATTTTATCAGATGTCTGAGGGGACTGGATCAGCCCTTCTTTGTGGAAGTAGTGTCTACGAACCTGAGCTACTTCCAACAGTCTCAGTACTTTTAACCAATACTTTTCCTTTTAGTAAATTGCACATAATGATAATATGAAGAATCATTTGATGAAGATCACCTGGCTGGGTATGACATGTTGAGTTTTGAACGCTCGAACGACAAGGTTATTCCGCATTTCGTATGTTTCGCCTGAAGGAAAAATTGATAAATTAGTTGCAGCAAAAAGAGATACAAACGCCTAACACAAAGACAAGCAAGTAGACTAGAGCTGCATACCTACATCCAATGCAACCAAATCAAGGTTCAGTTCTACTTGGCCCATGGATCTGTGAATTTCTAAAAGCTTCTCAACATCATCTTTGATGCAAGGAGGCACAAAGACTGTCGGAGGTTTCAAGTTGTATAAACCACGGCTGGCTACATACATTGGCAACCCACCCTGAGTTGGTAAATATAGTTATAAGCTCATAACAACATCTACAGCCAAATTTGAACGAAATTACTCTGAGCATAAGGAAAATAAACCAACAAACAGATGGAAAGTACATATGGATAAAAAAAATTAGTCATGAAACCAAGCTATATGACCGTTTTGATAGATTCAACACGTACCTAAACTCAGTGTTATTTCAAAAAATTAAAGTGATTTCTTTTATAAAATAAATCCTACTTTCAATCTTTATACTGAAATGCACTCCCCACATCAACCTAAATTTGGTTCCAAGAAACAAAAATCTAACAAATTCCAAACGCTAATGTAAAACTACCTAATATCGAATCATGGGTTCACCACATGCTTTAATATTCATCCCTATTCAAATTGCACAACTCACAACAACAATCTTATCATAAAAATAATTTCAAAACCCTCCACCAATTATCCTTGATGCTTAAAAAACCAATGTTCACAATGAGACTAAAAACACTCGCACACTTTTCCCACTAATCCAAATTATGAACAAATGAAACAAAATAAATGATGGGTATTCACCCAAAACATAAAAACCAATAATGGGTACCCAAAAGAGAAGGTAAAAGGAGCTCACAATGTGATCAAGATGAGCATGAGTGATAAAAACAAAACTTTGCTGAATAGCCCGTGAGGGGCAGCGACCAATATCAAAAGCAGACTTCAATTCAGGAATTATAACACAAGTCTCATGGCCACCAATGGATAATCCCTCAATTGTATAGCCTTCCAAGTCCACTCCTTTCCGAAGAACTTGGGCTCGTGCTTTCCGGAATTCCTCTTCTTCTTGTATAGCTTGGCCTATAGTTGATAAATAGCCTGGCCCTTTAAGGGAATTCACAGGACTGACATGGGTTTGGGTTTGGAGAGAGAAGGTGTGGTGTTGTGGATGTGGTGGTGAAGGAAGAGGTTTTGGTGAAATGGGGTGGTGGTGGAGTGGGAAAATTAATGGGGTTTTGAAGGGTGAAAGGGTCAGAGAAGTTTGCATTTTTGGTTCGTGAGAGTGAGAGTGGAGCACATAAGAGAGAGAGAGAGAGGGTTTTGGAGAGGTTTTTGAATGTGTGGTGTGGTTGTCTGGGGAGGGAACAGAACAAGAAAGCTACTACGAAGAGAAGATATTTGGGGGAACAAAAAACACATCCAGTTACCCATGAGATAACCTTTTTATCCCTTTTATTTACCCCCCCCCCCCCCCCCAAAAAAAAAAAAGTTTTTTATCCCTCTCACTTTTAAGATTTTAACAAGAAAATGGATTAACTAGCCAATTAAATAACAAATATTTTTTAGAAATACCATTCTTCCCTCAATTTGGTGGTTAGAGTTAGACTTTTAATTTAAACAATTAACTACAGGTATTATGTTAATGACAAAAATCTTTTTTAATATTTTTCGTTAAAGATTAATGAATCTAACATTGTGATGTGCACATGATGATAAAGATATTTCAAAATTATTGAAACGAGGAAAATTATTCAGTAATCTCGGACTACAAATAAATGTGTACACGGTTATTAATTATGCTAGTCTTTAAGGGAAAATAGTTACATAATAGTTGATTTCTCACAAACCTAAGATTCGTGGGTTAATTGTTTTAAATAGAAAATGTAAGTACTTAGGGTAAATTACATATTAAACCTTATAATTTAAGGGTGTACCAAATTAAACTCTATAGTTTCAAAAGTAATAAACTCTAAAATTTCAAAGAGTAATAAATAAAACCCCTATAATTTTGAAAGTTACAAATTAAGAATTCAAAAAGTAACAATTTAAACATCATTGAAATTTCATGGTTTAATTTGTTATCTTTTGAAATTATATGATTTAATTTGTTATTTTTGAAATTAAAAGGTTTAATTTATTACTTTTTGAAAACTTGGGGTTTAATTTATTACTTTTAAAACTATAAGATTTAATTTGTTATATCCTAAAACTATAAGATTTAATTTGTTACATCCTTAAACTATAAGATTTAAAATGTAATTTTCCTAAAGACTTAATTGATACTGCCGGATTTTGGACAGATCTCGTAGGATCTGCCACGGCACCAACATCTCATCCAACAAACGTTGACCCGACCCGCCTGATCTGACCACTTGTGTGGATGGTTAACAGATTGCAACTTTACAAACCCAACTCAATTGGTCGGGTGATAAATTACCCCCAAACTCAACCCGATCGACCCGTGGATACCCTTAATTGTCTATAAAGCTGTAACTACAAAAATAGAGTTTACAAAAGTTTATACCTTAATTTTTTTATTTTATTATGTGCCTCAAAAAAAAATTGGGTTAACGCATTTATGAGAATATTAACATTTAAAAGAGTTAATTACACTTTGCCCGCCTGTGGTTAGGTATATTTTAAAAATGCCTACCTGCGGTTTGGACTTTGTCACTTTACCCACCTAAGGTGTTCTTTGATTGCCGTCGTTACCCACCTTGCCCATTTCCATTAGAAAAAACACTTAAAACTTAAAAAAAAAAAAAAAAAAAAAAAAAAAAAAAAGCATAAAACGGATCAAACAAATTAGAAAAAAAACTTTGACCATGTTCTTGGTTTCTAGGGTTTGGGATTTGTTCTTGTCACAATGGTGTCGTCAAGTGAAGGCTGAGGTGGCAGGAACGGGACAAAAGGATGAGATCGGTGTTGCACTGTGACATTGCGTTATTGGCAACAATAAGTTAAACTTATGGCAGATTCGTGATCGGTGACAGCATAGTCAAAGTTTGAGCAATTGGGCTCAATGAGGTTTGATTGGGTGAACCAATTCAAATGTTTTGGCTGCTCTTGTTGGTGTTTTTGGCCGAAGTGGATGAGTTTGAAGGTTGGGTTTATTAATGTGATGGCACTGGGGATTTTGATTTTTTTTTTTTTTGGCAGAAATACACTTTTGGTCCCTGTATTTAGGGGGTGTTTTCAATTTGGTCCCAGTGTTTTAATTTCATTCAATTGGGTCCCTGTGTTTTTCAGCCGTTTTCAATTTTACCCTTGGAGTCAACGCCGTTAGAAATTGCCTACGTGGCAAACGGAAATTGCTGACTTGTCTCATTTAAAATAATAAAAAATAATTTAATTCAGCCAGTCAGTGCCATGTCATTATTCTTTTTATTTTTTTTCTTTTCTCTTTTTTTTTTTTTTTTTTCTTTTTCTTTTTTTCCTTTCTCTTTTATTTTATCTTTTCTCTCTCCTCTGTTCTTTTCTTTCTCCAGATTTCTTTTCTCTCTCCATTTCCTTTTCTCTAAATCTCTCTCTCCACCACTAAACCGAGATCAAAGACGATCGGCGGCCAAGGCACGTATGGCTGCGACGGCCTCCGCCAGATCGGGCTGCTTCCGCCAGTTATTGAACTCGTTGATCACACTGAAGGTTTTCCCGGAGCCTGACGGTTACTTGAGGTCATTTCTAGGCGTCGGCAAATCGTCTGAGTGGCGACCCACTGCGGCCTGGGCCTAGGCGAGCCAGTCGCTGGTGACAACGCCGGTGTGGGCCGCTCTGGTCTGGGATCGGCGGCGGCCATGAACGATGTGTGGGTTTGGGGAGGAGAGAGAGAAGAAAGGGTATCGGGTTTGTTTGGGTTTTACGATCAGGGTTGCAAAATCATCTTTGGGTTTTACGGTGGGTTGCGCGGTTTTCTGTGGATGGATAAGGTTTGTCTTGGATGGGTTTCCGTGGGTTTTGCAGTGGGTGGACGATGGCAACGACGGTCGTTACCCAGTGCATGGGTTTGATTTTTTTGCAATGGATTGTGTGGGTTTGGTTTGGTTTGCGATAGATTGCGTGGGTTTGATTTATTGTCGGTATGATTTTCTGTCATTGGATTTTTTTTATTTTATTTTTTTCCGATTTGATTTGTTTTACCAGCTCCTGGGCTGACTCTATGGCAGCATCCCTAAGCAATTTCTTTCCCTTCTTTTGCTGCCATAGAAAACATAACCCCTCTTGAATCTTGAACTTACAAGTTTTCCTTCCATTTCCCTCCTCAAGATTCCACTTGGCTAAGTTGTTTGATATTTCCTTCAATTAGATTCGGTTTGGTAGATTTGTTGTTGGTTGTGAGTGGTGAATTTGTTATGGGTTGTTGTTTGGGTGTTGCTAGAGGTGTTGAGAAATGAAAAAGAAAGGGAATTTGTTCTTGGATCTAACAGAGGAGAGAGAAAAGATAAAATAAAAAAGAAAGGAAAAAAATAAAAAGAATAATGACGTGGCACTGACGTGGATGAATTAAATTATTTTTTATTATTTTAAATGAGACAAGTCAGCAATTTCCATTTGCCACGTAGGCAATTTCTAACGGCGTTAACTCCAAGGGTAAAATTGAAAAGGGTTGAAAAACACATGGACCCAATTGAATGAAATTAAAACACTGGGACCAAATTGAAAACACCCCCTAAATACAGGGACCAAAAGTGTATTTCTGCCTTTTTTTTTTTTTTTTTGGTGATCTGCTTTGTATTATTGACGGTGATGAGGTTTTGTTGGTTTTTAATTTTTGTGGATGATGGTGGGATGGATTCCTCATGGGGGCTTTCAACTGAATTATGGCGGATTTCTTGACAAAGATACGAATGTCTGGCAAATGATATCTTCATACCTCAAGAACAAATCACATATGGATGATCACACCATCCATCTACTATTTAGTGCAAATTGTTGGGAGAAGAGGTTTGTTATGTTATTTTTATGTAGCTTTGTTGTGATCTGGTTTGTGGGATTTATGTATATAAGCTGGAATTGCTTGTTTGTTCTGATACTAATAATTTTCTTTGCTTTTGCTTATGCCTATCTAAAAGGGAGGAATAAAAAAAAACATTGGCTTTTGATAATAAATCATATGCTCTCCAATGTTATGAACCTTAAGGTTCTTGAAGACTATGGTGATGGGAAACATGTTCAAGAACAATGTTTTGCTTTGTTTCTTAAACTTACTTTTCCTCATTGCAATTTATTTATTACTAATCTACAAAACTAAATTTTTAATTAAAATTTTGATATTCTTTGGCTTGAAAGTTAAAGAACTTTCATTGAAATTTATTGCCAATCTGTGTATCTAAACCAAAAGAGTTCTTTTGTTTCCAAGGAAAATAGTTGCTCTAGTTTAGAACATCAGAGGATTGTCACAAACAAGTTGAACAAATGGCATAAATCAAGCAGCCAATAAGTTTGTAAGGACAAATTGAAACCAAGAACAAGTCCCAAGAGTTTCGATTTAGGTTTTAATCTCTAACAAGTTTGATCCATCTTATATTGCTTTTAATGAGTTTTAAGTGTTTTTTTTAAGATTGAAATATAATATATACCCTCTAAGTTTGATCAGTTTTGAATTTGTTCCCTAATGTTAAAAAGTTTTGATCCGTTTCCTCTTTGCTTGGTTCCGTTTGGATTTTGCCCCTTCCATCCAAAAAACGTTAACCCGTAACTGTTAAGTACCATCTATACCTAACATATGTGCTAAGTGGTCTAATAAAATCATAGCCCATGTCAAGTTTATTATAAAAATTTTTAAAAAATTGAAAATAAATAATAAAATAAATTCTTTGATATATAAAAGTTACATAAAATTAAAAAATAATTTCATTTAATCCAAAAAAGTAAAAAAACAAAAACAAAAACATAAATTTAATTTAATTCAAGCCAAAAAAACTGTATTTCCCTTTTTCTCTCTCTCTTCCCTGTTTGTATTCCAAGAAAACATAAAAATGTCTCTTTTCTTCTTTTGATTTTTTGTGTTTGGTTGCCGAGAAAATCAAGGAAAAGAGTAGAAACTATAAAATTCCTCTCACAAAAAGTCTCAAATTCTCAATCCAAAAAAACAAAACCCACAATGAGCTCCAGTACTGCAACAACCACCACCAAGGGTGGCAAAGGCAAGCCCTAGGCCACAAACTCAGCCCCCAATTCAAGCAAACAAGCTGAAACCACCAAAAACCAACACAACAACACTAAAAAAAAAAAAAATCCAATCCCTATCTCTCTATAAAATCCAAACACACAACAAGCCACCATCTACAGATCCAAACACACAACAAGGTGGTAATGACGAATCCGGATCTGCCACGACAGTCTTCTTCACGGAAGGGAATTCGTCGATCTCACGCCAGGATCTCGGGGAAAAGACCATCGATGAGGTCTGGAAGGAGACCGTTTCCGAAATAGTTGAAAATCACATCAAAGGCTAGCCACTAAGAACCCAATGGATAAACCCATCAAAACAAAAACCCAAACACACAACAAGCCACCTGACCCATGGAGACCGAGCCCGATTCGAACTAGCCTCGCCCCGTGCTTTCGCACCGCCGGTTGAATCTCTCTAGAGAGAAAGAGAGAGAAAAGGTAAAGCGGATGAGAAAATGTAAAGAGAAAGAGAGAGAAAAAAAAAAAAAATTGAAATAAAGTAAATTAGAAAATAAAATAAATGGAAATATGTGGAAAATATCAAAACGAAAAAAAATATATGTATTAGAAAATGAAATAAAATCTTAAATATATTTTTTAGTGACGTGGATTAGAACGACGTAGCTTTAAGTTGAGTTGGCATTTAACATCTAGCAGATAAAATTTTTTAGGTAGGAGGGTTAAAGTACAAACAGAACCAAACGAAGAAGGAGCGGATCAAAACTTTCAAATATTAGGGAACAAAATCAAAATGGGCCAAACTTAGAGGATGTACAATTCATTTCAGTCTTTTTTTTTTTTTTTTTTTTTTTTTTTTTTTTTTTTTTAAAAAAATTTTTTTTTTTTAACGAAAATAGGCGAGATGGGTAACGGCGGCAAATGGAGATCACCTTAGGTGAGTAAAGTGACAAAATTCAAACCACATGTAAGCCCTGTTAAAATGAGTCTAATCACATGTGGACAAAATGTAATTAACCCTATTTAAAATTTTGAATAATATTACTAATAAGAAATTAAATTTGGTAAAAACTTTACCACCAAAAGGGTCCGATGATCTGTAATCTACAATGCAGCATGTTACTGACTTACTGGATTCCAACCTAGTGTGCTATGACTGACACAAGAGTTGAGACCATAAAACACAAGGGAGTTACTTATACATGAGCAACACAACTTTTTTTAGGGGTCAAATTATAAATTATGTTCTCTAAGTTTGATTAAAGTTCAATTCAGTTTTTAGTGGCTGTTTGGTACACCGTTTTTGAATTGTGGTTTAGTGATTCAAATCCATAATCACTGGGTCCCACTAAAAAAAAAGATGTTTGATACACTGTTTTTAAGTGAAGATTGAAATCCCAACTTGAATTTTATGTGGATCCCATGCCAAATTTAAGAACACCCATCAGCCTGTTTTTGAATCCAAGCCGGATTCAAATCCGGACTCAATTTATGTGGGTCCCAGTTTTATTACCGTTACTAGGCCCACGTTCCTTTTCTCCCCATTTTCTCTCTTTCTCCTCCAGACGTTTCTTTGCTTCTCTCTCTCGACTATTACAATTTCTTCCGAAACACCACATACGGCCACTATGGCCGATTGTTCAAACTTACCCATGGAAAAACCCCAATTCAAGCTAACAAATCGCCCAAAAGCCCACACAACAACACTAAAAAAAATCTAATCCATATCTCTGTAATGATCCAAAAAACACAACAAAACCCAGCACAACACCATCAGACCCTTCTGCTTGTACTTGGCAGTGGTACCGCCACTCTTCTTGGTATCTGCAGCAGCAGGAACAGGGTCTGGGTTATTGTCCCAGTGAGAAAGAGAAGAAAAGGGGAAAAGAAAAAAAAAATAGAGAAAGAAGAGAACTGAAGAGAGAGACGGTGAGAAAGAGAAGAAAAGGGGAAAAAAAAAAAAAGATAAGGATAAGATGAGATTTGTGGAGAGAGAAAAAAGAAGAAGATAAGAAGATAAAAAAATATTTATTTATTTTGTATTTTTATTATTTAAAAAAATTAATTAATAATGTAATGATAAAATTATAATAAAATTATTAATTTTGTATTGATGGTAGATTAAAGGATAAAATCCTCTACAATTATTATAGGTGTAATCAAGTCTAAAAACCAAAACTATGTGCCAAACATAATTTTTTTTTTTTAAATTGTGATTTCAGTTATGAAACCAAAACTATGTACCAAACAGAATTTTTTTTTATAATTTTAAATTCAAATCAGGATTAAAGTTTCAACTTGAATACTAAAAAAAGTCACGAAACCAAAACAGAAAACGAAAACACGTGCCAAACAGGCCCTTAAGTTTTGACCGTTTCAATTTAGTACTCTAAATTTGATTTAGTTTCAATTAAGTCTTTTAACTTTTTATTTTTTTCACAAATTTTTTTTATAAATAATTTTTATTAGTTTTTGTTCTTATTTTGAAATAAAAATAAATTTAGAGGACTAAATTGAAACAAAAATAATTTTAGAGGATTAAATTGAAACGGTCAAAACTTAGAAGACCAAATTGAACTTTGACTAAACTTAGATGATTAAATTAAAACGATCAAAACTTAGAAAATTAAATTGAACTTAGACGAAACTTAAAGAATCTAATTTATAATTTAACTTCATATATATATATATATATATATATTTTTTTTTAATATGATATTTTTCATAACTGGTTAAGATATTAAGTGTGAGTTATAAAATAATCCTCTTACGTGTTCAGAGTCATCTGACAAAATTTATTATTCATCAAATCCTAACCTGCCAAAATTGTGTACAATTTTTAGTTTTTTGTGTGGTGATAGACATTTGCTTCTGGTGAAAGATGTACCTGTGTTCAATTTTACACGCCAAGGGGCATCCCATCATTTCATATTTCATTTCATACCCCATTCTTGGACGCCAAGTGTGTTGCAACTGTAGCCTGCTGGAAAAGCCTAGTCTATTTATGATTGACATCCTATGCAATGTCTAGATTAGGGGTGGGCAAAAAACCGTGAAACCCGACCCGCCCGACCAATCCGGCCGACCCGCTCACCCGCCCGCCCGCTCACATATATTCGGACGGATACGGATACGGATATTTTAAATATCCAGATAACGGATGGATAACGGTTTTTGAAATTTTGGTCGGACGGATACCCGCCCGCCCGACAATATTTAATTAAATAATATATATATATATATAAATTATAAACCCATATATAATTAAATAATATATATATATATATATATATGAAATTGATTTTTTGTATTTGTATTTGTATGTGCTTAGGAATTGTTGCATACTTGCATTTATGTTTGGTTTTTTATATATAAGAATGGTATAAAAAGTTAGCAAATAAGGAGGTTTAAATAAATAGTAAAAAAATGGCTAAAAAAACTAAATTAATAGGCCCAATTATATATAGTTGTTGATTTGGTTTTAAAATGGCCCAAAAAAGTCCAAAACAATGATATGGACTGAATTTTTAAAGTCCACTTGCAAGCCAAAAAAAGTCCAAAAAAATCCCACTTGCAAGCCCATTAAACCCGACCACCCGCCCGACCCGCTCAACCGACCCGATTATCCGCCCGAATTTATTTTCTAACGGACGGTTAACGGACGGATTATCCGTGAATTTATTTTCTACGGACGGACAACGGATTTCCCCAAAACCCGACCCGCCCGACCCGAACCCACCCCTAGTCTAGATATTGCATGGGTTATAATTCTTTTAAAAGGATTTTTTTTTTTGAATAAAAATAGTACTTTTAAAAGGATTAAGTTCAAAGTTAAGAAGTAAATTTTAAATCTAATAAAAAAAATGAAAAAGCAAACAAAAAAAAATTGTAAGGAGAAAAAGTAGTATTCCAGCCTATAAAATACTTTTAAATATGCATGAAATCTCACTCTTTGTATTTGAGAAGGAGATTTGTGTCGAAAGTCATACAACGGGCTAGGATATCTTTCTGGTCAGTTGGGATTCTCTCTCACTCGCTCTGTACTCGTATAGTCAAATCCTTTTATTTACTTGTTGCAAAAGGGTCTTCAATTTTTGAGGTGGTTGTTGTTTCTGTTGAGTAAATTGCTTGACTTCTTTTGTGGGTCTAAAGTCTAAACTTCTTTCAAAATCTGGAGCTTCTTGGTTTATTTGTTGTTTAACTTGTAATTTTTTGTCTTTGATTTTTTACAGAGCTGTTGTTTTTTGGAAATGGGAGAAACATCCAAAGATTGGAACAAATGGGCAGAGGACATTTATTGGAGCCATTTCCAAACTATTCACTTCACTCAGTTTCTCCTCAGAGGTTATGATAGGCAGCTTGTAAGTTTAATGATTTTTCCTTTTCGGTTCTGTGAAATTTATGTTTATGAAAACTCAAAGGTGGTAGCTTTCCATGGTCTTTAAAAAAATTGTTGAACATGCCTTTTAGAAAGTAAAATGTCCTTTCTTTTACATGGAAGAAGTGGAAGCTTTGGGGTTGGCTTCTTGTTCAATGTACATGTTCTTGTGGAGTACAGGAAAACCAAAAATATTCAGATCAAGGTGACAGAGTGGAATAAGTTCCACATTTTGTTACTCGAAAAAGATCATAAAATTTACATCAGAGTTGCAAAAGAAACGAAAAAAGATATGATTTCAGTTTTATTTTTTATTTTTTTCTTCTCCTTTTTTAATTGCACTTTGGTAACTCCAGGCAACTCAAATTGATAACATTCCAAGTTAGAAGCATAGCAGTATTTTATGTCGTAGAACCTCTCCATATGCTTATGAAATGGACAAGCCCATCCATGGTCAATATTTTCTTTAGAAAATTATTCAGTAATCCCGGAGTACAAATAAATGTGTAGTCCTTCCTCTTATATAATGGTGGGTCTTACCATGAATTTAATTACTCATTTTCTTTTCACAAAATCTTAAAATCAGTTAGCATTCTTTCAAACAATTTACTCAGTGATATGATATTTTGAATTATGTGGAGTGGTATTATAGGTTTTTCTAAAAATAAAAATCGTCATTATGAAGTGGTCAGTCTACTTCATAGAGAGAGAATATTAAATTCAAATGAAGGGGGTTTGTTCCCATTGATGGAGAACATAGTGTCAAGGAGTCTTAATTTACATTTTGGTGCAATTTTTGCTTTAATTGATGAATTTCTGCTAAGGTTATATGGGGATGTTTGAAATTTTGGCCAATTATAAGTTCCAGCATATTTTTCCTGCAACACTTTGCCCCTCTAGTTTGACTATGTTTGTGCTGAAATTTCAGGCTATCCCCCAAAAATTTGTTGACAATCTAAAAAAGAAGCTGCCTCAAAGTGTGACCCTTAAAGGTCCTAGTGGTTTAACATGGAATGTAGATTTGACGACTAATGATGATACATTGTTCTTTAACCATGGTTGGCAAGAATTTGTCCAGGATCATTCTTTGAAAGAGACTGATTTGTTGGTCTTTAGGTACGATGGGGGGTCACAGTTTGATGTTTTAATCTTTGACGGGAACAACTTGTGTGAGAAGGGGGCTTCATATTTTGTCAGAAAACGTGAGCATACTGAACATGACACTGGATGCATTAAGAAAAAATTAAGGGAGGGTTCTATATGTTCTTACCCCTTCTGATGATGGTGTTGCTTCACCAGTGAACTCTATAAGTGATGGAAGTGATGGCGTTGCTTCACCAGTGAACTCTATCAGTGATGATAGCAGTGATGACAGTGATGATAATGAAACAGTGCCTTCAGAACAATGTATCAAGTCTCTGACTGCTAACAAAAGGACTTGGCAGAATGCTAGGCAGTGTGTTGGGAGCAAGGAACCTTCTACTACTGGAAAGTCCATCCCAAGTGATGATAGTGATGACAGTGATTACAGTGATGACAGTGATGGCATTGCTTCACCAGTGAACTCTATAAGTGATGACAGTGATGAGAATGAAACAGTGCCTTCAGAACGATGTATCAAGTCTCTGACTGCTAACAAAAGGACTTGGCAGAATGCTGGGCAGTGTGTTGGGAGCAAGGAACCTGCTACTACTGGAAAGTCCACCCCAAGTGATGATAGTGATGACAGTGATGGCGTTGCTTCACCAGTGAACTCTATAAGTGATGATAGCAGTGATGACAGTGATGAGAATGAAACAGTGCCTTCCGAACAATGTATCAAGTCTCTTGACTGCTAACAAAAGGACTTGGCAGAATGCTAGGTAGTGTGTTGGGAGCAAGGAACTTGCTACTACTGGAAAGTCCACCCCAAGTGATGGTAAGCCTCTTAACACATGATCTTATGAATTTTTGGGGATAAGGAATTACTTTGTGGCTATTATAGTATTACCTTGCCAGTTAAGGATATACTGATTTGATAGAGATACTTTGTTTATGAATGATTTACCGGCTGTATGTTCATCCATCACAAAGAGTGGGGCACAAGCCCAGAAATATGCTTCAAATAAAAGGCTTGTAACTGAAGATGAGATCAAGAATGCCTTGCTTTTGGCCCAAGCAGCATTGACCGATAAGAGCTTCCTAATAGTTATGCGACCTACACAGGTATACAAGAGATTCTTTGTGGTAAATGATCTTATAGCAAACTTGATCATATTGTGATTCTTGTCTGTGTTTATTTTTGTCCTTTTTCTTGTATTGCTTCTATATTAATTTTGAGAAACATTCTCACTGAATGGGTGACCCTGACTAGTCTGTCAGGTATCTATGGTTGATCTCAAAATTTTGGAACTAAGGCATGATTGTTGTTGTATTCTCACTTAAAATGGATATACTTGTTGGTGATTGAATTTGTCTTGGTGTTCAATGAACATTTTTTCTTTTTGAAGTTTTTTGTTTTTCCAATTAATTGTGCTTGTGTTATTACTTGGTCAGTGCATCCCGTCAGAATGGGAGACAGATCATCTCTCACCGGAAAACCAAGATAATATCTTTCTACGTTTTAACAACGATACATGGCGAACTAGGTATAACCATTATCCAGCTCATTGTTACGGAGCGATTACTGGTGGGTGGCAACATTTTGCTATAGACAACAACCTGGAAGAATTTGATGTCTGCCTGTTCAAGCCTGCTGCTGATCAAATGGACGACTCTGTTGTTCTGGATGTTAGCATTTTCTGGGTTGTCCAAGAGATCACCCCTCCCACTCTGTCGACTCCAGCACCGAAAAAGGGGTAAATCAAGAGCACCAAATCCATGAGCTTGTGACTGATATAAGATGTTGTGCTACCTCATTTTGATCTAGAACTACCTACTCGTTGCTTCAAGGGGTTTTTAGTAGTGATCCTTGTTTGTTTATATTTTCAGTGGAATGCACTGCTACTGCTAATGCTAATGCTAATCTGGATATATTTTTTACTTTCTGATTGCCACTTCACTTGCTAGCATTCTTTGGTTATTAAAACATCACTTCGCCCCTCTCCTTCATCTTTGTCCTCAATTGTTTTTAATTTTGTGTTTTATATCTTTTAGTTCTGTTTGGTTTTTGGTTGGATGAATAGAAAATGTTTAGTGGATAGAAAATATTTATATTTTTCAAAATAATACGTTTTTGGTTGGGTAAAAGTAGAATGATGGAAAATGTATACCTTCATTTTTATGTCCTTGAAATCTTTTGACTTGCCTCATAAGTCACACTCCATTTTTCTCTCCACCAGCTTTTCTCTTTCCCCCCTTCCAATCAAACAATATCTTTTTTTTTTTCATTTCCCTTCATAACCATCCTTATCTAATCTTTGTGATGTGACAGCTGTTTCAATAGTCCAAAGGCTCAAAAAACTTGGAACTCGGTTTTAATGCACACTATTCCCTCGTAAAGAACCACCAATAAATAGATGGCATGCACTTAACTCAATTTAAACCACTAAATTAAATTCACCATTGAGCTTCTCAAAGATTTACTCAAAAGCTGTGGTGTATATTACCTATAAAGATAGCTAGGGTGAGATCTCTTTGTCTCTCGTCTCAACTGCTAGTATCAATTGAATTGAAGTTTATTGTATTCTTGAAGAGGTCCATATGACTAAAGTGCTGGAGCGTCACAAAAGCAGTAAACCATCCTTTTTCAAGGTTCTTATTGATGATTTCTCTGAGCAACTGGTAAGAGCAACTCCAGCAGTTTTTTAAAATTTTATCTCCTCTATCTCTATATTTACACTATCAACTACTCTCTATTTATTTTTACTCCAACAGTCTTCTCTATTTCACTCTCTACTCTATATAAATATATTTTTTTATTATTTTACCACATTTAAATATTATATTTTTAACTTTTCCGAAACAACATTTCGCACAAAAAAAAACTAACTGACACTTATTCCTTCCCACCCGCCGCCACCACAACCACCGGAAATCTCAGCAACCAAAACCACCAAATCTCAGCAACCAAAAACCACCGTGGAGATCGGAGGCTCCACCACCGTGGTTCGTGCTTCGCGGCGTGGTGGTGGCTGGCCTCGGTCTGGACAGATCTGAGAAGAGAGCCACGCCGTGGGTCTCTCCTTGGTGGTGGCTGGCCTCGGTGGGTCCAGATCTGAGAAAAGAGCCGTGGGTCTCTCCGGAAAAGGTGGCTGGCCGTGGCTCTCTGCTGGTGGTGGTGGTGGAAAGAAAAGAAAAAAAAAAAAAAATCCCACGCCGTGCCGATCCCAGCTGGGTTTCAAGTGGTGGTGGAAAGAAAAGAAAAAAAAAATTTCCCACGCCGTGCCGATCCCAGCTGGTGGTGGAAAGAAAAGAAAAAAAAAATTTCCCACGCCGTGCCGATCCCAGCTGGTGGTTTCAGGTGGTGGTGGAAAGAAAAGAAAAAAAAAAAGAAATTCCCACGCCGTCGTGCCGATCCCATGGTTTCAGGTGGTGGCTATAATGAGCTCGGGTGAATGAAGTCAGAGAGGAGAGAAGAGAGAGCACATAATGAAGAGAGAGAAAAAATCAGTTACAAATGAGCTCAGGTGAAAAATCTAAAATATTTATACTCGGTGGTCCCAAGTTGTTTTTTTAATCGGGTTTAATGGTTTAGACAATGTACAGTAGCTTTTCAATTGTGAAAAGCTACTGTACATTGTCTAAAAAAATTTGGAGATAGAGTGCTGAAATAGAGCACTGCTGGAGTTAATTTTTTTCCTTCGTTCCCTATTTGTAGAGATAGAGTGGAGTTTTAGATGACTGTTGGTCATGCTCTAAGTGGTAGCGTACCTCACCTCACCTCTCTTTTTCTTTTCTTTTTTTAGATTAAAAGAATCATTAACATCCTATTAAAGCATCTCCAATGTATTCTTTTTACAATTTCTGTTTTCAAAATTTGGAGAGTGAAAATATGAAATTTCTATGCAACATTGATCTCTAGGTTATAACATATTTAACCGTAAACCTCTAAATGAGTTTGACTAAATAAAATATTTAGTTCTCTCGTCTCTCTCAATAATAAAAAAAGAATGAAATAAGAATAAATAAATAATTTTTTTTTTTATAAAGTTTTAAATCTAAACCAAATGTAGCATGAAAATGAGAAAAGATTTTATTTAGTATTAAATTTTAAGTTTAATTTAAAATTTCGCTTGCAAAATGGAAGCTGCTACGTTCACACCATGGTGTGAAACAGTGTTTTCACACCATGGATGTGGCAGCAATAACTGGGCCACGGCAGCAAGCAGTCCTGCGGGTCCCATAAGTGCAAAATCAGCTAATTTTAATGAAGAATGCAACTATCTTTGTTGCCAAACACACTAAAAATTTGGCTAAAAATGGGGCATGGCAAAGCACGTGAGAGAGGCCCACACTATTTTTTTTTTTCCCTCCACTCCGTCCTGTCTTCTTCTTCAGCATGACTCCGTGGAAGTCTGAAACACACGTCCTCCATAGCCACAGCAAGCAGAAAGTAAAAAAAAAAAAAGACAACTTAGCCGAGAAGATCAAGACAGTTCTAAGGTTGGATTTTTGAAGTTTTGGTAGCTTATTATTTCTTGCCAATAATAATGAAACAGTAATCCTAAACATAGAAACCTTTTTTCTGTAAAACAGTGTTGCTGCCATTGTAGCTTGAGCTTGAGCTTGAGCTTGAAACAAAGTCACCATTTGGAGCAGAGACAGAGACCAACATTTGAGATTTGGAGCAGCATTTAACGTGAGTTTTGGAGTTTTGGAGGTCCATTGCACTGGTGCATTGACTGCACTGTTCACGTGGTATGCTTTTTTTTTTTTTCCTCTTTTTCTTTTTTGTTAGTTGTGTATATTATTTAAGTTTATTTTTAGTGATAATCTGTACATATTTTTTTGTGTAATAAAAAATGAAAAAAAACAAAAAAAAATTATGCTTGTTTTAGGTGTAGCAAAATATTCATGATTATTGTATTATGGCTATAGATGTTTAATGGGTTTTTTCATGTTATTTTTTTAATGATAATGGGTTTTTTCAAATGTAATTGTTGCTATGTTGGTTCTGGGTTCACTTGCATGTTATTACCATTTACCAAAAAATGTGGACAATAATGTCCAAACTTAAAGATAATTGTCCACACTTTCTATGGATGTTAAGGATGTTACATAGGTTGTTGGTACATGTTGGTTTCTATGGATGTTATGAAAAAATAGTTACAAAAAGATATAAAGTTCATAGCTTGTCAATTGAGAAACAGTACAAGAATCCAAAAAAGTCCTAAATAGCTTCATTTCAGAACATGGAACATGAAAACAGTTAAAAGGGTGTATCTGCATCTTCATGATATCTTGTTATTTTTTAATGATAATTTTAGTGAGTGTGTGTTGGTGTGTTTGAATGTTTTCTGTTATTGATACTAGTCACAATGTTATACTTTAGGTTTAGGTTGTATATCATTATTGGTACATGATAAATTATTTCGTAGAGTTTACATTACATGTTATAATTAACTTTGGTATTTGGCTTATAGGTTGTTGCAGTCATGAGTACACAAGAGATGGATGGTGTTAGATCCTTTGGTGCTAGTAATAGTTTTGTGGAGGATTTACCACAGCCTGTTGAGGGAAACATGCAGGAGGATACACCTGAGAGTGTGAGGAATTCAGTGATTGAACCAAGGGTTGGAATGGAGTTTGATTCACTTCAACAAGTCATTGAATTTTATAAGCATTATGCTTATTCGAAAGGATTTGCAACAATGACAAGGAATTCAAGAAAAAAGAAGGGCTTTAGTGAGACTTCTTATGTAAACTTGAAGTGTAACCGAGAGGGAAAATACAGTAGTTCGGTTGATGATCCTTCCAAGAAGAGGTCGACGATAAAAAATGCGTGTGAAGCTGGGATCAAAGCTTCGATGGATATTACGGATAAAAAATGGAGGATATTGAGTTTTATTGAGGATCATAACCATGAGTTGAGTCCTAGTAAATCTAGGCATTTTGCTGCTTTTCGGCATATAAGCACGGATACAAGAAGGAGACTCTTGATTAATGACAATGCTGGTGTTAGGATAAATAGTAGTATTAAGGCTTCCGTCGTTGAAGCAGGGGGTTATGAAAATATGACGTATAATCAAAGAGATGTTCGCAACTTTCTTGAAAAGGAACGTCGTTTAAAGTGTAAGGAGGGTGACGGACAAGCCTTGCACGATTACTTCGTTAGAATGCAAGCTAAAAATTCTAACTTCTACCATGCATTGGATTTGGATGATGAGTTACGTGTGCGAAATGTATTTTGGGTTGATGCGAGGAGTAGGGCAGCATACGAATCGTTTAATGATGTGATCACGTTCGACACCACATATCTAACAAACAAGTATGATATGCCATTCGCCCCTTTTATTGGAATTAATCATCATGGTGAATCTATTATACTTGGTTGTGGGTTATTGTCAAGTGAAGACACGGATTCGTTTGTGTGGGTATTTAGGCAATGGTTGCAAAGTATGTGTGACATTGCTCCAAAAGCCATTATCACAGACCAATGCCAAGCAATGCGGCGGGCCATTGAAATAGTTTTTCCGGAAACTGTTCATCGTTGGTGTATTTGGCATATTACGATGAAGTTGCCAGTGAAGCTTGCTGGATTGGAAGCTTATCAAGATATAAAGCATTATTTGCTTAAAGCCGTGCATGATTCAATGACAGTGGAAGAGTTTGAAGAAAAATGGAATCATACCATCACTTTACATCATCTTGAGGAGAATGAGTGGTTGGCCAAGTTATATGAGGAACGGGAGCGATGGGTTCCCGCATTTCTCAATTCCAATTTCTTTGCGGGAATGTCGTCAACCCAACGTTCGGAATCAATGAATGCCTTTTTTGATGGTTATGTACATAGCTCTACAACTTTGAAAGTATTTGTGGAGCAATTCGAGAAAGCAATGCGGAATAAGGTTGAAAAAGAGATTTTATCAGATTTTGAGTGTTTCAAAGGCAAGCTGGAGTGTTCATCATCATCTCCTATGGAGAAACAGTTCCAAGAAGCTTACACCCATGAGATTTTTAAGCGGGTGCGACTAGAATTTGCTGGGAGACAAGGTTGTATAGTAAATGAGCTTGTTAGAGGTAGTGATGAAGTCAAATACAAGATTGAAGATGAAGCATGCCCAGGGAAGCTTTTTGAAGTGAGATTCAATAGCTCTGAATGCTTGGTTGGCTGTGTATGTCGCATGTTTGAGTTTAGGGGGATATTATGTAGGCATGCCTTATTTGTGCTTTCCCAGCAACGTGTGACTATACTTCCTGACAGGTATATACTAGACAGGTGGAGAAAGAATATCAAAAGAAAACACACTTACGTCTCCACTTGTACATTGCCCTAGTCTTTAGTTATTTTTTGTTTCCCACCACCTCCAAAAAAGTCAACCCAAGCCTCCTACCATTGCTTGATGATAGAGCCAACCTAGGTACATATGCATGGGGGAAGGCAGTGTATGACTTCTTGGTTAGTGGTTTAAGCCGCGCAGTTCATCGATGCAAGCAAAAAAGGTAGAGGCAACTTGCACATTCAAGGTTGCACTGCCTTGCTTCAGGTAAAATTTTTTTTATCCTCATTGTTTACTCCACAACCATTCTAAATTTTGTTTTATTCTTAAACTTGCCATTGATGTCATGATTTTTGCAGATATGGGCATGCGAGCACTTGGGGGTTGGTTCGAAGAATGCTGAAATTAACCAACCTTTCCTAAGATTTTTAGCATGGACGCACCAAAGAATGTATACTAAGAAGGCAAGCGAGGCCTTTAGTAAGAGTGCCAATGTAAGTATCTTACACTAAAGTTGCATACTAGTTTAATAAACATGTTAATATCTTATAAAGATCTTATATGTTAGTATTTTAGCGTTCTAATTCATATATCTTGTTGTTTGCAGGTGCTGTCCGTGCTTGTAGCAATGCCGTGGGAGCAAGACTTCAACGTGGTAGAAGAAGCCATGGAGACCTTGCAAGAATCCCATGGCAGCTCGCACCCAATCATAGTGAGGGCTGATGGGGCTGGACCAAGCTCAATTCCTCAAGCGCCGTCCAATGAATTGCAGCTAGAGCTCCAAGCTGAGAGGGCTGAACGGGAAGCTCTAGCACGACAAGTTCGGCGCTTAAAGGACGAGCTTGACCATGTGAAGGGTTTGGTGGCCGCGGTCCTAGAGAATAGCCCCACTATTCAACAAAACCAGGCCGCAACCTCACAAAACCAGCCCCCACCCTCACCCTCACAAGACCAGCCCCAACCCTCACCAAACCAGCCCCAACCCTCACCCTCACCAAACCAGCCCCAACCCTCACCAAACCAGCCCCAACCCTCACCCTCACCAAACGAGCCCCAACCCTCACCAAACCAGCCCCAACCCTCACCCTCACCAAACGAGCCCCAACCCTCACCAAACGAGCCCCAACCCTCACCAAACCAGCCCCCACCCTCACCCTCACAAAACCAGCCCCCACCCTCACCAAACCAGCCCCCACCCTCACCCTCACAAAGCCAGCCCCCACCCTTACCCTCACACAGCCAGCCCCCACCCTCACAAAGCCAGCTGCCCATTCAAGCCCCCATTGTGGACTTGCCAAGTTCACCGTCCAAGGCTGCCAAGAGAGGCAAAGCTGCCAAGAGAGGCAAAGCTGCCAAAAAGAAGGCCAAGGTGGCGGTGGTGGACGTGGCAAGCTCACCATCAAAGCAAGACAATGCAGGGGAGGCAGCTGCAGCTATGGTGGATTTGGTGAGTTCACCATCAAAGGGGGCTACTAGTGTGACGTATGCAAGGGCGAAAACACGAGCCCACAAGAATCTAATGATAGTGGCCCCCCATTCGGAACCAGTTATAAATGAGGTACGTGTGTTGTGTAATGATAAACTTAATTTATGTACTCCATATGAAAATCACATATGAAACACTATGAATGACATATGAAAATCACATGTGAACTAACTTTATGTACTCCATATGTTGTTGCTTTATGTTGGATTCATATGTCATTTAACTTTATGTTGGGTTAAATGCTCATGCTTACTTTATGTTGGGTTAAATGCTCATGCTTTAACTATTTTTTTGATTAAAAATCACATATGAAATAACTTAATGTACTCCATGTTGAAAAATCATGAGCAGTGGGTGGATGCTCATTTCCTATACCAGCCAACAGCTGCTGATGAGGCTGTCTTGGCTGATTTTAGGAAGAAATGGGGGGCTCCGAAAAGGCGGGGCACTAGGAAAAGGTTGTAACAATCTCTTCTTTCAATTATGTAATGATTTATGAAGTGATTATCAATATTACCTCATACTGGTTTATAACACGTTTAAAATTTTCTAGGCCCAACGAGGTTGATAGCAATGAGATGGCAATCTCGACCGACACATATGAGCTCACGGGTCGAGAGGTGTCATCATTGTTAGCTGATCAAGCTCAGGATGATGGTTCTAGGTGGATATCCACCGCGGTAATTACATATTCATTTTGCATTTTAGATCCTTTATTTATTGCATATTTGAGACATGAGTTTTACAATTCCACATCGTTTACTAAGCAAGTGTGACACACGCAGGTGGTGGACGCTTTTAGGGATGTCCTTATGCAAAAACTCACCCAAACCGGCCATCCTCCACCGTACATCAACTTCGTAATAAGCGTCCATGGCGGGGTAAAATAACAAAATTTCAACCTTGGCCAATACTTGTTCATACTTTTACACTATGCATGATGTCAATACAGTGAGCTCTTTCAACAAATAACTAACTATGATTTATGCAGACTACGATCTTGGGTATGGCTCCATCAACCTCAACACAAAGAGGGAAAAGAACAAGAAAGGGTAAACAACCCATCCAAGATGACCAGCCTCAACCAGAAGCCGTGTTCCGCCCTAGTTGGGTACGCTCAATGCCGACAAATTGCAACCGGGTAATTATAGAGACCTCCAACTTTCATTTTGTCAAAAACTATTGTTACATATCTATTTTCATGTGTATGACCTACCCTTTCGTGTTTCTTAATGCAGATTTTTGCCCCAGCATGGCACAATGGCCATTTTGTTATGATGGTTGTAGATTGTCTACAAAAAGTTTTCTATTTTTTTGATTCTTTGCCTACTGCAGCCCGTAGAGCTTTGGCACCAACATTGGTAAACACTTGTTTTTCATTTCAGTTTTCTTGCTAACCCAGTATTATATCCCACTGATACTACTTTTTGCTGCTTGCATCATAGAGAAAAGCTTTGGAGCAGATATGCATGGAGAACTTGAAGCATACGGATGTCCATACATGGCTCCTACAATACAAGGATGACATACCAACCCAAGATAAATATGCGTAAGTACCAATATCTATCATGACCTCAAATGTAATTGTTGCTATGTTGGTTCTGGGTTCACTTCAATGTTATTACCATTTACCAGAAAATGTGGACAATAATGTCCAAACTTAAAGATAATTGTCCACACTTTCTATGGATGTTATGGATGTTACATAGGTTGTTGGTACATGTTGGTTTCTATGGATGTTATGAAAAATAGTTACAAAAAAATATAAATAGCTTGTTGGATGTTATGGTACATGTTGGTTTCTATGGATGTTATGGTACATGTTGGTTTCTATGGTACATGTTGGTGTCAATTGAGAAACAGTACAAGAATCCAAAAACAGTCCTAAATAGCTTCATTTCAGAACATGGAACATGAAAACAGTTTTAGGGTGTACCTGCATCTTCATGATATCTTGTTTACTCATCCTTTCTGAGAGAGAGAGAGAGAGATAAATTTAATCAAAAAAGAAAGGAAATGGGTCTTTAGGGCTGAACCTGTAAGCTGAGAATAGTGAGACTTAAGAGGTGGGATAAGAGAGAGAGAGAGAGTGAGAGAGTTCAAGGGCAGTTGGTGAGCATTAAAACACTTATCTTTAAGCTTTGTCTTTCTGTTTCATGGTGTTTCATGGTTTTTTGAACTTTATTTTAACATGTTAGTTGCTCAAGCTACAAGAAATATCTTATAGTATATATAAACAATTGGAAATGGTTTTGCTGGACATTACTTTTTGGCTTAAAGTGGTTCATAGCCTAACTTGGCAATAAGGAAAGACATAATTTCCATAAATTATGTTGATCAATGCTGATTTTTATGTACTTTTGCCTCAATTTTTCCAGTTCCGACTGTGGCATTTTTATGTTGACATTCATGGAATCCTTGATTTTTTCAAACAAGATAGTCCAGTTCAAAGAGGTATGATTTCCACACCTTCATTTCATGATGCATTAATGCATTCATTTTAAGTCAAAACAACTAACCAATAATTTCTAAATCTCTTTTATGTTTTGTAGGCTGATTGCCCAAGAATAAGGGAACGCATTCTCCTAGAATTGTATTACACTTCCTTGCTGCCCAAAGCTGTACAAAGCTGAAACTGTGCTTGCGGCTGCCCAATTCTTTACCGGCATATAGTTGTTATGTTTTGACACATTTGTTATTTTTGTATTTACGTTTATACTTTTTGTATTTAAAACTCTATTCTTCCTATACTTGAGATTCTATTAAAGGTAGTGAACAGAAACAATATCTTTTTTTTTTTTTGTAAATGGAGTAAATAAATAAATGAAATGGTGGAATTGGTTGGATATTTTAGGTTACCCATGAGTTTCTTTTATATTTAATGTTACCAGGAGCAACCTATTGCCATTGGAATCTTCACATTACTTGTTGTGAAAGATATAAAAAAAGGATGTCTAAAAATGTTTCCCAAATTGTGGTGAAACTACATATGTTCAAACAAATACCCAGGAGCAAACTATTGCCATGTCTACATTGGAAATAATAAAATTTGGTTTTTTTTTTATTTTGAAGTGATTTTGGTTGGTTGAGATAGAAAATGACAAAATTGTTACAAAGATGCTAAGAAACATGTTTAATAGATGCCAAGAAACATGACCAATTCATATGAACATGTTTAAACGTTCATACAATTTTCTGGAAAATGTGGACAAAAACATGAAATTATGGACAAAAACATGACATTGTGGACAAAAATTTCGAATCTACTTATGAACATTAAAGTGAACCTCATACAATTTTCTGGAAAATGTGGACAAAAACATGAAATTATGGACAAAAATATGAAATTGTGGACAAAAATTTCGAGTCTACTTATGAACATTTAAGTGAACCCAGAAATGTTCATACAATTTTCTGGAAAATGTGGACAAAAACATGAAATTGTGGACAAACATTTCGAGTCTACTTATGAACATTCAAGTGAACTCAGAAAGTGTATTTCATGTTTTTGTCCATAATTTCATTTTTTTTGTCCATAATTTCATGTTTTTGTCCACATTTTCCAGAAAATTGTATGAACATTTCTGGGTTCACTTAAGTGTTCATAAGTAGACTCGAAATTTTTGTCCACAATGTCATGTTTTTGTCCATAATTCCATGTTTTTGTCCACATTTTCCAGAAAATTACATGAACATTTAAACTTGTTCATACGAATTGGTCATGTTTCTTGCCATCTATTAAACATGTTTCTTGGCATTTTTGTAACAATTTTATTAATTTTTATCTCAACCAACCAAAATCACTTCAAAATAAAAAAACCAAACTTTATTATTTCCAATCTCAACCAAAATCAACCAAACCCTCAAAAAAATATTGAACCCGACCAAACCTTTAACTTTTATTATTTCAAACCCTAACAAAATCATCCAAACCCTCATAAATACAATCAAACCCCAACTTCAAACATCAAAACTTCGTTATTCCCAAACCCAAATAAAACCCAAATCAAATCTTAAAATCCAAATCAGATCACGTCAAATCAACACTTTCAAACCCCAAATCTTTCAAACTTCAAACTTCAATACATGAAAAACCTTCGGGGGAGAGAGATCCATGGCTTCATGAGGACAGATCGGGGAGAGGAGGAGCAGAAAATTCGGGAGGAGAGAGCAGAGCAGAGCAGAGCAATCGGGAGGAGAGAGAAAATTTCAGAAAAAATGAGGAAAAATGGGTGTTTGGTTACACGGATAGTGGAACTTGGAATAGCAAACCGGGGATAGCGGGTTTGTCTTTTAGTGGGGGTGTGAAATAGTAACTTTCACACAGGGTGTGAAAGAAACATTTCCGTTAACCTTTGGTTCAAAAGAATACCTTTAATTCCCACTGACATGTCTTTTAATAATATTCCTTGTCCTTGATTTATTGGATTTGGATAAATCAAATAAATTGGAAAATTCAAAGACAATAGAAATTTTACAACTCACAAAAAGGACTGTCATTTTTTCCAAATTTTGTGAGTCATTATCGTTTAATTAGTACCTTTATTTCTTTAATATCTTGAATTCCTGAAGTTTACTATGCTTTGTTAAATTGACTTGTACTGTTAAGTCGACAATGAAAGTAACCAAGGCTACCTCAATAATATGTAGCGTATACCACCTGCTTTTATCAAGAACTTCAATGGTAGATCACTTTCCAAATGCACTCTTAGAAGCCCAACTGGGAATTTTTGCGTAGTAGGAGTGGAAGAGAGATGGAATGGCTTGTTCTTTCGTAGTGGTTGGCAGGAGTTTGTGAAAGATAATTCTTTGGAATTAGGGGATTTCCTGGTTTTCAAATATGTTGGTAAATCAACGTTTAACGTCAAGATATATGGTAGAAATGCATGTGAGAAGGATAGAAAGTTAGCCAAGGAGAACAATGACTATCCTACTTCCTTCATGAAGAAAGGGAAACAAATCAAAGAAAAAATTATCATTGGGGAGCTCGAACCTGATGATTTGAAAGAGAGCTTTGGAAAGAAAGCAATTAACTACAACAAAATATTTCGTGAGTTAAAACTATTATCTTACAGTTTTGCTTTTGATTATTAGTCTTTTTCTACACTCTAAAGTAAAGTTGACTAATGATATATCATATATGTAACTATGTGCCATTGTTGGTGTCTAGGTGGATATAGTATGTCTGGCAAGGAACCTATTACTGTTAGTGATGATGTGGAAGACCCGGCAACTGAATCAGAAAATTCATGCTTTATTGCAACCAGGGATGGAACTATTCTAAGACTAAAGGGGGCAATGGCACCCTCTGCCTCTAAAATTTTAAATTTTTTTTGTTGACATATATAATTATATATATATGAGTTGATATTTTGGACTCAAAAGATTTATATCTAATCCCTAAAAATTAAAAACTAGTCTCTTAAATTGAAAGTTGGCCTAAAGAACCTAAAAAGTAAAATGGCCACTTGAACTATTTGTATATTTGGCATTACACTTTGATTGTTTGTTATTTGAGACCTAAAGTAAAAAGTTTGGGACTTCAGAATTTTGGTGCTGCTGTGCTTTTTGGCTCCATTAAGGATTGTTTGGATTTAAAAAAAAAAAAAAAAAAAATTTATAATCCTTGGCAATATTAGTTAGTTTTTTTTTTTTTAGTTAGAAGACTATTTGATATGTAATAAGATAATAAATTTGACTTTTAAGTTTCAACTGGTTTATGCTACTTCCTTCATAGCTTGAATATTGGCATGATATTAACACAAGTTTTTATGTACTATGCTTTCTCTTAGGCATATTACATTCCATGTTGACGGGGTGTGTTCGCAATTGACCCCCAACCCGAGGGGGAGTTTTTGTAATTTGGCCTTCGAATTATGAGAGTATGATTTTTGAAAAAAATAATTATAATGTATTGTGGACCACAACATAAATATTTTGAATTATACAAGAAATGTTATTATTTTCTATGTGTATCAAACACTAGAAAATGAGTCAGTTTTTTAGAAAATATTTTTTGAAAAATGTGTCATTTAAAAATAAAACGTTTTCCATGGAAACAAATTTCACTCGACCAATTTCCCTCATTATTCTCAACAGCCACAAAGAGACTAAAAGAAATAGCAGCTATGACTAAGAGAACAAAAACTCAAAATTGGCCATATAGATGTCAGTCTGGGGTTGTGTCATCCTCAATCAAAATTGGTCCGACTCCAGAACAAGAAATCATCAGGGGAGCGGTTCATGTGGCATTTGAAAAAACTGTACGGGACTGATTTTAGAATTAGATTTGGCACATGCTCTTAAGAATATTCACACTTGAAATATCTAAATTATGAAAAATTATTAGCAAAAAGGGCATATAATCATATAATTTGTGACTGCCTATTATAATCACAATGTACACTAGAGTTTCTGTTCAAAGAGTTCTATTTCAATGCACAAATCCAAATGGTGAAAAGTTCAATCTGAACAATACATATATATATCAATCATGTACAAAAGGGGGAAACTGATTCTTGATTCCATTTTATATAAACATTTCTGAGACATATCAGAAGTGTAACTTATATTTATCAACCAAATGGATCAGAAGGTGACTAAGATTGTTTGATTCACTATATACATCACTGCAAACTATAATTCTTGAATCTGAGCAGATAATGTTAGCATTGTGAAGGGTTAAACCATGGATGATGGGCAAAGGAAAACCTTTTGCGAGGTGTGAGTTTGTGTAAGGCAAGAAAACTGTTTGAATAATTGTCCACATCACAGGCTGCAACAGAAGATGATATTGAAACTTTTATTAATAAACAAGCAAAATAAAATTTTATTTTGAGTAATGGCTATGTTTAAAAGTACCTGAATTAGATATAACCGCAGATTACCAATATTGCTCCACTTCAATGACATTGTGAAGTCATTTAATTTCACACTGCCAGCAAGGTTATTCCCTACAATCTTAACTAAACCTGAGGCACGAATTACCTGCACCAATAGAAAGCAATAGACCAATTCTCATCATGAATAACCAATACTAAGGCCTAACAAAAAGGTAGAAGGAGCATCATATTCTTCATATTCACTTTCTAAAAGAGAGACCAAAAAAAAAAAAAAAAGGGGGGGGGAGGGGGATTGGTGATCATTTTTCAAATTGCAAAAATTTGGAAAAAAGGAACTATAAAGATACACATGAACAAGAAGGACAAGAAAAAGGGATCATATATTACAAAGGTAATATGATATTTAACATGCATATACTAAGCATCTCACATAAGTGTGCAAACCATATAATTGAAAATCCTTATAGCTTTTACTGATCATGTTTGACAGAAACTAGCAGGAGCTCTTTTCCTATGTTCTAATTTTACATATGACTTTAGAAGTAGCACAGAAAACAAGGGATTAACTAAGTTTTTGGAGTCCACGCCTAGCATGGGGCAACTTCTTCAGTTTGATTTTTCCACTAAACTTTAATTGCTAAATATCCATAATACGTGACCAAATATAATTACTGATTCTACACTGTTTCCCATAGGTGGATATGATGAATATTAGGGAACATCTGCTACATATATCTGGTAATGTAGTAAAACATTGCCCAAGATTTATTATAAAACTTTAATACTGTTGCTATTGTTGTTGGTTTTGGAGAAATATGCAGATGTCCATCAGCACTCCTCCACGCTGTGCCCTTCTTGTCACAAACCAATGCCAACCCCATGTCCAATTCAGCCCCTTCTCTCAACATTTTATCATTGATAATGATTATGCAAAATTCAAGAGCTACAGAATGACGGAGACAAGAAAAGCAATTGGGATACAATAAACATATCAATCAGTAACAAGATAGCACAGATGCATATAAAAGAACGTGATACAGAGTGAAGACTAAAGATGATCAAAATTGTTATTTCACCCATCAATAAGCTTACCAGTGAGATGCATACAACTGGTATTGCTTCGCTAGCTTCCAAAACATCAATTATCAAGTCTACATTAATGGTAGCATCAATATTGTTCTCCGCAATCATTATGACTGGAGGAGAAGATAAGGAAATATTCAAAGCCATGTCATCATTTGGGTATTTCTTGTACAGTTGGGGAACAATGAATCTCCATCCGGCAGTGTTCAAAAGTGACTGATCCGGTATTTTGTCCACAATCCATTGCATAAATGCTGCCTAACCAGAGAAAAAGTGTTTATTTAACAACAGGAGAATACGCATCAGGAACAACAACAATGATAGTAATAGCAAGAATATTGCTGTTACTATTAATATATAACAGATATAGTAGAGAAGGATATAACAAAAGAGCATATACTTTAAAGACTTACACATTTCGGCAATATAAACAAGAATCTTTAAGACGGATCAAGCAAAAACATAAACTTTGCAGAAGTTCCAGACTTACATTATAGTACAAAGATGACGCGGAGTTAAAGACAGCCTCATCTAATGCAATTCCAAGCATTTTAGAAGAATCTGGGCAGAAAACTAAAGTTTGTGAATTCTCATGATGGTATCTAGGGACTGGATCTCTTTTTCTTCCTGTGAACAACCCATTGATCTCAAATTCAATGGAAGAATTACTCAACAAGGGGTCATTTACAAAAGTTACATTCAGAGAAGCATTATCATCCACTGGGATTTCTTTTGGAAGAGCTTGCAGAAAGGAGTCAAGCTTCAAAATCCCTTCATTAAGTTTCTTAGTAATAGCACTTTCCACTGCAGACCCTATTTGTTCTTCAAAAGCATTGACCATCCTGCCAAATGACGAGAATAAAGTGTTAAAAAACAGTGAAAAAGCAGACAGCTCTGGTTTTAGTCTGAAATGTATGCAAAGCAAATTCAAAGGATGTTTGAGTTTTTTCCTTTTTGGTAAGTGAGCCATTCCAAGGGGAGGGGGAGGAGGGGAATGTTGTTCTCCCTTATCATAAAAGCTGTAAGAAGGCCGGTTTTTGTGGAGTATTAAGGGGGAGTGGAACATTGTTTGTTAAAATATGCTAATCTTCCATCTAGGTGTTTGCATGAGGAAGCAGTTTTCAAATTCAAACCTTACTGACAGTTTTGACATCTGGAACTATCAAGTTAACTGACGCAGAACATGCCAGAAAATCATCAAAAAACTAAAGAACTGAAAAATAAATAGATATGACCTAGGAGTCAGCACCAAGTGGAGAAAACCACAAGGAGGTGGCACCTAGGGTTGGAGTCGAGTTGGCACTAGGTAATAGGAAATTCCAATAAGTAACTTTAATTCATAAAAAAAAAAAAAGAAAAAAAAGAAAAAAAAAAAAAGAAACTCCTTTGAAAGGAATACATACTTTTACTTATATAGGCTACTAAACCTTAATTATAAATTGACATAGGAAACCCTAATTCTAATGGGCTTGGGAAAGCCCAATTATTGAATTGCAAAACTACTAGGGCCTAAAATAATAACGCAATTGACAAATAAAATTACAATTGACTCCAAACTTGAATGATACTAAATTAAAATAAGGGATAATTATAGTATACCCCCCTGTGGTTTGGCTGTGTGACACTTTGCCTATGTGTAGTTTAAAAAGTGTCACTTTACCCACCTGTAGTTAAAACCATTAACAGCCGTAACCCACCTCGCCCATTTCCGTTAATAAAAACATAAAACATACAAAATTTGGATCTAACTTAATCTCAAAAAAAAAAAATTCCAGAAATCGAAGAAGACAACATTCTCTTTCTTTTTTTCTCAAAACATTTGTGAATAAATTATAAAATCCCTCAACTGCTAAGTCCCCTTGTGTAGCGACACCCAAATCACTCCGAAGCCTACAACTCCCTTCCGCATCGAGCTGTACCGCCGTGGCCCCAACACCCACATTATCCTCGTGCTGAAACGGCACGGGCAGGCTCCTGAAAAACTGCTGGACCAAACCATTCAACCCAGCACTGAAATCCACCCCGGCCTGCCCAATCCTATTCCCAATATCGAAAATGGCTGAAACCCCATTAATCCCCGAACTATCATGAGTCACCAATCCGAAATCCCTTGTGCCGAAACTCTGGCTGGGGAATTCGAGGTCGAAGAGCTTGGAATTGTGAGGATTTGGCCATGGAAACGAAGGAGGGGTGATGTTGGATTGGATCAAACCGGTGAAGCCTTGAGCGAGGCGACCTGTAAAGTCCTGACCGTGCCTCGCACCTCTTCGCATGCCTCAAACGATCTCTCCACCAACATTCAATTTCGTTGAACAATTTCGATTTCTTGTCCTTCCTCACTGCCTCTTCATCGAGAATTTAGGGTTTTTGAGTGACAGTGCTCAGAGGATTCTAAAATCGTGAATCCAAGTAGGTGAAATTTGAAACTCCGGAAGAAATGTGAAACGAGAGATCGGTTTTATCTTTAAGTAAAAGATTAGAAGATTAGGGTTTGAAGTTTGAAGTGAAGAAGAGAAGGGTAGGACTTGCCATGGTTAGAGAGAGAGTACGCCAGTTGCACAGTGCTCACATAAATTAAAAACATTTTTTAATTTATTAACAAATGTTTTGAGAAAAAGAGAAAGAGAATGTTGTGTTCTTCAAATTCTTAAAAAAGTTTTTTTTTTTTTAGATTAAGTTAGATCCAAATTTTGTATGTTTTATGTTTTTATTTTACGGAAATGGGTGAGGTGGGTTACGGCTACTAACGGTTTTTACTACAGGTGGGTAAAGTGATACTTTTCAAACCACACGTAGGCAAAGTGTTACACGGCCAACCCACAGGGGGGTTTACTGTAATTATCCCTTAAAATAATTATATCTTTGAGGCTCATGCATCACATACACTTATCACTTTACTAAGAGGAAGTGCTAGAATATGCAAAAAAAGGAATTTAAACATCAGTACTAGATCACTGGAAAGAAAAACCACCAGCTTCTAGTATACAGTGAGCAAAATTAACGTCTTTTTTTTTTTTTTCCGATAAGTAAATAAAATTCAAAACAACTAGGACAAATATGATACACCAATGCATCTTAACCAAATTGACTTATAAGTAAAGATTACATACCCTTGATAGAACCAAGATGCTCCTCCATCCAATTTAATTGAAATATCTTTAACATAACAACCACAGTCCATAAGGGAAAGCTTCAGAGTTCCTTCCTGGTTGCCCAAGCCTAAAGTAAGCCCCACTTCCAAGCCTTCAACCTTACCCAGGAGCAGCACCCATCAAATTTCCTTTGTTAATGGGCACATGAGAAATAAGCAAACAAACACAGAAGAGAAACCAGACAGGCTCTAAGAGTTATATAAGCACATGCTTTTTTTTTTTTTTTTTTTCACAAAGCAATCCTAGATAAGGAGGGCCATGATCGGTTGACCGTAAATTTCAAACTAAATGACATACTATGATATCTTTCAAATTCATAGACAACTCTTGTAAAACCCAAACTAACAGGGGGGAGAAAAAGGCATGTCCTTTATGTAAAAACTCCATGAGAACAAGCCAATTACTGTAGGAACAATAACAATTCTTCCTCAGATTCCAGGTTATTGCCAAGCAATAAAATGGGTAACTATCTAATGCTGGTCCCAGCTAAGTGGCATTATTGTCTCAATGATAACCAATGTGAAATTTCCCAATAATTCCAACTATATAACTGACAATAAAGCAACTAAGTCCTCTTACAAGTACATTTAATGAATCAAACCATATTGGATGTTGTAAAAGATTTTCATTGAATTAACTCATCATGAATAAAGGCTTCTCTCCATGCCTGATAAACCTAAGCCAACAAATAAACAATAAAAACCAGATAAACAACTAACATATCAATAAAATACAGTAAAGACCAGCCCAACAAACCAATACACTACCAAAACAGAAGCACAACCTACTGATATGAAATCATGCTCAAATTGCATATAGTCTCCCAATCAATTTTCTCAGATTAATAAACCAGTGATACCAAAATTAAACAACTTTAACACTATAAAGCTACCTAATTCACATCCAAACACGCCTAATAAATAAAACTCAAATGCAAATTTCAAAATTTGCATCAAAATTAACTAAAATTCCAACAATCTGAGCTACAACCGAACAGCAGCACCATAAAGCTAACAAATTCCCATTCAAACATACCCAATGAACAAATCCCAATTGCATATACTCAAAGTTTGCATCAAAACTCTAACAATCTAAGCAATACCTGAACAGAAGCACTCCCTCTATCCGAAATCTCAACCGGCACAAGCCAAGTATTGTAAGAATAATACCAATCCATACTCAAATTACAAGTAGCCCCTGACACAATAATCGTAATCCCTGCATCACCAAGCTTCACATACGACTCGGAAACATCGATTTGGTATATTTTAGTATTTGAAAGGACCATATGAACGTTACCCACAAATGGGATCTTCACAGATTTCTGAATCTTGGGCAGTTTGAGTGGAACAATTGAAGAAATAGCCTTGTCTATGAGCAAGTCTTTGACAAAATCAAGGCCTTGTTGGGAAATGACTATGGAGGTGAAGGCTTCGTCTGTAGATTCGATATGTGATAGTGTGGGAATAAAGAGAGAAGCTATGAGGATGAAGAGAATAGTGGGTGCCATTAGTTTTTGATATTGAGATGCAAAAACTGTTGCGCATTTGGGTTTTTCTGGCTTCGAAACAGAGGAAAACAGAGAGGAAGATTATTGAAAGTGATGTAAGGTGTGCACCAAGCCACCAAGCAATCAAAGACTCTTTTTAGGCAAATGTCCGGAATGCCCCTATAGGGGTTCTGGTGACTCGGTTAACTCAGCCGGTAAAGTTGAGACTTCAATTTGAATCTTACACACCAAAAAAACTCATTGATTATTTAACATAATAATAATGGGCAATTATTATGGAGAAGACTTTTGAAGGACCTGCTTATCCTCTTCCAATTCCCTAATTTTCAATTTTGCCAAATTTGAATTTGGAGAGGAGCAGTTAGTTTAATGATTTATATACTTCCAATTTTACCCTTAAGATATATTAAGTATTGAGTTCAATAATAGAAGGGACTAAGTTTACCAAGAAACCATTAATTGACTAAGCACATGTAATTTTAATTATTTAACTTCTTTAAATAATATAAGTAGATGATTTATGAATCAACACATAGTGGGTTAGACTGATAAAGGCAGATTTCTCTAAAATGATTTGGAAGTAAACGCTATCCTTATCAAAGAATATACTTAATCATTTTTTTATACATTATCTTTTAATCAAACCTACAACCAAATAAGGGAAAGAAGTCTCTACAATCCCAAGGAGTTGGTCTGGTGCTTCCCAAAACCTTATGTGATTCATGAAATCTTGAGTTGGAATAGTTAGACAGTCGATGAGCCTTAAACACCTACTTTTAAAAATAACTAAATATAAGAAAAAAGAAAAGAAAAAAAGGATGGGTCTCTCCACTCCTCCCTTTTATGTTGAGTTTGGATAGAGGGGAAGTACATGGGAAGGGATGGAAGTGTTTAATTAACTTTGTTTGGATTTTCTTAAAGGGGGAGGGGAAATGGTTTGAGTGAATACTTCTAATTTCCAAAAATTGGGGGAGTTTTAAGGAGGGAGGGGGAGGGATTCCACCTATATTTTAAAAAAATTAAATTTTTAATTTTACCATTATAATATCAATTTATATCTATTTCTTTAAAATTAATATAAAAAACAGGTATAATTATCAACTTATATGATGTATTATCAATTCCTCTCATTCCTATTTTATTTTTTAAAACATCCAAATAAATGAGAGAGATATCTACTCCCCTTTCCCTTACTATAGAGTCTATTTGGTAAGGTTTTTATAAAATGTTTTTTTTTTACTAAAAACCAAAAATGGTGGGGTTCACATAAGTTGTTATTTGATTCGGTGTTTTTTTTTTAGTAAAAAATAAAAAATTCTTAAAAATCATGTCTCAAATTCACCGTGCAAACACATTTTTAGAGAATACCTTTTATGGATAAGGATCCTCTCCATTTGAAATAAAATGGAGAGTCTCCATTTCATGGTCTAGATTAAATATCACAGATCTAACAGTATACAGATTGCCATGTCATTTAAAATTTTAAATGACAAGACAGTCTATATATCGTTAGATTTGTGAAATAAAATCTGAACCATGAAATGGACAAATGGAGAGATTTCCAAATGGAGAGGATCCTTATCCACCTTTTATGTGTTTTCAATTCTGCGTTTTTGTTTTCTAATTTGAGATTTTAGGAGAAGAGAAAATCCTTCCTCTTCACACCCTCTACTTTCCTCTGAGATCTATCCTTTCCAAATTTCCAAACAAACTATTAATTTTTAAACATCCAAATAGAGGGATGATGTCTAGTCTAGTCACCAATAGTCTCCTCTCTTCTCACTCCCTTTTCTTTTTTCTTTTTTTGTTGAGAAAATAAAATAAAATTTCGTCTCATCTCCTCTTCGAACTTTCAAACATATTTCAAAAAAAAAATTCACCTCAAACAAATTTCTAACAAGACTTATTGTAGCGAGTGCAATCTCAACATAAAAATAAGTCGTCTCAATAAGAGGTTTTTGCCCCTGCCTCACAAATACTCTTTTCAGGTCGCATTTAATTGTCCCAACAATATTGAATTTCGCCACAATTACTTTTCTGAAAAGGGTTTCACTTTATAGATTAGAAACGTCGACGGCGATCTTGCCCTTATTTTGGGCAGGTTGGTCAATAAGCTTCGGCTGTCTAATAATACCAACTCTTCTCTTCTCTTCTCCGGCAAAAATGGCGTTACAGGCTGGAATTTCAACCTCCAAGGTTCTCATCCTTGTCGGAGCAGGTCACTTTTATTTTTATTTAAATTAAACTCTAAAAACTTTCACTGATTTGATTTTCTGTTTTACTTCGTTACTGGGTTCTGGGAAAAATCCAATCTTTGTTTTGTTCTGCCTTTTTACACAATATAATGTTATTGACTTTATACTTTTGTATTTAATAGCTGTAATTCAATTGCCAGGTTTTCACTATCAAGATTATTGTTGTTGTTATTATTATTATTATTATTTAATACTATTGTTAGTTTCCTTTGGTGATTGTATATGATATGGTGCATTTGAGACTGCAAATTGGATTATCTCTTATTATTGTTATTGCCAGTAGTGGAAGTACTTTTGTTTTGATTTTGTTTTTTGTTTGTGTGATGTGTTTTGTGATTTAGGTTTGACTGGTTCGGTTGTTTTGAGAAGTGGGCGACTGTCTGATTTAATTGCACAGCTTCAGGAATTGTTGAATGGTGTAAATGACGTTGAGGTCTCGGCTAACAAGTATGATAGTACTGTTCTTGCAGCTCAGGTATCTCACTCTTAACATGCTTGTACTAGATGTTGAGGGATGCTTTAATAGTTCTTGTGATATATGTAAATAGTTATGCTCATATTTGTTTGTGTGCTCTTGTCTTCAGATTCGACAACTGGCTCAAGAGATCAGGGAGTTAGCCGTGTCCCGTCCTGTAACGATTTTCAATGGGAACTCTGCCTCCAGTGGTATTTGTCTTCTTCTTTTGACAAATGTGGATTTCCTTTGATTTGGGATATTATGTTTCATTTACTGCCTTTAGTTGAATCATACTTGCTGATATTGAAAGAACAAAAATTTGAGCGTAGGGTTTCTACAAGGAGGTTAGGCGGGCTAACAATTGTTAATAGTGTCAATGAGTCTATTGAGTTCTTTGTCAGTTAGCGCCACCTTGCTTTATGGACCTTTTATGTGAAATTTATGGAGGGGTCGAATAAATGGATTGCTTTTGGATATGGCTGTTAGCGAATTGATTTACTCATCTGGGCACTTGTATTTACTGAATCTGATGACCAAATTTGATAGCTTGATTTGAGCAATGAAGAATCAACTTTTTGTTCGGTGTTTCCTTACAGAATTACATCAGTTGCTCAATTGTCTACATTTAAATCAGAAAATCTCTCTAGACCAAAAGAAAAAATAAAAATATTTCTGTTTGAGCATTTAGATAAAAATATTTTCAAACTCACCATATTATAGATTTTTTTTTTCGCTGTTTATTTCTGTAATCACCATATTTGCTCCTCAGTTCTCTACCAGAAGGAATTCCTTAGTAATTCTCTACTATCTTGTGCAGTATTATTCTCGTTTGAAATTTATCATAGCTTTTGAAGGATACTGTGTGCTGTGTTATAAAATTTGTTTGGTTTTTATTAGAGGGGGTTAAATGGTTAATTATAGAGAGATGCTTACATGTTTTCATTTAAACACAGGGAGTTATGCTTCTTACATAGTGCCTGCTGCTGCACTTGGAGCAATGGGATATTGTTACATGTGGTGGAAGGTAAGATTTTGTGACCCAAACCTGTAGATTTTCTTGTCACAAATGTGGCGTATTCGGTAGTGCACTTGTAAGAACATCTAGTCTTACTGATTTAAAGTTGAATTTGTAATATTTCTTTCTTTTATTGTTCAGGGATGGTCACTCTCTGATGTAATGTTCGTAACAAAGCACAATATGGCAAATGCTGTTACAACTGTGTCCAAACAATTAGAGCATGTCCATGAAGCACTGTCTGTAAGTAGCGTTTCTTGGCCATTGCGTAGTAAGTTTCATAAATAGTAGGTCTTTCCTTTACAGTGTTTAAAGCTCATCTCTGTTTCAAATATCAATTTTTGCAGTCAACAAAGAGGCATCTAACGCAGAAGCTGGAAAACTTGGACTGGAAGGTGGAGGAGAATAAGGAAACAACCAAGCTTATTGCAAATGATGTACAATACTGTTCTTCTCTCTCCCGATGCACATTTCAATTTATAAGACAAAAGAAATGCGGTCCACTCAAGTGAGGGGATCCAATTATTGTATAAAGACCATATCACCTTGCCCTTCCTTCCCCTTGTTTGAAGCATTACGGCCAATAGTGGATCAAATTACCACCCATTTTTAGTATGTTGTCCTTGTTAAGATCACAATGTATACTTCTAACTTTTAATATCAGCATCTCTTGTGCCATCTGGATTTGGGTTCATAATCAATACATTCAAGTGATAATGGCACCACTGGCCCTGGGGTAACATATTGAACTATGCTTATATTCATTTGCACTAGTTTATGCATGCAGGTTAATGATGTGAAGTCAAACCTTTCTCAAATTGGGTTTGATGTTGAATCAATCCATCAAATGCTATCTGGGTTGGTGAGTTGTTCTTTTCCTTTTTCTAATTATAAATTTATTCTCTCTCTCTGGCATGCTAATTTCAAGTAAGCTTTTGGGGTTAATGATGTTGTGTATGTCAATTAACTTGACAGGAAGGAAAGATTGAGCTTCTTGAAAGCAAACAGGTATATTTCTGATTATATAAATCAAATTGAGTGCCTTCTGCAATATGTATTCACTTAAAGTTTCTTTGGTAGTTGATATCTTCCTTCATCTTCTTCCCAACATCATACAGGATACGACTAACTCAGGTCTCTGGTATCTATGCCAAGTGGCTGGAGGCTTCAAAGATAACCTTAATGCTAAACTTGTTCAGGTCAGGAATTAGTTTTGTGTGTTATATTCATGCCTATATGTGAAGGATAGTCAAGCATTTATGGAATCAACAGTGATCCTAGTTCACCATTGCTGAGGGATGGGTACCTATATGGATATAGGTACTTTGGCAGGATGCCTGCCAAAGTACCTATAATGCTAAACTTGTCATAGACTCATTTTCTCTACTCCTTAAATGTTACTAATTTCTGCTTCTTGGTACTTTGGCAGGATGTCAGTGCTAAGGTAGCAAATCATTCAACAATCACATTTGAGGAGAAATCACTGAAGGTATCTTTTTTTTTTTTTGTTGAGAAATGCTCAAGGTATTTTGAGTCTTGTTCTTTAGTGTAATTCTACTTTCATTCACCAATGACATGGTTTGACGATATTATTTCAGGGACTGCAATTCATTGCTGAAACAAAGGACTCAGGTGTGATTGATAAAGCAATGATAACCACAAGAAAAAATGATCTTGACAGCTTACCAGCTGAAAAAGCTCCGACAATGAAAAATAGAATTCACAGGTCATACCCAGTTGGGATTTCTTTGGCTGAGATATTATGAATTCAGATACATTTTTTTTTTCTTCATTATATTATTGATTCCATACGTGTATGGCTCTATGGGATAATTAGTGATAAATGTGTTCTGAGTGCTTGATTCTATATCCTCAGCTGGAAAAATATACAGTGATAGTATTTTGGTACAAGTGTAAATTTCAATGTTATACTTTCTCAAAATAAAGCATCGTAATCTCAATGGTGCTGATGACATTGTAGTTTTGAATAAACAATTCAAGAAATAGCATGTTTTATTTAGCCATATGTCAAAAAATTTAAGACATCGTATTTTTGAATAAACAATTTAAGAAATAACATTTTCAATGGTCCATCCAGTGCCGGTTCTGCTTCATAAATTTTGTGCAGTTGTCCACATGACCTAGTAGCATCTTTGATTGGCACATTCTTAAAAAAAAAAAAAAAAAATAGTATGATTGGCACAAGGCCTAGGGAAAAAGATAATGAAATCATTGGGTTGAAGCTGCATTTTGAAAGTTTCCTTTGTACTGAAAGATTTTGTGAGATTATACTATTGGATGTTGAATTTTGTACCCATGAACATTTTTATTTCAATATAAAAATTGAAATGAAAATAGGATTTTTATGAAAAATAAAATTTTCCATAGAACACCTGAAAATGCTTTCGGGAAAATTTGTTCAAATACAACCAAACATCGAAAAATTTCTGATTTCCTGGGTTCTTGAACCTTCCCATAGGTCGGATAAATTAAATACTGCCATTAATGTATTAAAAGTAAATTAAAAAACAAATCATTATATAGAGGTAATTTCAAAATGGTGAATACCGGTATCGAAATATGTCATTTTCTTAACAAATGATAATTGAACATAATGCAATGTACTTTGTCTCTCTTTTTTTTATTTTTATTTTTTGTCATTTGTGGTCCAATGGACACTGAAAATATTTCATTTTAGTGGTTGCAAAAATGATAATATTATTTTAACAACGTAGTAAGTCCTTTTTAGTCGTTTGCACTCAAAATAATAGTTTTAGACTAAAATTATCCAAACGCTCAATTGACAGAAACAATATGTTTTTATAAGTTTTTTGTGATTTTAAAATCTTGTTTTCAAAACGCATATTTTAAAATCGCTATTTTTTAAAATCACACTTTTTCAAATAGCTAACCCAAACGGACCCTAAAGTACACTTTTGGCTCCTTAAGTTTGGAGTGTTTTCATTTTAATTTTTTAAATTTGAAAGTTTTCATTTTGGTCCTTAAAGTTTGATTCCGTTTCAAATGAATTGTTCATCCATACATTTCAAATGACGCCGTTTCTAGAACTTTCATTCATCCAATTCCATGATAGAATTGTATTAACTCCCTTAAAGTTATACCGTTTCACACTATAATAATAATAAGAAAAATGTATTTAAAAATTAAAATATTCTTAATAAAAAAAATGGGATATGATATTATTAATCCCCACCTCGTCTCATCAAAGGGACACACAATTATGAAAGTTAGTGAGTTGAAAAGACAATTATTAAATTTAATGTATTGAAATGACAATTAAATTAAATAAATTAGAGGGTGTAATTCGAATTTTATTTTATATTATTTTTTTTTTACGGTTATGTATTGTTTTAGTTAGGTTTTTTTGCCCAATTGTAAGAGTATTTCCAATAAGTTCTTTAAAATTTAAGCCAAATTTTGGTTTAAGACCTTACTTTTTTCAGTTTTAGCTAACCACTTTTCAAAACACTCATATCCAATTTTCTATTTTCAACTCTACTTCATTTAAATAAATCTTCATTCATTTTTTTTTTTCCCACTCAAAGTCATATATATATAATCATTAAAAAACTATTTTATTAAATTTTATAATCTATATTTTTCATAGTGCAATATATATTAAATATTTATTTAATAAGTCTCATTTGATAAATTTTTAATTTTTTCATGAATAACTAACTACCTATATAGGAAAAGAAGAAAAAAGGAAAAGAGGGATCACACTTAGTTCCCGTTACAGGACTGGTGTTGGTTTTGATAAAATATGTGTGTTTTATAGTAAAATTTATGTTTATTAAATATGTGTTTATTGTTGTAAAAACAAAATATGTGAATTTCAGTAACATACGAGTGATATTTGTGGTAAACTTAATTTTATTATAAATTACAAAACGTTTACCACAACTGATCCATATTTATCAAAACACATACATATCTTACAAAGTTTGACACCCTCGAAGAATTTCCGGAGAAAAAGAAAGAGTGAGGCCGTGAGGGTTTCACAAAAAAAAAAAAAAACAAAAAACAAAAAACTTTTACCTAATAAACAGTGGTAGGCATAAATGCCTTGTTGGAAACCGATTTGCATAAGTGTTTGGCAAAGTCCCAAATACCAACACAATCCTTAATATTAATACAATACATACATAGCCTCATATTAAACATACGGCGATACCTCTCGTCTCAAACTACTATACTTCTTCTTCTTCTTCTTCGTTTACGATTGCAGCAGTTTCTCTCTTTCTAGAGAAAAAAAACTTGGAGGTAAGCCTCTCTCTCTCTCTTTTTATTTTCATCTTCTTTTACTGTCTACTTTTGAGAGCTCTAGTGGGATATAGAATTAATTGAAGATAAAACTTAGACCCATCTATCTGGCTATACTTTTTACAATAATTTTTATGTACTCTTTCTTGTTTTATGCTTTATCATCTTGAATTTAGATCTGATTATTATTAATGCATTCTCAACTGCTATATGTAGTCTGTTCAGCCGTTTAGGCCTGAATTCGGCTCAATTATTTGCATCGTTTTGGCATCTGGTTTGTTGTGTTTTGACAAGAATGTATGATATTCATCTTTAATGTCTTTGTTTTGGACTAGATCGAGTTGTAGCTGCAAATTTTATAACCTGTTACGCCATTGATTTTTACTTTTTTGATGACGAGGAACCTCACCAAGGCGGGTCCTTGGGGGTTTGGTAAACCTTGGATACACAACACCCACTCGCCAGAACTGTGTGTTGGGTAATCCAAGGGAAGCTTCTTGTGGGGATCGAACCCAGGATGCCATTAATAATCAGTAGGCTTTATTGATACTATACTTGAATGACTTCAAGCAGTGTTATATATATATTATGTTCTTCCTCTCAAAACTAGTAGTTGAACAATCTTTTGTGGTCTCTATTTAATTATGTTTTATAAATAATATTGTATTATACATTCTTCGCTGATAGAATGGCTTGAGTATGTTGTTGTTGTGCATCTATCTCTTTTCTCCCTTCTTGAGTATGTCTAGACGTAATGTTAAAATTTGAAAATCAAGTTATTCTAATTGGTTGATTGGTAGTGGAGACATTTGAGATAATTGGAATGATATAGAGATCAGATATATGGAGTAATGACATCTATAATTGTCAAAGGTAATGTTAGAATCTGAATATGAGCTCACTGTTTAAACCCTCCAGGCATGGCGTTTTTTGCTTTCTTTACTAGTTTTCTCTCATAGGTAAAGATACAGAACATAGACAAACTTGCATATTCACACCAACTGATTGGGCTCTGAAGCTGGATTAGTAGACTTTATTTGTGTCTTTATGTGATTTTTCATAGAAGTTGTTTCTTCTTGCTTGATGCTTGGTGTGTACACATTGGTGATTATCATATATGCACAGAAGTTATATTGTTCATGAACCTATGTTGTTGGGTCTAATAGGGAGTTTGGACTAAGTAATTTTGCTCTGATGCAGCAACAGAGTCAGTAGCCATGCCGAAGAACAAGGGAAAGGGAGGAAAGAACAGGAAGAGAGGAAAGAACGAAGCAGATGATGAAAAGCGTGAGCTTGTCTTCAAGGAAGACGGGCAGGAGTATGCCCAAGTGCTTCGCATGCTGGGCAATGGCCGGTGCGAAGCAATGTGCATTGATGGCACCAAGCGCCTTTGCCATATCCGAGGGAAGATGCACAAGAAGGTCTGGATTGCAGCTGGTGACATCATACTCGTTGGTCTTCGTGACTACCAGGATGACAAGTCTGATGTGATCCTCAAGTACATGCCAGATGAAGCAAGGCTTCTGAAGGCATACGGAGAGCTTCCTGACAATACGCGTCTCAATGAAGGCATCCTTGATGATGAGGAGGAAGGTGGTGGTGATGATTATATTGAATTTGAGGATGAAGATATTGATAAGATATAGGGTTCGGGAATCAAATCTTTGTGGATTTTATCTTCAGTTTTTAAGAGTTATGGTTAATGACACTTATAAGTCAAAACTTTTGGTCGTACTTTATGAGTTTTAATTTTCAGGTGGTGAAATGGTTGTATTCCATGTATTTGCCCTCTTTTGCTAGACTGCTATGGCTGTTGATGCCTTTTTTTTTTTTTAACTGACTGTTGATGTTGTTTGTACTGCATATACTCATCTGCTCTCGGTTACTTCCTTTATGGAGTATGAATTTTGAAGGTGCTTTAATCACTTCGGTTATAAATTTTACATGGGCAGAGATGTGCAGTTCTTTCGCGTTTGTGTCAAACTTGAGAAACTAAAAGCATGCATGATTATTGACAAACGTACTAGTTATTAGCTTGTCTCCTATCTTCAATTCACCTCTTCAGGAGGATCAACTGATATTCAGTTCTTTAGTCCTTACGGCGCTGGTGAAATATGGGATCATCTGAGTTTTACTAGGAAACCCTCTTGAACTATTGTAAAATATTAAGACGACTCTATCATGTGTTCTTGGCATGCTTGCTGGTAGCAGTTTAGCATATAAGATAATGATTTTGAGTCTTAACATTTACAAGGGAACTTAGTGACATTTAGAATCCACATAATTGATAGAATACATTCTAGACTGTAAAAGCAAACTTTTTTTTTTTTTAACTGACTGTTGATGTTGTTTGTACTGCATATACTCATCTGCTCTCGGTTACTTCCTTTATGGAGTATGAATTTTGAAGGTGCTTTAATCACTTCGGTTATAAATTTTACATGGGCAGAGATGTGCAGTTCTTTCGCGTTTGTGTCAAACTTGAGAAACTAAAAGCATGCATGATTATTGACAAACGTACTAGTTATTAGCTTGTCTCCTATCTTCAATTCACCTCTTCAGGAGGATCAACTGATATTCAGTTCTTTAGTCCTTACGGCGCTGGTGAAATATGGGATCATCTGAGTTTTACTAGGAAACCCTCTTGAACTATTGTAAAATATTAAGACGACTCTATCATGTGTTCTTGGCATGCTTGCTGGTAGCAGTTTAGCATATAAGATAATGATTTTGAGTCTTAACATTTACAAGGGAACTTAGTGACATTTAGAATCCACATAATTGATAGAATACATTCTAGACTGTAAAAGCAAACGCGGCTTGTCTTGACAGATTTTAGAACCACTTTGGGCATGCTACTGGAAATTGGGAGACTGTTAACATGAATTATTTTTGCATTTGATTTCTCTTTTGCTGCCTACTTGGTTTTGCTTGTTCTTATTTCCTTTTCAGTCTCCCTTGAACCATCCTTCTTGCTCACCTGCAGCATCATAAAATATCCCAGTTTGGAAGAAGTGTCAATGAACTGAAAGAATGAAGAAGACACAATGAATTATCATCTTATACTTAAATATGCCATTAGCAGATAACAATCAAGTAAAAAGTCATGTAAAAAACCAATACTTGTTTTTAACCATGCTTAACCAAAATTCTTTGACCAATGAAGTCTTCAAATTGTATGAGTTGAATTGGACCATCTTTATTGTGTTAAGAGTTAAAGACTTATATTTTCTAGTTACTACTTACTATAACTCAAGACAGAACATTCTACCTTGGTGTACTCTTTTGTGCACTGGTAGCTTGGCACGGTTTTCCGCCTAGACACACTTCTGGGAGCCTTAAACCTGTTTTTGGTAGGCTTCAATCCATCTTTCTCTTTTGGTGAAGCTACTTTAAAGCTGTCAAATTGAACAGACACCTCATTTGAGCCACAGCTTTCTTGTTCTTCTCCTGCTACGTCGAAAAATCTTTTGCTGAGCATGAATCTTTGACTACTGTCAATTGGCTCAAGCTGCTTGTTTATCTGGTTCTCAACTGAGGAGCTTTCTGGAAAGCGGGTTGCCATCCACCGTTCCAGCCAGTTCCAACCCATGTTGGGTTCTCCGCCACTGGCTATGGTTTGTTTTCTCTTTGAACAAATTCGAAGCTACAAACAAATAGGATCAAGTAAGTTTATATCAGCACTAAACCTACATCAGAAAAATGTTTCAGATGTACCTGTTGTGAGAAAGCATAAGCTAGTGCTCTCTCACGCCTAGTTGTCGCTTCCAGTCTGTTCTGAATCCTCATTTTTGATATGTTGCTACTCACTGTGCTATCATCCCAGTCATCCTGTAAATTTTATGGTGTAAAACATATAGATATTGTACTTGAGCTTTGGCTCAATTGGTCAGGGGGAGGGAAAGGTTCAAATCTTACCAAACAAAAATTAGAAATAGTGAATTGAGAACTAGTTTTTTGAACTTTTGAGTGTTTCTAAGAGTAAATCCTAACTGAGTGAATCAACAATTCTGCTCCAAGTTTAGTCATTTCAATGATTATACATCCTTCAGATTTCAATTGAATTTGTGCAAGGATCTGTTTTGTAAGAACACATCCAATCTTGAAAAGACATCAGTAGCAATACCCGTTTGCACTTTCACTTTTTCCTTCTGACCTATTCTGTGAGCCTTTGGATTGCAAGACTACTTTAAGTTCCCACCCAACCCACATGTAAATTAGACATTTCCGTAAGGAGTAAAGATACACGTTTTCTTAAGTCTTAAGTCATCTTTGTTCATTCCATTTATTCTTGATTCAGTTACTTTTTAAGCTATTTAAGTTGGTTTCCATATTTCCTCTAATTAAACTACGTGTTTTTAGTATATTTGACTCTAAGAACTAAAGCATAGAAGTTAGAATTGATTTTTATTCTACCTTTAGCTTTAGAACTTGAGTTCTGGCTTTCTGTTGCATTCGGTGGGGAAGTGCCACTCTTTCTTCTTGTACTGAGAAAACTTCAGCAGAATTTCCTGTTTGAACTTCAACTGACGTGCCCACAGACTCCCTATTTGGACTTTCTGATTGTGGAATAAGCTCCTGTTTACCATCTTTCAGTTTTATTCCTCCAATTTGACGCCTAGCCTGAAATTTGAGTACTCCAATGATGCTACAGTTCAAGAATTCCAAGTGCCATAAAGCAGATGCATTGTTTGTCGGATGCAGGAAATGTAGCAGTACATATATATTTAATGCACTTTCAGTTCTATTTTGAGTTAGTTTTGAAAATTGGCATTTGCTGCTAATCTTTTCCATTGCAAGGCAGATTTTTCAGGCACATTGAACTGAAATGTATGCACATGCAAATGTGCATGTAAATTTATTTTTCAAAATTAGAGATCCCAAAGATACTTTCATGCCTAATTTTATTCAATCAAGATAAATTTCATGCAACATGTCTAAATTTGGAGAGAATTTAGCTTTTGTATAATGAAATTGATGCATGCACAGGCACATGTGCATGTAATTTAATTTTCAAAATTAAAGATCTCAAGATACTTTTATGCCTAATTTTATTCAATCAACATAAATTTCATGCAACATGATATCTAAATTTGGATAGAACTAAAGCTTTTGAATAATGAAATTGATGTATTTTTAACAGTGACTATGAATTAACCAGAAAGCCTCTAAATGCTGTCTGGATGATGGTTGCCGCATATTCTTCACACAAGAAATCAAGGGTTGAATCCTGCTTTTCCTCTGATATATCTTCCTTGGTTTCTTCACTTTGGATATCTACTTTGTCTGTCAAGTCCTCTAGTATGGGCTGTGTAACAGTGGCCTCAGAGCTTCTAATCGAAGCTGAATCCTCCTCTGCAACAACTGAATTGAATTCATCGCCGCAAAGGTATGCTCTAACGGAGCTCCATCGTTTCTTTTCCACCACATTGCTCCTTACCTGATAGAATTGAATAGAAAACCAGACAAATATTTCACTCAGAACAAAAAACAATGTGATCAAACAAAGTGTACAAGGTAAACCAGACTGTAGACTTATGACTAAGCACAAAACATAAAGTTCGTTTGATGCTTAAGTCATAATTGATAACAAACAAGGGATAAAAATGAAAAAAATATAGGCATTTCTATGAGTAGAATCTAAACAATGATAGTAGACACTCACATTATTGCTCTCATAAGTCCCAACAGACCGGTTTCTAGAGAAGACACTCCTTACCAACTCCCCAGTGATTCCCATCTCAAATGAGCAATTTCAAGAAGAATTCTCAAATAGGTTCATCTATATATGCTTTCAAAGAAAAGTTGGAAAGTGCAAGTGAGGTTCTCACTCAGTTGTACTCACTATGCTTTACTGGATAATACTTGATGTATATAGATAAAGAAAATAGCTAACACATTTTAATCACTGAGTAATGCAACATGTTAGATAGAATTAGATCAGAAGATCTGCAGGGATTGGTGCACTGCAGAGCTTTAGAGCTGGACTTGGACCTTCAATTAACAAAAAATAATGCAAGCTGAAAAGTAAAGATTAGATAGAAAGCATATATGTTGAGAGTACATAGTTTTATCACTTTTGCATATACTTTTTGCACATGGCTTACAGCAGATTGGCCTCATAAAGTTTGCTTGCTATTGGGGTTGTCTATTCCTTTCAGGTTACTGCATCTGCCTGCCCTTAAATTGTTTTTTTTTTTTTTAAACCTGAAAAACACATCAATAACCTTAGGGACTATTTAGGAAGCCAAAATTTTGGTCAGGGACTATTTAGCTTAGCCTGATATTTTGTTGAAATGCTCTGAGCAATAGCATGTGCCAAAATCATGTCGTTGACCTTGGATGGACTTGGATGATGTCAATTATGAAATATGCACTTAAACTATTGACCACATGCGTAACTAGCCAACATTTGTTATTGTGCTTAAGTGGTAACATTAAGGGCTTTTATCTTTTTATTTTTTTGGTTGCAAATATTGGAGCAATTTACTAAATTCTTGTGATACTAGGATGGTGGGTGATCGTGACATGAACTTTAGGACCATTGAACCCGTGTCTGCTCAACAAAATCAAATTGGACGAAGACTGCGAGTCTATAAATTGATATTTAGGTGCAAGAAACTCATAAATGATATAGGTGATGCCAGCCATTGATGCATCGGACATGTGAAGGTCATTATCACCTCAATCGGTGGTCCTAATCAGTAAAATTCATCATTTTTATTTGGTGCCAATACTATTGAGTTATGCGTACATATACATACATATACTAGCCTTGCTCATGTCTAAATTTTAACAATGTAGATACCCTTTACACTTATTAGATTTTAGAAGTTTTTATTATTATTATTTGTTTTTTTTGGTCTTTCTTTAGGCTGACATTACACGATAAAATAAAGGGTGGCTTCAAGACATGTGGTATACACTAAAGGGGGGGTTTTAGTTTTACTATGCATAGACTGACGGATTAGTCTGAAGCTGGAAGGGGTTGTAGCTAAGGATAAGAAGGCTGAGCAAGAAATTCTGCATTATATTTATATTTATTCATCATCATTTCAGAAGTGGTCCATCATATGTACCTGCTTCATTGGCCGCCATTTCACGTGGAAATAATTGAGGATGATGGATTTCAGGCCAATTACATATATTGTCTATGCTTATAATTATGAGAGCTGCCCACCTTGAATTTATTTGAGGAAGTAAAGGTTTTTGCTGTAGTGCTCAACATGAAGAGTACATTACATTTAATCATAGACACATAGTCGTGTATTGATCATGCACCGTACAACTTCCTACAGTGAAAGTGGTCAAGAAGGCAAATAAACTCAAAATTTCTAATATAGAGAATGGTAATTTCGAATAGGTTTCAAAAGCAATTCTTTTTTATAAGAGTTCAACCCGTGACTATAGCACAAGAAAAGCCCGAAAACAATGTATGTAACACTTTGATTACTTCCCAAAAAATATTAATGCAACAAATGGTGCTCAGCAAGAGCGAAATGTCCTGAACTATATCACTAAAAATGATAGAGTTATATAAAGTCAAATTCCAAAACCTTTTCTAATCCTAGACTAATTGCCTTCTCACTACACTAGTAGTGCTACAGTCTACAGTAAAACTGAAATGAATTTTGATCAAAATTAGAATGTATAATTATAATTTAGCCTACAATAAAATTAATACCTAATTTGATCTTAAGCTACCCTATCTGTTTGGACCACCTTACCCTTGGTTAAGCCATAAAATTCCTAATTTGACTTTGGCTTATTGATGAAAAATCTAGTTTGCCATCGAAGTATCTAGTTTATTTGAAAATTAGAAATGTTTAATCGGGCAAAATAGAGATTTCACCATCTCTATATATAATTTCTGAGATCTTTAGGGATACCTTTTTTTCCCCTTGAAAAGCTTCAAGTCTTAAAAATAAAGGGACTAAATTTCACTTTTGACCATTTTGAGGATTGTTTTCATTTTATTTCCTTAATTTTAATTAATTAATTTATTTTAGCTTCCTAAATTTGACCACTAAGAGAGAGAAGAAAAAAAAACATCATTTTGTTGGCACTTAACGGATTTGGAAACAAAATCAAATTTGATGAATCAAAATGAAAAATCTTAAACTTAAACCATAAAAACAATCTCGAAAATTTCAGGGTTAAAAGTGTAATTTAAATCTTGAAAAAACAAAAATTGTCGATATCAAAACCCGGTTCCCATGCCCTGATATCCACATTACCCTAACGACCCGATCCTTTCTCTGGTTTCCTCTATATGTATGCATTCTTCTCGAATCACATCTGGGTCGGGTTCGAGGTTCGAACACACACAGACACACAGCCAAGAAAATCAGTAGCAGTAAGCTTTTCTCTTTAACTCTTAAACCTCTTCATCTCTCCTGAATGCTTCGCTTCAACAACTTATTCTCTTTAATTTTCTCTCTTTATACGTTGGCCTTTTGTTTGGCTCCTTAGAAATTTGAGGAAATGAATGGAAACAATAACTTTTTTTTTTTTTTTTGTTGGATTTAACTGTGCATATGCTAAAATATCATTGTTCCATGAAACAGAAATTTTCAAAGAATTGTTTTCTTTAGGATTGGACTCTTTTGAAATTGTAATTTGCATATAGAGATATACACACACAGTTGTATAGTGTGTTATGTAATTAGGCTTTTGAGTTCTTATTTATCTCAAATTTATAGTTTATGAGTTATTACCCCTGAAATAATTGGTGGGTTTTCTTACATTCTTGTGTTCTGTTCTAGGAAAGTTTGTAGTTTATAGTTTATGAGTTATGAGATAAACACTGAGGATACACATATAGATATACACACACAGTTGTATATGGTGCTATGCTATGTCACATTAGCTTGTAAGATCTTATTTATTTTTAGTTTTTAGTTTATGTGTTATGACCAATTGCAATAATTGTTGGGTTTTGCTTACATGGCTGTGTTCTGTTATAGGAAAGTATTTTTGGTCGATAGTTGAGGAACTTGAGTTATGAGATAAACACTGAAGATAAGAAAAATGAGTATTGTGCCCAAGGAGACCATTGAGGTCATTGCACAAAGCATTGGGATTAACAACTTGTCTCCAGATGTCGCACTTTCTCTTGCTCCTGATGTGGAATATAGAATGCGTGAGATCATGCAGGTAGATTTCAGGTTTATGCAATATTATTGATATGAGTTTGTTTAGCCACTGCTGTTTTGATATATGTAAGTGTTATTTGCTAGCTTACATTGCTTGGTAGTTAGTGGGCATTGTTTTTGATATAGGAATTAGTATGTGTTTCTAATTGGGTAAGAAAGCATCGACTTGGTTTTTCCAGTTTTGTTGAAATCATTTTCCATCAAGAAGCTATGTTAGATTTATTATCAATATCTAGTGCAGTTGAGACAGTTTATGGAAAAAAAAAAAAACGAGGGTTGTTCTTCCCAGCAATCCCCTTATGTACAGACTAAATTGTGTGGCCTCGGATGTTTGTGTTGGTGAATATATTGTCTTGAGTGTTACCGTGCACTCGGTGTTGTCTTTGACCTTCAAGTCAGAATAGCCACCATTTGGGATATGGTATAGATTTCATAGGAGTGGAATTGAAGAGGCATATTCTATTGTCAAAGTGAGTATAGTAATGTCAAGATTGGAATTGAGGTTTCTTTTGATTTTTTTTTTTCATTTCCATTTGACCTATGCAGTGAGGAGTTTTCTTACAGTTGTAAGAGATTACACAGTTATTTAAGGAAATAAAGATGACAGAAGACCTAATCAAATTTCTTCTCACAAAATTGCAGGAGGCTATCAAATGCATGCGTCACTCTAAGAGAATGACATTGACAGCAGAGGATGTTGATGGTGCACTCAACTTGAGAAACGTTGAGGTAAGTCTTGCAAAATGATTAGAATGTATGGCTTTTTGGCACATATTAATGTGTTGCTTTCTTATGACATATTTTTTCATCTTTAAGATGTTTATAGCTTGCCCACAGATACACTTTCATTTTATAGGGTTGCAAGGTGGCAGGATAGCTACAGCATGTTTAGTGCTTTGGGCTAGTCTTCATAAGCAGATCCAAAGTTTATGTTGATTTTGCATTTTTTGCAAGTTATTGTAAGGAGATTCTTGTCAAATTTCTTAATTTTTAGATGTGTTTCTTCCATGATGTTGTTTGGTTAAAGTTAGAAGTGTGTTTTGTAGGTTTTTCTTTTTTTTTTTTTTTTTGAGAGAGAGAGAGGGGGGGGGGGGATTGGGGGTTGGGTCAGTTCTGTGAATTACCAAAATGTAAAACTGACTTTGGCTTATAGGCTTAAAGCACTTTTTAAAGTTGTATGGCTAAGGCTACAAGCAAGTGGCTACAAGCAAATTCTATCATTACTCTAGCTAGTGCTTGTGATGTTGATTGAAATGATTGATGCATATGATACCACTGCCTATATGAAACTTTGTTTGTTGTCATTTTAATGTTTAAAAAAAATTCTTTTGTTCAATCTCATTTTGTTTATCTTCTTGCATCAGCCAATATATGGCTTTGCCTCTGGGGGTCCTCTACGGTTCAAAAGAGCTATTGGACATAGGGATTTGTTTTACATTGATGACAAGGATGTGGATCTTAAAGATGTAAGGATTTTGTGGTAATTTTCATTGCCATTTCAGATTAACTGGGTGCAGCACCTTATAATATTTAGTAATTCTGTTTAATTCGTAGGTGATTGAGGCTCCTTTACCAAAAGCACCTCTTGATACTGCAGTTCTTTGTCACTGGCTAGCCATTGAAGGTGTACAACCTGCTATTCCGGAAAATGCTTCCGTAGAAGGTCTGTATATAAATAGTTGCAGCTTGCAAGCACAACATTGTTGGACTTGTTTTTTTGTGTAGTTAGGATATATGATTGAGCATTCTGTTGGGTTTATAGACCCTTCCTAGGTTTAATTTGTGTCGGGCTGAAATGCATTTTACCCATTCATAGCACAAGGGATATTTTCATTAGTGGTGTGATATGATGTGGTTTTTGGATGGATTTGGATCTGCGTTTTGTCTTGTGGGATTAAATCTACAAATTCAAAGTAGAGATCCAGTCAGTTCTTCAATAAAAACATTTTACCTGAACTCTTTTGTGCCTTGTCTGCAGTAATTACAGCTCCTTCTAATGGCAAAAAGTATGAACAAAAGGATGATGGACTTCCTGTGGAGATTAAATTACCAGTTAAGCACATATTGTCTAGGGAGCTTCAGGTACATGATATGTTATGTGCATTTTCAATTTATTCTTTGTCTCATCCTGCAGTTTTGTTAGGTGTCCTCTCTTGTTGTCATTGCAGCTTTACTTTGACAAAATCACTGAGCTAACCATGAGTAAATCCGATTCGGTCCTTTTTAAACAAGCATTAGTGAGTTTGGCGACAGACTCAGGACTTCATCCGTTAGTTCCGTATTTCACGTACTTTATAGCTGATGAGGTAAAAACTGTGTGATTATATTATCAACAAAACTGATAGAAGGAAATATGTCGCCATTTGTTGCTAATTCCACCTGTTACTTATCATTTTCAGGTATCTCGTGGTTTAAGTGATTATTCCCTTCTGTTTGCTTTAATGCGTGTAGTGCGGAGTCTTCTTCAAAATCCTCATATTCACATAGAACCTTATGTAAGTTTACCTCTGATTTATTGTGGGAATTTGTTTATTATGTACATAAAGATTAATTTTTTTTTTTTTTAATTTATTAACATTACTAATCTCTACCTTGAGGTTATTGGATACACCATTAGGGAGGTCCAAACTGCACGCTGGCACTAGGTTATTTAAAGAAGACCACCTAGACCACAGTCATTAATTTAAATGAAACTGGCTGCATACCAATAAGATTCCTTAATCTTCTGACTATTTTGCAAAATTTGTATCTAATAATTTCTAATTTCTGGTTTGGATCAAGATTGGATCAAGAGATAATATTGGAGGGCTTTTTTATTTATTTATTTTAAATAAAAGTGGAGCTAGAAGCAATGACAGATCCAAAAGGAACATTCTTAAAGTTCAAGAATGAAATTGAATTGTAGAAGGAGATATATTTTTAGTGGGAAGAAGCATAACTTTTTTTAAAGATAAATAATAAATTTATTGAAGAAAGAGGAGAGGCTTTGTATACACAGCTCTCCTAAAAAATTACAATGAAAGTTTACACTCTAAAAAAGAAGCATAATTAGTCATAATGGCATTTCTATCTGATTTCATTAACAATTTGTTAGATATTTCCAACTACTCAGGTTGGCTGCATGATTCCTTTGCCATTCATCTCTGTCTAGACTCTAGACCCACGACTTCCTTTGAATACTTGGCAACTATGTCTTTTCTCATTGCCTCTACCCACATCCTTTTTGGCCATCTTCCTGTAGTTTTGGCTCCTTCCTCAATAATAAAATCACATTCTGGATATTCATAGGCTTACATTGTCCATGGCTGAGTAATTGTGGATTACCCTTCCTCATAATTGTTCAATAATACCAAAGAGATTCCCTCGTTCAGATGCAGAAATTCTTCAATGCCTTCAAGCAAATGTTGAACCAATTTTCAATATAACATATATCAATTTACCTTGTAGTTTGTGTCAAGGGCCTTTTATTGGTTTATCTGAGAGGGCATTCTTTTTAATGATTACAATAAATTTATGGATATACATTTTAGTTGTGTGAAGGGTCTTATATCTGTATACTCTTTGTGTACATGGGTGGCCTTTTTTCTTTTTAATGAAATTCTTACTTATCAAAAAAAAAAAAAAAAAAAAAAAAAATGAAGGGTCTTATATTTGTGAATCTGAAAATTCATTGGTTTTTCTTGTCAGCTGCACCAATTGATGCCTTCTGTGGTAACATGTCTTGTTGCAAAAAAGTTGGGAAATAGGTTTGCAGATGACCATTGGGAACTTAGAGACTTCACAGCAAACCTGGTTGCTTCAATATGCAAAAGGTGAGATTTTCCATTGTGTTATGTTTCCCATCAGGGTGCAGCCTAGTTGGTAGACGGCTTGGGATGAGTTGTAGACTCAGACATCCTGAGACATCCTGAGTTCAAACCCTACTAGAAGCTTCTCCTGAATTACCCAATACACAGTTTTGGCGGGTCATTATCCGGGGTTTACTACCCAAGGGTGGGTCCGAAAGACCCTGCCTTGGTAAGGTTCCTCGTCATTAAAAAAAAAAAAAAAAAGGTTTTATGTTGTGCATGCAAAGGAAGTGGCTTCCTTTTTGTGAACTTGTGATTACCTCTCTCATGATGATATGGTTGCAACAAATATGTGATCAAAATGCTATTATTTAATTTATTTCATACATAGTGTTCAAAAGCATGCTTATACTAAAAGACCCCATGTTTATGCAGATTTCCATTTCTGCAAAGTTGGTTGATGTGACTAACCTTGTGGTAGTGTTATGTTCCAGATCAACCTCCTAGTTTAAATCATTTAGGCTGATGCCTTGGTCAGTCCCTGTTGACCCGATCAACACTAATTGCTCAAATGGTGGATTACTTGAAGTTTCTGCTGCAATTTTTTTATATCTATATATATTGAAAAAAGCAACCATTGTGACCCGATCAACACTAATTGCTCAAATGGTGGATTACTTGAAGTTGCTGCTGCACATCTATATAGTTTGAAAAGTAACTTAGCTATAATTTGACTTCACTCTTCTAATGGAATTGATTTGTCTCCTAAGCCAATATGCTGATTACAACTTACAAAGAGAGAATTTTATTTTTTATTCTTTTCACATGGTCCATGTAGATACTTTATTGGTAGATCTGACATCTAATTTTTGAACAATTCTGTTGCAGATTTGGACATGTTTATAACAATCTACAGACGCGTCTGACAAAAACTTTGCTCAATGCATTTTTGGACCCAAAACGGGCAATGACTCAACAGTATGGTGCAATTCAAGGGTTAGCAGCCTTAGGACCCAATGTGGTATTCTCAATTCCCATACTCCTTGCAATTGAGGGGGAAAACAAATCTTATTTACTATGAAATACATGTTTGAAAGTAATCTCTATATACATAGATTGTGGTCCATGCTATATCTGTTAGAACCAAATATGCACCGATACACATACAGTATTGGGTACGATACTAGTATGGGTATGGGTACGGTGATACAACATTTCTTAAAAAACCTAGGATACGATACGTTAGGGATACGACAGTTAATTAATTAATTAATATTTATTTTTAGGTATATTTTAAATATTTTTGGACATAATTTATGTTTATTTTAGGTTTTAAAATTAAGTAACAACAATAAAAAGGTTGAAAACATATCTAAAATTAATTTAAAAGAATGATAAATAGAAAATAAGTACAATGACACCCATAAATATATTAGTCCATATAATTTAATATTAAATCTCTGGCCCAATATATTAGTCCATATAATTTCTAGCCTAATATATTAGTCCATATAATTTCTAGCCTAATATATTAGTCAATGAATAAAAGTATTAAAGGAGAAATAAACCAATGGTTGAACAAAACCATTACAATCTTAAAAAGAAAATAAAATATGATGAAGAAGAATAAAATTGGCCATGTGGAAAGTTGGGTGGGTGGACTTGATGTTGATTTGAGTTAAAGTTGCACCCTTGAAATTTGAACTTTAATACTTATTAAGTTCACGTGGAAGACAAAAGGACCACAAAAAAGGGAAAAAGAGAGACACAAGGATTGATTGGCGGACAAACCAAGGAGAAGGAGGAGGGAGGAAGGCAATCGGCGACTACCAGCAACCTTAATTTTTTAACGATTTTATCCTTCTCGTACCCAAAACGTACCTGAAATGTATCCTTGTCAAACCCGATCTGTATCAAGACGTACCGGAATTAAAAATTGCCATTTTTACCCTCTGACGTATGGGATACGTTTGTACTTGTACGGTATGCATACCTGTATTGGATATGGGTACTTTGCCCAAACTGCCGTATTGGTGCATCCTAGGTTTGAACCCAATTTAATTGATTAAGTTGTTGGCTTAAGATAAGTGGAGGAAGTGAAAGAGGAATTAGATTTGGAGACGAGTGTGGAATAGAAGAAGAGAAATTTAAATTTTGTCTTTTGTTCGAATAAGATTTATATTGAAAAAGACAATTTAGTTCACATAATGTTTCATAGCTGTTGTTCCTCTTGTTTAGTTTCTCTCTGAATCTCTGCAGACCTGCAATTTCTCTATGTTTTTTCCTTTAATCATTTTCTCTTTGCAACCAAATGAGAGATTTAAGATTTGGTAATATCATGCGAGGAGGTTTCTTGGTCCAGCCTTAGGAAGTTCTCAATTTTGAACCCCTAAAATATGATGTTTGCAATTAATCTCCATCAGTCCTTGCATAGGGTTTTTTCTCCACAATGTCTTGATCTGTATTTAGTGTTTCTTCCCTAATTCTTGTTCCAGAAGTGATTGAAGGAAAGTCACTGCAATACTTACTTCCATTTTCTATGAGGCCTTCGCAGTTTATTTTAGCTTTCCTCAAGAAAAGTAAAAATGAAAACCTGACCCAGTATCTGAAGTCTCTCGCTTTACTCATTTTGTAGTTTTTACCTTCTTGCCCCCTTTATGAATTTGGGTGATTGTTATAAATCTCAATGTATGTTATGTCTGAGTTTCTTCATCCTATTTGTACTTGTCTACAGAGATTTTGAGTTGTTTTTTATGCTTCTGTACTTTACAAGTAGGTTCGCATTCTTATACTTCCAAATCTTGAGCCATATATGCGACTTCTTGAACCAGAGATGCTTCTTGAGAAGCAAAAGAATGAGATGAAGAGGAGTGAAGCTTGGCGTGTTTATGGAGCCCTGCTGGTGAGATTCTCTTCTAATACAATCCTTGTATGATTCTACATTGGTAGAAGTTTTAAGTTGGGATTTTCATGTGTAATAAGACCATGCTTTTGCCAGCATGCAGCAGGTCAATGTATATATGATCTGCTCAAGATGTTCCCGCCTCTACCATCCCTGCCAGCACGTGCAGTATGGAGGACCAATGCAAGAGTTATTACCACCATGCCAAGTAAGAAATATGTTGATTTTTTTTTTTTTTTGGCTTAAAATGATTCCATTCGAACTTACTGATAATTACAATTGTTTAAATTTACCAATGTATGTAGGGTTTCAAGTGATTGCAATTAGAGCAAGATTGTGTAAATGATATCTAAGATTTGTTTTGGAATACTAGGATTAGGCACACATTTATGGTCACAAGTATATTCAAGGGTCAGGCTCTTCTTAGGCTCTTAACTACATGCATGCCACTTGCTTCTTACTTGTAATCACATTGTGCCACTGTATGATACAAAAGAAAGGTGTTCTGTAATCATTTTTCTCTTTGGGGGTTGAATTGGCTCATTTTTTTCGGATGAGAAGAGGGGTGGGGGTGGTTTGGTACCCTCATGTTCTAGTGGGGAACTCCAAAATACAGTATACCTGAACTGTTGCATTCTACTTCTGAGCAGGATCTACCTCTTTCCACTACTGCCTTGACATATATTTGATCAATATTCATATTACTTGATGTCAGACTCTAACAGCATTTTAACCCTTCTTTAAATCACCAAGATAAACGCAAGGAGAGCATGGAGCACTTGGAAGAGCAACCACCCCACAAGAAAACAGCAACTGATGGTCCAATTCTTCCATTGTTGACCAATTCCTCTCCATCTCCCATGGAAGGGATATCTGTGGTTCCAGCTCCTTCGGGTGATTCTAACATGCACCCATCCTCATCCTCTGGGCAGACGCCTAATGAGATAGTTTCTGATGGCAGTGGTAGGAGAGACAAGGGTGATAAACAAGCTCTAAAAAGGTCAGCTGTCCTCACTCAGATATGGAAAAATGACTTGGATTCTGGGCATCTCCTGGTATCGTTGTTTGAGCTGTTTGGTGAAGGCATTTTATCCTTCATTCCAGCTCCCGAGATGTCTTTGTTCTTATGACCATTTGTACAAAGATGGGAACTTCTATTTTGTGGTTTTGTATACGGTTTACACTTGAAGATAGAATGATAGAGATCTCAAGAACAAATTTTCAGTAAATTCCTGTGAAACTTTTATGGCATTCATTTTCATGTGCAGATGATTTGATCATATTATAAAGGCAGAAATACACTTTTGGTCCCTATATTTAGGGGGTGTTTTCATTTTGGTCCTTGTGTTTTAAAAAGTTTCAATTTAGTCCTTGTGTTTTCAATTCATTTTCAATGAAGTTAAAGTTTGGATCTTTTATTACATATTCTTCTTAGCAAGCAAATTGGTTTGATTTTTGTTTGGTTCCGGATTAAATGAGGGAAAATTAAGGGTTTGGATTTTTGGTTTGATCTCTGTGTAGTGTTTGGTTTCCAAATGTTTTGTTGTGATCTTGTTTGGTTGGCCAAAAATTGTGGAATCTAGGTTCAGTGATGTTGAATATGTATTAGAGAAATTAAAAGAATGAAGATTAAGAAAAAGAAGAAAAAAAATGATTGTTTTTTTTCTTTTAAAAATTTAATTAATTATTTTTTTAAAATGAGGAATAAAGATTTTTTTTTTTTTTTTTTATTGCTGATGTGGTTTTTTTAATTTAAATTTTTTTTTATATACCATGTCATTTTTAAGTATGCCATGTCATCATTTAGTGTGCCAGGTAAGCAATTTCCGTCATGAAGTAACGGCAAGAACCAAAAATGAAAATGAATTGAAAACACAAGGACTAAATTGAAATTTTTTAAAATTCAATGACCAAATTGAAGACAACCAAAAATGTATTTCTGCCTATCATAAATAACCATTGCACTAAGAATAGCGAGTAGTTGGGGCTAGTATTAGCCTCTAGAACTCTAGCATGTTCACTGACAAAAGAAAGTTGGTTTCTACTTTATTTCCATTACTAGTATGATCTAAATTTAGGAAATAGGAGAACAAAAACAAAACTAGAATTGTTTCACTTGGTGTAATACATGGAGGACGATGCATTAGGGGTCTAACATACTTAAACGGTGGTCACCCTTGTGGTTGTGGACTCTCGTTCAACAGCTTTCTTGAGGAAGCTATCCTCTTCAAGGACCATCTGAACTGGCAAGAACCCCATCCCATTAGCCATAGCAAGCATCATTTGCTTGGTTTCCTCTTTGAACTCCTCCAGATCAACTGTCCCATTAGAGTCATGATCAAACTGCATGAATAGGGAGTCATATACATGAGCAAGCTCACCTGGATCTGGCTTCACATCGATGCCATAGTGGGTCTCAAAGACCCTCAAACTCTGCAGCTCCTTCAACATTTCTTCATAGGAGAGAATCCCATCTTGGTCAGTGTCGAGGTGAGCAAAACGGTCACATATTGAGACATTAAAGGCTTCTTCATCTTCCACAAAGTTGAAGATGGTGGCAGCATCCAATACTTCTACACTCATTTTTTTCTCTTAGGCTTGAAGATGGATAGATAAAAGGTAGCTTTGAACTTATGGAGAAAAAGGACTTAATTGTGAGTTTTGATGAAAAAGAAGGTAGTCTTCTCCTATATATACAACCATTTTTAGGGGCGTTAGATTTTTGTTAGTGCAATGTGTACACATGTATGCAGTTTCTAACACTCCAACTTTTTAGCCTGTGGTTTCTCTTTTACCGTTGTTTTTGAATCCTTATGCAAACCGACCAAATTTGATGGTTCCGAGAGGCATCATGCTTGGTAGGCTAATACCCTCTACTTTAATGGTAATGTTTTTGTCTATGATGCACAGCACTATGGACTGACATGGGTATGCACCACATCATACCCATAGCAAACTTTTTTTTTTTTTTTTTTTTCAATCACTAGAAATTTTTTGATGTAACGGTTAGCTATAATGTTCCTCTCTCACACACACACACACATATAACTATATCTATCTAATAATATAAACCGATATAGTTTAATGACTTTATTTCATCTTTATAGTTTAATAGTTAAGGGAGGGAGATTTGATTTATGGATGTTTCCATTAAGAACACTAGGTGTCGATCGAACTACAAGGTTTTTAGTATTTTGATAACTTATTTTAATCTTGTCACATAAGCTATTAGAAATTTACAATTTTTTCACATCATCATTTATATATATTATTATTTTTTTTTGTATACAACGACGACAAACAAATTTTAGTTGACGTACGTATGTTTTATTTATTTATTTATAAATTCTTTCATTTAATATTTATTTATTAAATAGATATCACATTAAAAAAAATTTATCTATCTCTCACGATCTGTTACATGAAATTTCGATCTCTAACGATTGAGCTTTGATGCATGAGGAATATCTGATCAAACTATTTTTGAACATTTTGAGTCATCGATCTTGATCATTTTTGAAATGGGCTCTTTGCAAGGAAATGTGGGCTTATTCCCTTATGAATCTATGGGTCTGTGTTAAAAATCAATTGGCTTTAGGATGTCTAGAAAGTCAAAAATCAAAAAGAAAGCGACTTTAATTGAGTCAAAGCATTTAAGAGGGCTACCTTAAGACTTGGACTCTTGAGGTCGTTAGAGAAACAACCTTCCCGTCAAAAACAAGGAGACCCACAGATTCTGCCTTTGTCGTTTATGCTGTTATTCTTTTACCCACTTTCAGCCCGGAAAGGCAACGTGCACAGAGAAACAATATTCTACTTCCATTTTTATTCCAGTTTCTTGTCTTGTCGGATTTTTTTGGTCACTCCTTCCTTAGAAAAGAATAATTTGAAGGTTAAATTTAAGTTGGTTCACTAGTAGGTTTTTATTTTTTATTTTTTATAATTCGATAGTTGAGATAAGATTTGAATCTTAAATGTCTTCATTAGATATTTTAGGAAGGGTTAACCAATTAAACTACAAAACATTCACAGCTGACTAGTAGTGTTAAAATATCTATTTTATGGCCATCTGATTAAAGGCCAACTAAGAAAGTAAGAATATTTGAAATTCAAATAATATTCTCAATAATCATCCCAACGTTAGATAAATTGGGTATTAAATCTCAGGAGGCCCAATGAGCCTATAAATAGATGCCATAAGTATCAGTTACAATTACACAACACATTTAGACACTTGATCACATATTGAGAGAATTTTTCAGGCAGAAAGAAATTGTTATTCTAGTGGAGTTTTGGACTCACCCACTTGTGCAGAGTTGGTCTGAGCTAAACAACTACTATTATGTTGTTGTATCCTGGAAGGGACGTGTCAAAGAGAATGCCTATTGCACCGGTTTTTGGGCTTTGCCAACTGTAAGGAGCTTGAATCTCCTTAAAAAGAGCGAGATATCCATGCCTCAGTTCAAGAAAAACTCAATGCTCGGATATCAACTTGATGCAGTCAAAATAGAACGCAATCAAAGAAAGAGAGACTTATTGAGACCCTAAAGGAGAGGATTCCGACCTCGAAAACACAAGTCACAAAAGACTTAATTTTTCATCGAAATATCAAAAAAAATTATTTTGTTTACAAGATTTAGGTTAGCTATTTTTTACTAAGGAGTTAATTATTATGACCTCATGATGACATCACCTAAAATTCACATTTATTACATTCTAAAATTCAAATACAACCTATAGTTATCTCTAAGCTTTTATACCATATTTATCACATCTATAAATTTAACCACATCATAACTAACTTCCCTTAAGAATTAAGCCCATCCCTAAAATCAATTGGACACATGTTAAAATAAGCCTTACTGAGGAACTTAGCCACATCAGGTGCCTTATAATAAAGTAATTATTCATGAACAGAGTTTACCTTCAAACCGATTTGGAGGAATTTTCTTCCAACCCACTATGTGACGATTAATAAGACCATCCATGTGTATTATTTAAACAAGTCATATGAGTCATTAAATGTCATATGACTAAAAGTACACGTGAATAATCTTATAAATCGCCGAACAGAGTTTACCTCCAATTCGGTTTGGAGGAAAATTCCTCCAACCCATTATGTGTTACTTAAATAAATCATTCATGTGTGTTATTTAAACAAGTCACATAATTCAGTAAAAAGTTCATGTGACTAAAAGTATACATGAATGGTCTATTTAATTGCCACGTAATGGATGAGAGAAGGATTTCTGCCAACTGGTTTGGAGGTCAACTACTTCCTAAAGCGCCACATAATAAGTTGGAGGAGAATTCCTCTAAACCGGTTTGGAGGTAAATTTTATTCATTATTCAGTATTTCCAAAGTACAATAAATGTATACTCACTCTTTTTACATGAATGGTGGGTCTTACTAATTAAATTAATAGTGGGACCCACCATTCATGTGAAAGAATATGCATTTATTTTATTCTAGGAGTACTAAATAATTTTCCTCCATTATGACCATGCCATCATGACACATAATCGAGCTTCTTATATATATTTTACTTGCATCTGAATGACATCATCACTTTTTTTTTTGCTAAATTTGAATTTCTCATTTTAACATAAACAAAAATACATCGAAAATCTCTAAACCAAGCCTCTTCAAAAGGGATTAGGAGATTGTTAGGGAACTAAACATGAAGATTAATAGGAAGCAGTATTTTGGCCAGTGTGTGAGACATCATGTAGGCTTCACGCTTAACCCAACAAAAAAGACAAGAACTAAAATCTGCAGCTAAAACTTTTGCATCAGTACATAAAACAAAGATATTCCAATCACCATCATCAAGATCTTGAAAAATAACATCCACACACACCTTAGAGTTTCTTTCAATAATGATATCACGCCAATCTTCCATTTTATCAAGTTGGACAGCCCAACGAATATCTGCTGCTTCAGCCACCAAGGGGTCACATGAATTGAAAGCCTTTGCCCATGCCTTAATAAAAAGACCTGCATCATTTCGAGCAATAACAACAATCGAGGCAGTTGAAGGAAGAATAGCAGCGTCAACATTCAACTTAATAATCCCGGAAGGGGGTCGGCTCCAATGTAGGGCCTTCGAGTTCAGAGAACTAGATTCAGGCCATACATTCTGAAAATGTCCTGAAATCCTGCACTCTTAAGTTTTTAATAGAGACAATAGGATTCTCAATATTGGCTTGATGACCATGCTGATTGCGGAATCTCCAGATTGCCTCCAAGGTAAGAACAAATTGAACTGAGGCATGAGCCAAGAACATCTTCTTCATGCTTTGATCCGAGGGAGTAACAGGAGGATCAACAACCAATTTGACAACATCAAAATCACAGTTCACCGAAAGCGATTCAGCTCTAATACCCCAACAAGCACCGAACTAAAACATTTTTGTCGCTTGACATTTGAAGAAAAGATGCAACACAGATTCTGTTAAAATAGTCAAAGTTATTGAATCCAACACAGCAGCACACTTAGACAGCAAAGCATAGCAGCAGTGCAGCATGCTTGGACAGCAAAGCATAGCAGCAGAGATTGAGCATAGCAGCTGAGATTCATGCAGTTCCAGAGAGTTATCACTGCTGCCATTTGTCAAGATTAGTTATCCTAGTCAGCAAGTAGTTAGAACTTAAGCTTGTAACTTGGATTCAGTTCTAGTTTGTTAGAAATCTGTTACTTGCTTAGTCAGCTTAATTCTTCCATAATCTTCTACAAGGTTCTAGAGTAGTATAGATTAAGTTGATTACTATAAATACTTGAATGTAATTCAATTATGATAATATAAGAATTGAAAGTATTTTTCCATCTCTTCTAAATTTCTTTCACTTCTGTTTTCTCTGTATTCTGCAACTTTGTCATTCTTGCATTACTGCTTCACTGCAACATTGTAGAAATTCAACATGGTATCAGAGCATTCCGCACCAATTCTCACTGAGCAATCTCCTCCTTCCATGGAGCAACATGCTCCCACATTCACTGAACATACTGCTCCTTCTCATTCTGAGATTCCCTCAGGATCTTATATTCCTGTCATGGCAAATGATTCCAATCCATGCCATCTTCACAATGGAGATAATCCAGGCATCATGCTTGTGACTCAGCCATTGAATGGAGACAACTACTAGACATGGTCTCGATCCATGCTCATGGCTCTCACGGCCAAGAACAAAGAAGGATTTGTGAATGGATCAATTGAGCCTTTGAATCCATCAGCTCCTTGTTATAGTTCTTGGAAATGATGCGACACAATGGTCCTTTCTTGGATCTTGAACTCTTTGTCCAAAGAGATCTCTGCAAGTGTCATATACCTTGATACATCCATTGAAGTCTGGAAGGATCTCAAAGAGAGATTCTCACAAAGTAATGGACCCCGTATCTACCAACTCCAAAAGGCTATTGCTTCTCTCAGTCAAGATCAAGGTTCTGTGAGCTCCTACTATACCAAGCTGAAGGGGTCTTGGGATGAGTTGATGAACTATTGACCTATACGAGCTTGTACCTGTGGAGCTTTGAAGACTCTCATGGATTATCAACACTCAGAGTATGTTATTAAATTCCTAGTTGGACTAGATGATTCATATGCTAGTGTTCGAGATCAGATTCTCCTCATGGATCCTATGCCTACAATTAACAAGGTCTTCTCCTTAGTTTCTCAAGAGGAAAGGCAAAGGGAACTAAGTTCTGGATCCACAATTCGAGGTATTGAATCTGGTGCAACAGCCCTTGCTGTTAATTTCAGGCCTAATGCTGGAAACAAGAACTATGGGAGAAAGGAGAGGCCAATGTGTTCCCATTGTGGAATAGCTGGACACACTGTTGAGAAGTGCTATAGGCTACATGGATTTCCACCTGGTTACAAGCCAAGAGCTAGGCCCTCTGCTAATCAAGTCATGACTGCATCTGGCAGTAATAATGACAATGGAATGGCTAATCTTGCTTCTCTGCCTCTCAGTCCAGATCAGTACCAGCAACTCCTTTCATTCTTGAACTCACAGCAACCTCCAAATGAGATTCATCCCACTCACCAAGTTGCAACAGTTCTTTCTCAATCTTCCAATTTCTCAGGTATAAGTCATAAACCTTTATACAGTAATCTGCCTGCACATAACCTGCCTACACCTCTCAGTCCAGATCAGTACCAGCAACTCCTTTCATTCTTGAACTCACAGTAACCTCCAAATGAGATTCATCCCACTCACTAAGCTGCAACAGTTCTTTCTCAATCTCCCAATTTCTCAGGTATAAGTCATAAGCCTTTATACATTAATCTGCCTGCACATAACCTGCCTACACATAGTGTCTTTTCTTCTAGAATTGTCAATAGAACAGCTTTTTCTCATAACACTTGGATCATAGATACAGGTGCTACTGACCATATGATCTGTTCTATCACTTTATTCACTAAAATTACCTCTTCCTTACACACTACTGTTGAGTTTCCCAATGGTGAATCTGCCTTGGTTACACATACAGGCACAATCAAGTTATCTGATTCTCTAACTTTGGTTGATGTATTATGTGTACCATCCTTTTCTTTCAATCTCATATCTGTTAGCAAGCTAACTTCCTCTATAAATTGTTGCATATTCTTTCTCTCTAACCTTTGTTTCATTTAGGACCTAGTCAAATGGAAGATGATTGGATTGGGTAGAGAGAGAGGTGGTCTTTACTTTCTACAGAGTTCTGATTCTGATCCTTCTTCATTCATTCCCAATAACAAGTCTGTGCATACTGTGAATCAGCCTATAAGCATCACTAAGTCTTCTAAACTTGATTTGTGGCACTTTAGGCTAGGACATACCTCATACTCGAATTTACAGTTTATCAAAGATTTTGTTTCTGTTGGTTCTTCCATTTGTAATATTCAAGATCACTCAAATCATTGTATTGTTTGCCCATTGGCTAAACAAAAATGATTATCCTTTCCTACACATAATAAAATGGACTCTGTTGCTTTTTCCTTGATTCACTGTGATGTTTGGGGTCCAATCCCTACTCCTACTGTTGATGGTTTTAAATATTTCTTGACTATTGTGGATGACCATACTAGGTGTACTTGGGTATTTTTAATGAAGTCTAAAGATGAGACTAGGAATCTAGTTCAATCCTTCTTTGCTCTAATAGACACACAATTTGGACTTAAAATCAAAACTATCAGGACAGATAATGCCAGAGAGTTCAATATGCCTAGTTTTTATGGCCCAAGAGGAGTTGTTCATCAAACTAGCTGTGTAGCAACACCTCAACAAAACTCAATAGTGGAAAGAAAGCATCAACATCTACTAAATGTAGCTAGAGCCCTTTTATTTCAATCTCACATACCTATTACCTATTGGGGAGACTGCATTTTGACAGCAACATATTTGATTAATAGAACTCCATCTTCTGTTTTACACCATAAAACTCCTTTTGAGTTACTTTTCCATAATAAGCCCACATATTCCCACCTCAGAACCTTTGGTTGTTTATGCTATGCTTCAACCTTATCCCATAATAGATCCAAATTCCAGCCTAGAGCCACAAAATGTGTTTTCCTTGGTTACCCTCATGGAGTCAAAGGATACAAAGTCATGGATTTAAATTCTCATCACATCTTTATATCTCGAGATGTTTTATTTCATGAATCCATTTTTCCCTTTTATAATTCTGAATTTGCCTCTTCCTTTACTTCTTTCTTTGATAATTTTGTGCTTCCTACACATGTACCTTTATCTCATACAGCATTGGACAATACTGCACCTTTATTTCCACCAGAAAATACATTGTTTCATTGTCCACCAGTTAATATCCCTCATGTCAGTACTGCAGATGCATCTTTTCCACATAATACATCTCCTTTACATGCTCCTACATCACCTATTAGACCTCACATATCTGATCATTCTGATGCATCTGATCCTTCTGTTGCATCTCTGTCCAATGCATCCTATAATCCTCCTACACCTACACCTACTGCATATGACAAATCCTCCTACACCTACACCTACTGCACTGACAAACACTTTATCTGCACCTATCCATGTTCCTACCCCAGAACCTTATCCACTGGTCCCTTCTAGGAAGTCAGTTAGATCCCACAAACCTCCTGGTTACTTGAATGATTATCACTGCAATATGATCACCTCTACTCCCCATGATCTATCCTCTCCATCTGATCAGGCTCCAGCTTCAAATCAGTCAGGTACACCATACCCCCTTTCTCATGTTCTTTGTTACTCTAAACTTTCCCCTTCCTTTCGTAAATATGCTTTAGCCCTTTCTACTAATCTAGAACCTCAGTTTTATCACCAAGCTGTACAGTCTCAAGACTGGAGAGATGCTATGACTGCAGAACTTGCAGCCCTTGAGAGCAATCATACCTGGTCCCTTACTTCCTTACCACCAGGCAAACAATCTATAGGGTGCAAATGGGTTTACAAAATCAAACTCAAAGCTGATGGTTCTGTTGAAAGACACAAAGCAAGGTTGGTTGCAAAAGGGTATACACAAAGATAAGGTTTTGATTACTATGATACATTATCACCAGTGGCTAAATTTGGCACTGTTAGACTTCTGCTTGCTATTGCTACTGTGAAGAAGTGGCACATTGCTCAATTGGATGTAAATAATTCCTTTTTACATGGGGATTTACATGAGGAGGTCTACATGTCATTGCCACCTGGTTTTCACAGCAAAGGGGGGCAGAATTTAGTTTGCAAGCTTCATAAGTCCTTGTATGGTCTTAAGCAAGCCTCAAGGCAGTGGTTTGAGAAGTTTTCATCCACTTTGCTTCAACATGGATTTGTACAATCTAAGTCAGACTATTCCTTATTCACAAAACAAGAGGGAGAGTCAGTCATTTCTGGTACTCCTAGTATATGTTGATGATATACTCATTACATGCAACAATCATGAAGCCATTGATCAACTAAAAGTGTTTCTTGATAAACAATTTAAATTGAAAGACCTAGGTAATCTCAGGTACTTCTTGGGATTGGAAGTAGCTAGGTCTACTACTGGAATATCACTCGGCCAAAGGAAGTATGCCTTGGATATTATCAATGATTCAGGATTGTTAGGCAGCAAACCTTCCAAATTTCCTATGGAGCAAAACTGTAAGCTTTCCAAGTCAGAAGGTGAGCTTCTCAAAGAACCTGGAAACTATAGAAGATTAGTTGGGAGACTTTTGTATCTTACCTTGACAAGGCCAGACATTACTTTTGCTATCCATAGACTCAGTCAATTCATGGATCAGCCCAGAGAACCTCACATGCAAGCTGCTAGCAGAGTTGTCCAATATGTTAAGAACTCACCTGGAAAAGGTCTTTTCTTTCCTGCCAACTCCAAATTACAACTAAAAGCCTTCATTGATTCTGATTGGGCAGCATGCCCTGATACCAGAAAATCAGTAACAGGCTATTGCATATTCATGGGAGATTCTTTGATTTCGTGGAAGTCCAAGAAGCAAACTACTATATCTAGGTCTTCTGCTGAGGTAGAATACAGGGCAATGGCAGTCACAACTTGTGAGATTACATGGCTGCTAGCTTTATTTAAAGACCTACAACTATCTCATCCTCAACCTGTCTCATTATACTGTGATAGTCGAGCTGCATTACATATTGCCTCTAATCCAGTATTTCATGAGAGGACCAAACATATAGAAATTGATTGCCATTTGATTTGAGACAAAATCCAAGAGGGTATTATTAAAACTTTCCATGTTTCAACTCATCACCAACTTGCTGATATCTTTACCAAGCCTTTAGGCTTTCTGCAGTTCAGTAAGTTACTTGGCAAGATGGGTCTTCATGATATATATCACCTAGTTCCATCTTGAGGAGGGCTGTTAAAATAGTCAAAGTTATTGAATCCAACACAGCAGCACACTTAGACAGCAAAGCATAGCAGCAGAGCAGCATGCTTGGACAGCAAAGCATAGCAGCAGAGATTGAGCATAGCAGCCGAGATTCATGCAGTTCCAGAGAGTTATCACTGCTGCCATTTGTCAAGATTAGTTATCCTAGTCAGCAAGTAGTTAGAACTTAAGCTTGTAACTTGGATTCTGTTCTAGTTTGTTTAATCTTAAGCTTGTAACTTGGATTCAGTTCTAGTTTGTTAGAATTCTGTTACTTGCTTAGTCAGCTTAATTCTTCCATAATCTTCTACAAGGTTCTAGAGTAGTATGGATTAAGTTGATTACTATAAATACTTGAATGTAATTCAATTATGATAATATAAGAATTGAAAGTATTTTTCCATCTCTTCTAAATTTCTTTCACTTCTGTTTTCTCTGTATTCTGCAACTTTGTCATTCTTGCATTACTGCTTCACTGCAACATTGCAGAAATTCAACAGATTCCACATCAGAAAAACACTACGGACAAGAAGGGTCACCTTTGAAAAGCTTGGAAAAATAATTTAGATTTGTAGGGAGAATACCACTGCCAATGTGCCAAACTAAAGTTTTCAATCTTTCGTGTAATTTGCATTTCCACAAACTATGCCAAATAGGGTCAGGATTAGCAAGCCAAACATGACTATGATTGAGCTTGAGAGCTGACTTAACAGAGAAAACTCCTTTATGATCGGCTATCCAAGTGAGTTTATCATGTACAAGAACCAAAGGCGGCACAATCTGAAATAGCAATAATTGAAACATTATCAAACAGTTCCTCAAAAATCTCAAACCTCCAAATTCCAATCATCACTTATAGCATACTCCCGTAGTCCCATTATTAAATGCTATCATTCTAATATGGCTATATATTATCTCTAAGATTTTTCACCTTATTTAGCACATGTAAGCATATACCAAACTATTTTCTCTTAATAATTAAGCATATGCCTAAAATCAATTGGAAATATGTTAAAAGACGTCTTGCGTGAGAACTTGGCCACATTAGTTGCCCATGTGGGATGATAAGTTCGGCCACCTCATCCTGGCCATGTCATCATATCGGACGTTTAATGGCAATGGGGCGGGTTTGGGGTGGGGATCTTATCCCCC